>JAOPJO010000043.1:2585626-2608466 GCA_027123675.1 Molva macrophthalma | reverse complement strand
ACGCCTCTGGTGCCCAGGTTCCAGAAACACCTGGACAGGTAGACGTACAAACCCTGGAATTACATCAGAGTGGGTTACCTTCTCTCTCGCTCCCTAACACCGGCCCTTGTGGAGAGAGGGGCGGGGGGGCAGTCCTATCCCCAAAGTCCCTCCTGCCAGCTGTTGGCAAGGCCGCTAGATATAGGAGTCTTCTCTTCCACATGAATACATTAGCCGGCTAACTGCTCATTTGCACAATCACACACTTTGTGTCCCTGCGCCCCGGATATATATCTAAAAACAGGCTACTCGGTGATGCCGATCCGGTCTAATTGGCAGACAGCCACCCCTCCTTGGTTTCCTGTTACTCACCATGCTGCCCATATTTGGTATGTCTCGAAATCGGTCCAGGGTTTGAAATTTCTGATTCAGTTCCTGGAACAGCTCCATGTGTCTTTTCCTGGTGTGCATGACTTTCTGCAATAGCAAGGGGGGGTTTGTTTTGTATTGAAAGCCAATAATTTTACAAAATACAGTCACACACCAAACTCAATTTACTCGTGTGTTCAGTGCTTGTGGGGCCGGAAAAACAAATAAATGCGCTGGCCTCTGCATATATATAATCAACTGGCAGTGTAAAGGAAAGCCCCTGCGTAGCGTGTGCAAATACTGTAGGACAGCACGCACAACAGCTCTATCTCATAAGGACACTATCTTATAAAGCAGCCCATCACTGGGGCTTTTACTAGATGGGAATAAAACGCTGACACTAGGCCTCACCCTGCGCTCTAAAGAGGACGCAAGAGGAATACATTCTGCACTGCGATGGAGGAGCCCAAATTGCCCTGTGTTTGTTTCCTTTCGATTGCAAGTGTGCACGTTATTCTATATGCAGGAGATGTTGATTGGGGTTTGCATCAGGAAGAAAACGCTGGAACCTTTTTTTCTGTTTAGGTTCCCGTTTATTTATATATTTTTTTGCGTTGACTTGATGTTGCAAACCGTTACAATCGTGGCAGAAATCAGTGGTAAAAATTAGAAGTGAAAAGTGCAAATGAATTGTTAAAGCATTCATTTTTTTTTTCAAAATAAAAGTCCAGCGAATGCATGTATCAGATGAGAGAAAGTGTGGATGAGGGCTGCAAGACCTTTTTGGTCACTTTACAGCATTTGCCTTTCCTTTTTAACTACTCAGCACATCGGTAAATCTGCCTGTGTCGGTGCAATGCGACTCTAATAAGCTTAAGTGCAACAAAAAGTAATGGTAAATCAAACGGCGAACATAAAGGCAACACAATGTCTCCCTACTGTGTGAACAGGGTGAACACATGTGCATTAGAAACCATCGTCCACCTACCTCAAAGTCCAGGTCCGAGTACCGAGACTTCCTTCTCTGTAAAGGAATAGGACATGATGCTAGTTGGATTCTGATTGGCTGATGGTGCATACACTAACACTCACACTCAAACACACTATGCAGAGTTCTTCTTAGCCATCTGAAGTGTGTATAGTAAATAATATGGTAAGAAAATACAATATATCAACAATGAACCATATAGCAGTGAATTCACACTTCTAAAAGTAGGCCTATAGTCTAATTTAATCCTATAGACTAATTCATTCATTCATGTCCAACAGTAGGCCTATAGTCCTACATTTATTCATTCACGTCTATCATTAAGCTTATCCCCCTAAATTCATTCGTTCACCTGCCTATGTAATTGCATATCGTCCTAAATTCATTAATTCAAGTGCCTATGTAACAGAAAGCATATCGTCCTAAATTAATTTGTTCACGTATAACATCAATAAACATGTAGTCCTAAATTCAATCATTCACGTCCAAACTTCAATAAGCATGTTGTCGTAAATTAATTCATTCGCTTAACAGTAAGCATATAGCCGGTAGTCGTATATCAATTCTGTCATGTCTAACAGCAGACATACAATCCTAAATTCATTCATTCACATCAAACAGTAAGCATACAGTCCTAAACTCATTAGTTCAAGTCTAACAGTGAGCACAGTTCTATATTCATTCATTCACATCAAACAGTCAGCATACATTCCTAAATTAATTCATTCACATCTGTAAGCCCGTAGTCCTACATTCATCCATTCACAAAAGAGTAGTCACCAAATTCATCCATTCACAACAGAGTAGTCACCAAATTCATTCATTCACGCCCCGACGGTAAGCCCAGCGTCCTGAAGCCCTTCATAACAACAGGGAGCGGCACGCACCTCCAGGGAGCTCATGGAGATGGTGGAGCCGGTCTCGCTCCGCGACAGCCCGCCGCTCTCCTCCATCTCGGCCAGGAAGTTCTTGACGGCGGTGCGGGGCTCGAAGGGCAGGGTCTGCATGTGCTCCGGGGGGCCCGGGTACTGCTGCTGCTGCTGCTGCTGCTCCAGCCCCAGGCCCAGGTGCTCCATCGCGGCCGCGCTCATGCTGTTGAAGTCGGGGCTCATCTTGTAGTGCATGAGCCTGTCGTGGGACAGCGTCTCCATGCCCATGCTCATCTTACAGTCGTCCTTCAGCAGCGTGGGCACGTTCCCCGCCGCCGCCGCCGCCGCCGCCGACGCCCGCGGCATCACGATATAGTCCGTCTCCATCATCTGGCCGTCCATGTCGCGGCCGCCCATGTCCTGCTCGCCGTGCCGCATGGCGTCGTCCGTGCACAGGTACACGGCGCGCCGCATGTCTCCGCCGCCGCCGCCGTCGCCCATGCGGGCCTCGCCCAGCTCCCCGACCCCCATGCCCACGCCCATGGGCATGTGCAGCGCCGACGGCTGGATGATCACCTTGGAGATGATGTTGCCCGGCAACGTGGAGTAGTTGAGGCCCTCGGAGGCCTTCAGCTGCTGCTGCTCCTCCTCCTCCTCGTCGTTCAGGGAGATGCGGGACAGGGTGCCCGTGATGGTGGCCGCGCGACACGAGCCCATGTCTTTGTGGAGCGCTGCAAAGGGGGGGAGGAGGGGGGGAGGTTAGCTGGACGTACCGACGGGGTGTAGTCCTGGTCAGGCTGAATGGTGCCGGGCGTGACCAAATGGAGCCAGATAGTTCCACATTAAACTTGGGTTTGACTTTGCTCTTGTTTTTTCCGGTTTCTTTCTAGTTTTTTTTTTTTTCCTTTTTTTTAGTTTTTTTATGGATTTGACAGTATAAATTATAAATATGCCCCGTGTGTGACTTTCCACACTGCCTGGAAGGGGCCCATTTTTTTTTTTTACTTAAGTTGCCAGGAACTGACACAGGTCACTTTGGGTGACACGCAATACATTTCCCTGGGCTCATTACATCACTCTCTCTGTCTGTCTCTCTCTCTCCCTCCCTCCCTCCCCAATAGTGACATCCTTATGTCGTAATGTGGTTATGGTCACCTTGCCACCACCACCCAAAAAAAAAAATCCCATTAGAAAAAAACCTTTTACCACAAGTAGGGACTTTACCCCACGTCTGTCCCTCATGTTTGCCCCTTGAGTTTGGAATAAAGAGATCTATCTGCTGACAAAAAGGTCACCGTGTAATTAGAAAAACGCTCAAATGTAATCGAAATATAGTTATATTCCGCAGCGCCGCCACAGCCTTGTACAGTTAGAAAGGCTTGGTCGGCAGCAGCGGAGATGAGCTGATGGCTCCGTTCTCTCCTCTATATTCCCGGCCTGAAAGGCCTGTTGTAACACATCTCTGAAGATGCTGCACAATATCCCCTCAAGTGTGTGACTGCGGACACAAGCCTCTCTGCTACAGCGCAATCAAATCAATGCCATATAAGTGCTCCATGATCACAGCCATTTCTTATTAGGATAACTTGACCAAAATGATAACCGTCCATCCATCCTTTCGGCGGTAGCGCCGGGGTATCTCCATCTCCTTGCGCTAACTATTCACACACACACACACACACCCGGCTTCTCGTCCTCCACGGGGGGGACGAGAGAGACTATTCCTGCTGGGCCAGGCGCTACACACGGCCCGTTACTGCGGTCCCAGGGGCTTTACCCGGGCTGTAGTGTTCAGACCTGAGCGCGGGTAATGAACAAGCCTGTTCAGCTCTCTCCGGCCCCTGGCTTAAATAGCACCTCACAGCCTCTCGTAGGGGCCCTTACTAAAAAAATCATATAAACGTCTCCACATCCTTACCGTTAATTAAAACATGCGCTCATTAATAAGTAATTGATGTGGCCCGAAGGGATGGAAGCCTACCAGTCGAAGGGACCACCTCACGAAATATCTTCCTCGCGCTGAATAATTGAAGGAATACCAAAGAAAAATAAAAGATTGCTTCAAGTATTCTGCTCACTTGGGTCACTCAAAAATGTATGTTTTAATAATAAAATCGCAATTCAAAAAGCGTTGCTGTTATATGGTAAAAAAAAAAAACACAAAAAAGAAGGAAGCTATTTCTATTCAGACGTCCTCTGCAGAACTTCCACAGGGCAGCTGAACCCGGGGCCCCAGCAGTCAATTCAATTTGCTTTTTCAATTCCAACCGGGCGGTACATTGTACGAGTTAAGTGCACACACAGCACTGGTACTGTACCGATTCCCTTTTTGGAAAACAAGAAAAGTCTGTGGCTCTGACAACGGAGCAAAATGCAATGTTAGTTATGCAACCGCTCTCTAGCTTGACTAGTGCCCAGGCTGTATCTGGTGTTGCATCAGGGGGGAACAACGGAGGGAGAGCAGTCGCTGTTAGCGGACTGCGCTGTCCTTACCTGATCGGCAGGCGATGTCGACGTCTTTCTCAAAGTCCGTCTGTAGGTGAACAACGCAAACAAGCGGTCAGCAGCCATGTAAATAACTACATTTATAGTCAAGTGATAGCTCCATTACATTGATATAAAACCAGTCATTAAAATTAAAAAAGATTAAGGCCCAGGATTCAATTCTAAATTCCGGAATATGCGGAGGACAATATTCATCTCTTGCTCAGTTATCAATATGTAAACTCAGTCCATTCCATGCAAAGTAATTCAAGGGTTCAGCAGTGCCAACTGTTGAAGGCAGTATTTCGTTTGAAAAAAAACCTGTAGGTGGTTGCTGCTAATGGCTGTATTAAACCGGGCGACCCTGACACTATTACGCAACTGTGAAAACCATTTGCAATATATTGCAAATGGAGGAACATTACAAATATTAAGGGCAGACTAGAATCGAAATGATGAGCCAGCGACATTGCGCTGGATGTAGCTCGAGATCGTATTCCATTTTAAAGGTCAATCCCAGCCCTATTCCCTTATAAGGGCCATATTATACAGGATAGACATATGACATTGGCAGTACGCAACATTAAACCTGATGAATGTACTTGTTGGGTTTTAAGCCCTTGTTAAACCATGTTTGAGCTGCAACTGTCATTTCAGTTGAACAAAATCATATAAGCGAACGTTGAACCCAAATAAAATCCATACCAATAATGAAATAATAGTAGAAACAATAACATAACTGAAACGGGTATCTGTGTGTGTACATTATGCACGGTACATATTCATACAACAAGCCCACGCCTGTTGCAATTAAAAGATAAGAAGGAATAGCTCCGCCCACCATAATCTGAGCGTGCCCGTTGGGGAAGGTTCCTGTTGCGTCAGCGTTCATTGGATCCTGGCAGTTTCTAAGACGACACCTGAACGCATCTTGTACCTAGCGGCAAGGGAACAGCGGCTCTTTAGTGACACATACACACACACACACACACCCACACACAAACACACTCCCCTAGTGCACATATGCAATAGCTATTTACATTTGTGTAATCAAGGTGGGACGTGCAAATCGCTAATTCCCTGCAGTCTTTCAGTTGTGCCGAGCATAGATATACAGTGCAATAGTGCACGATGGCAACGTTACGTAAGAAGTAAACAAAACTAAATCAGAGCATCGGGAAAACATTTACGACCCGGGAAACGAGCTAACAAAATAAACCAACTTTGCAGGCAAGCAACCCAACGGAAGAAAACGTCGGTTTCAATCGCCATTGCGGACGCATCCGTAATACGCATCTACGAGTCGAGATACGAAAAAATACAAGAACACAAAAACCAAAGGAACGGGGAATCGCTTCAGGGACGCGGGCACCTCTCTGCGCAGGATGCAGTGGACCATGACGATGACCAAGCCCTGCAGCGAGTCGAAGACGGCGAAGAGGATCTGAAAGAGGATGGAGCGCTTGTCCGTCATGGCGAGCACGGCCGACATCCAGGTGAGGGCCAGCAGGGGCAGCACCACGCACGAGCTCCACAGAGACGCCCTGCCAGGGAGAGGGCGGAGCGTCAGGGAGGAGAAGAAGGAGAGAGAGAGAGAGAGAGAGAGAGAGAGAGAGAGAGAGAGGAGGGGGAAAAAAAGGAAGCAAGGTCACCGGGGTGGAAAGGACGACTGTTCAGAGGAAGTCAAAAAACATTTTTTTTTGTTCACGCTTTAAAAGGCAACAGATATTTAGTGTGGACGAGTGAAATCCGATTGCCCACACGGACACGTGAAAGAAACAGCAAGATTCCAGATATGTGCGTTTCATATCCGGAATCTTGGAAGGGTATGGAAGGTTGGTAAGGTTGGGGGGGGGGTGGGGATTCTCAGAGTCTATCTATGGACATCCATCCGTCCACTCACATGGCGTTGCTGGCGGTGGTGGCGGAGAGCGCCGTGGTCGACACCACGCCACACTTGGCGCACTTCAGCGTGAGCCCCGTGTGCGGCTCGCTCATCTGTCTGTGGAACACGACAAGAGACACGCGCTGGAACCAAAGCACTACAGAAGCACGGACACAAAAAACCCAGACGCTGCCACAGCTCCACCCCCCACGAACACCCTTGTTACCGCAAAGGCGGAGTACGTTGTGCAAATATGTACGATGTGCTTTTCTCTCTTCTTTTTTGTCCTCCTATTTATCTTGGACTGATTCTGCCAAGAGTAAAACCCGATGCCACGTAACTCCCAGGAGTGCTGTGACCCCTTTATGTTTATACTTCTAATTTCCTCGCATGCAGGCAAGGGACCAGGAAGGAGGGGAGGTAGGCGGGGGGGCAGAATTTCCATATGTTAGAAAAATCAAAGGACGTGTGTATTTTTACTCGTGGGGGTTAGACATACAAAATATACATATGTATATGTGTGCCTGTGAGTGTGTGTGTGTGTGGGAAAAGGAAAAAAAACGAGTACTAACTGCAACGTGCTGTCGTACCCTGCCCGATGCTTCAGTTTCTTGTCCAGAATGCCGTCTCTGGACACCAGTTTATTAAACACCAGTATGCCGATCACCATGTTGACCTACGGGTAAAGGGGGGGGAAGGCAGAACAGAGGAGAGAGAGAGAGAGAACAGGGGATCATCAAAGCATTACCCTTTACAGTTTAATATTACTGCAAAAAGAAGGTGATAGAACATTGATTTTATTGGCTCGCAGTTATCCGTTTTTTTCTCTCTCTTTTCCGGGTTTTTAATCTTCATTGAGATTTATCTCCCGGTCTACGTTGTATCTTCCTTTCGCCGCTGAGCTTTATGGAATAGATATTGCGAGATCCTCACATCTTTCAATTGCGTCACGACAATTACACAGTGGAAGGTCCCCCAGGGCCCGTATATGGAGATATTAACCATGTCTATAAAACCTGATGGAGAAAATCAATCTGGGGGCTAAAAGGATTTCAACAAAACAAACGCAGAAATAGAGGAAGGATGGAATATTCCGTATCAGCTCGTCCTAATTGGAGCCACGTCATACGTTACGCTTGAAAGGGTGTTTTTCGTTTTTGTTTATTCCTCCAACAAAAACACGCCTTCATTCACTTTGTGTAATCTTTTTTGTTTTGTTAAAAAAAACGGAAAAACAACGATAAAAAGCACATTTCACAATGAAGGTAAATATACGGCTATAATTACCAGAACCACCGCGGCTGCAGGCCCAACGAAGGCGTACAAGAGACCCCCTTCCAGTGACAGCCAGCAGCTGCAGAGCAGCACACAGGAACAGCAGAAAACAGTAGAAATCAGCATTTACAGCCAGCGTAGGAATGAGTGGTGCACACGGGCAGGCCTACAGCTGCATTCTGTCCTCCGGTACCAGGGGAGCGGTAACATATGCTGTGGTTTAATTTCCACAAAGTTTAAACTAAATAAATGTTTTACTACAGCAAAAAAACAACATAAAAAGTAGCGCTAAAGAGAGTTTTAAGCATTGTTTACTCATTTACCGTCCAGCTGCGATGCTCCTCAAAAAGAGAATTGGGACCCACCTCGCAGAGCTGAATTGAAATTTGATGGGCCCTTGTTGATTTTTTTTGGTGTGGGGGCCAATTTGAACAAGATTCAAAAAGGAGCCAATTAAAAAGTCCTTGCGTCCATCGCATCTCGTATAACTTGAACTGCTTATTCCTGACACGGTTGAGGGTTAGCTTCTACACACTGGAGATATTTGAGCTGTCACAGCCTGGGTTCATGAAATAAAATAGAGTGCTGGGGGGGGAAAGAGACAGGACAGACAGACTCACTATTGGGGTGTCCCGTAGCCCTTCGCTTTAGTGAATCCCATTGAGACGGCGACAACCAAGGCCGGTAATCCTTTAAAAAAGCAAACAAAGACAGACAAATAGATCAACAGCTGCGTTAGCCTTTAAGATGCTTGCAAAATGGCGGATGTTCCTAAAAGCTTAACTCGACGCAGAGTAAATACCCCTGTGTGCGATTTCAGTGAGATTGCCCGAGCCGGCCGCCAGAGTACCACAAACCACGACACTAACAACAGTATACTATGAGGTATCCACGCATTTCCATAACACCAGCATCCCGAATTTCATCTCACCAGATCGCATTAAGGGACACTTCGCTAGAGAAAGACGACATGATAACAAAAACAGAAAAAGCATAAATGCATCCGCAAAAGACCAATAAGGGACCCCACTTTCCCGCCCTCCCACTCCCTCAGCCTTATCTATAAGACAGGGGGAATTTTCACTCTTTGCCCCCTCGATATGGATTTGTGCAACGGATTGTTGCATTTCCATGCCGGCTACTCCTGTGCACGGAATATTAACACATTCCCTCTCGGGCCAGTGGGGCAGGTGTTGCAGATGCAATCAGTTCCTGGAGACACATGGCAAGGGCCCCCCTTTGGTCATTCAGTGCCTGTCAGCTGTGTGTGTTTGTTTGTGTGTGTGTGGAGGGGGGGGGGAGCTAAAGAGAGCCTAGTGTACACACGCACCTCATAAATCACCATGCGGTAAACAGCCAAGGTTAACACACTGCATTTCAACTAGACGCGATTAAGAAAACACGTTTAGAAAAGCAACACGTCGCTGTATGTCGAAGGCTAGCAGAAAAAGACAGCATGGTATGATGTGAACAGCAAATATACTTGCTAAATGTTCCGCTACGTCATGATGTTACATGTCATCAAAGCGAAAGAATCGATTAGTTGAGGTTCAACAGATAGCAGATTAGCTTCTTGATCATCCAATGGTGATTTTAATGATATTTTATCCAACGTCCTCAGCATCTGAAATTCAGGCTTTGTCTTTTTTTTTGTTCCTTCTTTTCCAGCAAGCAGTGGCACTGCAATGACGAAAGCAGCCTTGTTTGTTGCTAGGTAACAAGAAGAATGAGTGTGGGCTCCCTCCTAATCAAATAGATTATTTTTTATTTATTTTCTCACATATTTCTAAAATCTATAAGTCAGCCCTGTGGATAAGGGTTTCAAAGTGCATTTGAGCCCCCCATTAAAGGAAACTATAGAAGTTATTCAAAAGACGGTATGTTCGATGCGAGACAGACAGCAGGCTGGCTTCTCATTATTCTATGTACGAATGCTTGTTTACAGGAATGTGGGATATTCATAACCCAAGGACGTTCAAACTAAGCAGTTTGCACATAGAAGGAAAGTGACTTGGTGAGGTTGGTGCATCAGAAAATAATATTGAATAAGAAGAAATTAAACTAAATCTAAAGTAACAATATCTAAGTCATTGCAAACTATAAATTATGTAGGTTGTGAAAGAGGCAATAAGAGGGCTAGAGGCTATGAAATGGATATGAGGCATGTATACGTTAATTAGAATAAATACAAACAAACAAAGATTAACATGTGTGTGTGTGTATGTTTATACATTTGTAAGCCATCCAAAAAATGGCCAAGAGATGTAGTCTTGTACAAGTTTTGAAAATGTTATAACGGTGAGCTAAGACTCGCTTTAACTCTCTCTGTACTAGCACACACTCCATGGTGGATTTACGACCCTCAGGCATTTCACACCGTGCTTGTATATCCCAACATCTACACCCAACACTACAGATTCAGAGCCATGCCCTGCCTTGCATGTCATTCTCACAAACAAGAGTCCAGCCTCCCGCCATTTTAGAGCACGCAGAACTAACGCTGTCCTCACAACCAATCAGACATCGAGCGTAGAAGGCCCTGCCAACCGACCCGACCAATCGAACGTCACGCAACAACGCTTCAACCGCGAAGCACGGGTTTCCGACGGAGCCACGACCTGTGTGGAAGGACATCTTACCACCAGGGCAAACACACACTGCATCCACCGGTCCACAAGCTGCTTTGCACTCACTTCAATAAGAAACCTGGCACAACAGAGCCCACTTACCCCAGCCCAGACAGAGGAAGCGTTTGCGTATGAGCCGGGTCCGGACCTTCCCCGTCACAGCCATGTAGGACTGCCACGCCTCGGTCAGCACCCAGCAGAACGACGCCAGGAAGAAGAAGTGCAGGAAGGCCGTGGTCATCGTGCACACGCCCTGGTGGTTTCAAAATGACCAACACACACACACACACACACATACACACACACACACACACGCGCACAGGAGAGAACGGTTGAACATAAGGTTGGAAACGGCGTCCAAGGCTGAGTTTTATATCAAACCTCATCCCAACGAAGCGCACCCCGCCACTGGATTGTCTGGTGGACAGATATCGGGAGGATGAGAGCGTGTAATCGACACATGAGGATGCTGTGGTGAGGTAAATGTGATAACGGCCCTGTATAATAGCGCCCCTGTGCTGTGATTCACCGACGGAGACATTAAGTTCCGTCATTAGAGACTCCCGAGGCGGAAGCGCCCCTGCTGTCATGAGTCAATCGTGTTCGATGTTTGGGCCGTCCTCACAACAACAAATCGATGAGTCCTATAAATAGACCTGGTTATCATACTATGACTCTGTAGATAATACGAAAATACGAATAAAACAAATGAATGAATGTAGTGCCGGCGCATGTAATGTGACCTAAATGGCGCCGGTGGCAAAGACCTGTGCCAGGGTAGGCTGGCCCACGCACCAAACCACACAAAACACACAGACACACGCCACACGTGTGCACAGACGGGACGTGGCGGTGGCGTCGCCCGCCGGCGGGGGCGCGGGGGGGGGGGGGGGGGGGGGNNNNGTGCCCCTCTTTCATTAGTATGCTACAGAGCGCACCTGGAGGCATGTGAGCCAAGGTCAATCGCTTTGCACTGAGAGGAGGCTAGCAAACCACGACCGCCGCGCCGCTGAATCACACCACCAGAGAGCTGGGAGTAGAGGCGTTTAGACCTCCACAGTAGGGCGGGCATTTTCTTGCCTCATTAGCCGGGGTACATCAGTGTTGTCCCTTCCCCACCATCCACAAACCCCCTCCCCTGGAGGCGGTTTGGGGATGTGCCTCCCTCCAAATGGTGAATAAAATGAAATAACAAAGAAGAAATCTTTTGTGAATGAGCTCCTGACATTTGCAGTGGGTGAGAGATTACACATTCTCCTTCTTCTTCTTCTTCTTCTCCTTCTTCTTCTCCTTCTTCTTCTCCTTCTTCTTCTCCTTCTTCTTTTCATTCGGTTCGATTCCGAGCCTGGGATTATGTGCAGTGTGTGTGTGAGTGGGGGCCCCGGTGGTAATCTGAAGCGATACTTCACACCAAGAGAGCCGGCCATGGAGAGCCTCTGGGCTCATCCCGGGGCTTGTGAAGCATGAGGCGGTGTCCTCTGTACACGCTGTGTCCCCGCTGAGAGACACAGCATAACCCCTCCCATCCCCGTGTGCTCTTCACTGGGCTCCACGTGGTCCAGTAATCCCACCCTCCCGTGTCGGCTTCAGAAGCCATATCAAACGCCCCCGATGCCTAAAGCGCCGAGACTTCATCATGGCAATGTGTGGTTCGGGGGGGGGGGGGGCATGAATATATGTATTTGGATGCAGTGAAGCATGTGTGCTTTTTCAGGTCATCTCATCCGATCCTATGCGTCCGACTTTGGGGACCATAGAATTGTTAGGAATGAGAAAAAGCACTCCCAATTTCTGCCTGGTATCACAGCAGTGATACCAGTAAAATATATATAGAAAAGATGATCTGGTTGTTATTCTTATTATAGAAGGTGCTTCATGAATATTGAATATCAACTCTGCCCACTTGTAATTACAATGTGGCGCTATCATTTGGCAAAAGTTCCTATATAATCCTCCATTCCTTCAGGGAAAGGTATGAAATGTACTTTTGTACTTTTTTCTTTCTTCTTTTTTTCACACCACATACACATGCCACAACCTCAAACTTTAGCGTCACAAAATTGAATAAAGAGCTGAGAGAAAAATCTCCTTGAACTAATGCCTGACAATCAAAACAACTTCAAAACATCGAGTCTTAAAATTGTTTGGTCAAACACGGGTTAATATAACCTAAACAAACTACCCTGCTATAAGGATTTCTGTTGTGAAGTAAAATGCAACAGGTCAAATCTTATTACCCTGTTTCCACGAGGCCGGGTGTCACTTTGGACCCCGCAAGTCGCAACTGACAACCCAAACAAACTGACAACGTACAACACAGTTAGAAGGTGAGCGTGGGGTGGGCCACCTCAACAACACGGGGCTGATGTTCGGCGGTCGTCCACGGATGGGCGTTTGAAGCCCACCGTGCACATTGCCCTTTAGAATCGCAAATGCCGTAGAGATGTTAAGCTCACTGTGTCCGTATCCATGGAAACAGAGGAGCCGTGGAAAGGAGGCCCTTTAAGGCATAGCGAGGTTGACACAGATAGATGCGAAGGTAGGTTAGGTGGTTGTTTGGCACGAAAGCAAAAAACATTTGTATTTTTTTGTGTGCTAGCCTAATAAGGAAACTATGGCATCTCATTAGGGCCACAGATTTTACAATCTGTTGTCGTGACCCAGGAGCAGACATCTTAAATGAGATTTGGTTTTTGTTGCACCGCCGCTATGAGCTCAGCCTGCAGGGAGCTAAAACTGTGACATTGTCTAGAATATTCTCAAAGGCTTCCTTCACTTTCTTTTTCTAAATGACTGTTTAAGATGTACAAAGCAGGAGCGAGAGACATAAGGAGAGCTCAGGGGAGAGGGAGAGAGAGCAAAAGTGGGTGATATCCTGATGGTGTTATTTTAATGTTAATTTAATCATTTAACTTTTTCATGAGGCTGATAATCACACAACCGCACAGTCTGTATTTTCCCCCAAACATTTAGTCATAGAAATAAGGAGCATGGAGAACTAAGCTAACATTAGGTGTGCATGGAAGATGCCATCTTATCTCATCAGAAAGGCTAGGTTTTTTTTGTAGGTTGAGTTGTCCTTGTTGCATAAACCTCCCCAGCAGATTTATCAAATTTTTTGGTATTTATTCTTGTATGCTGTGAAATTTCAGAGATGTGGTGTGAAAACGACTTCTATCTTCTCATTACATCTCGAGGAGGCTTGTTAGAGCCTGGGTTTCTTCACATGAATAACTAACAAACGCTCCAGCCAAGAAAGAGGTGGTCATCACAACCACCCTGGAGACAGAGGGAGAGAGAGAGATGGAGAGAGGAAGAGGGTAAAGCAGGGTGAAGTGTCTATCCTCTGCACAAATTGATTTTTTTCAGTTTCAATGATAGTTTCTGCTACATTTTATGCAACAGGTTTTTACTGTACTTTAAAGTATACATTCTCTTTTCGAACAAAAAACACATTTTTGGAATGGAAAAAGGTATATTTTATTTTATGTATTAACGGTTACCTATTATATTCATGTTTATTGCACTTTGACTATAACAACGTCATATTATGTTAATTGAGGGCTATCACTAAATGTATTATAGGATATATTCAATGTAGCAATGAGGAATTGAACTCAAGAGAGCTAAGCATCTATTTTCAGGTCCATTCTTGTTGACAGGTAACTGTTGTTTTGCCAACACTTCTAAGCACACAAATATCCCACAGTGGCTTAATCAAGCGGATCCTTTCTTACCTCCCAAAGGGATTTCTATTAGGGTTCCTACCATGTTCCACATTATTCCTGTCATTAGGTGCCTAAACATCAAACTGTTAATTTGAAGAACCCATCTGAACGACTGTCTCTGGGAGTTAGCATCACTGTCAGCAAACATCCTTAGCAACACGGCAATAAATTATACTTTAGGGCATATGAGGAGCTACAACTTAGTATTTCATACAAAAACAAATCGAACAATAGGTTTTAAACCATTATTTCTGGAAGAAGGAATAACAATCAGGTGTCAGTTAGAGTTCAGTGAGAGTTATTTCTTTTTCTGGAAGAAGATAATTGTTCATTGTCTTTTTTTTCCAGTTTGGCTGTATTTCTCTATATTGCTGGTCATAAACATTAACCCCGGTAGTATCTCTTTAGGTAAGATAATGGCTTTTCTCTCTCCAACCAACAAGCCAAACCTCTGTCTCCCATCTGTGTTGTTCTTTCAGTTCGCTATAAACTAGGGTGACAGAGGACGAGGCAGAACCAACGCGGACAGCAGAGGTGACTCACTGACTCACTTCCTGCTCGTAAAACGTCCTCAGCCACAACACAGGCCTCTGCTGACTTCGCTGAGACACGATGCAACAACACAATGCACAAGTCAACCGTGCAGCCGCCACAGAGCCAAACGCAACTATAAAGAATAGAGCCAATTATATACGGCTTGTGTCAGGGAGGAAACATATGGAAACAGCGTGACGCACCATAGCAATTAAACCCTGGCGGGCTGGTGGACGTGGGGGACGGTACCAGTGTTTTCCCCACACTGTAACTTATACTTTGCGCTATACCATCAAACGGCATTAGCAATGTATGTCAGCCATTGTTAGAGCACAGGAACACATGTAACTCATGTGTTATGTGGTGACTAATGTACTACTCCTACGACGGACAAGTGCTGTTTAGTAGAGATCTAGTGGACTGGTGGAGCAGTGGTATTTTGGCGCTGATGGATTTAGCTAAGGCTAGCTTATTTCTCACCAATCAGAACATGCATAAGTACATGCAGTTTAAAATAAGCGAGGAGAGGAAAACAATGTGTCACAATGATATACTACAAGCATAATTCATTATTCCTTTTTTTAAAAAGAAAATGAAATTGCATGGTGCCATGAATCTCATTTTAACGGATCTTTGCCACACTTAAATATAGCATCTCTTCTCTTTTTTTGCCAGCTTGTGGAACATTTGGGAATGTTTTCCAAAAGCTCTAGTTCTTCTTGCACATGTCCAGAGACACATATTGTGTTGGGGAGTGTTGACAAATGTCTGGTCCATGTACAGAAGGGGTCCATATAATGAATAGAGACTATGTCAAGGGCCTCATCGAAACCTGACAAGCCTCAGCACAAGTGTTGGCCCCAAGCCTTGTTTCAGCTATGTTTCAGATACTGTGTCAGATCCCTGGTGCTACCAACAAAACACAAATCCCAGAGTGCACGTTTCCTTGCGATAGACCATACATGCATCAGTCTCTATGAGCCCCAGCAGGTAGAATGCAGATAAGACCTTAATAACTGATAGTTGCCACACTGAGGAATTCCTTACTACCTTTTAGAAGCAATGATTTTATGTTTGGATCACACAGAGGTTTTGTTTTACGTTATCACAACAACAATCAAATTAATTGAATCAGACATTAACCAAGGGACATTTAAAAAAAGTCTGCTAATGTGTTTCTAACAATCATGTAGGTAGAGGCCAATTCAAAGTCAATCTTAACTTACTCCATGAGAGTAAAGTCGGATCAAACTGTACATCAACAAGCCAATAGCCACACGTGACCAGTGTCAAAAACCAACCAAAACATCAAGTAAGCTTGCAATGACCACAATAAAACCCACCAAAAAGTGAAAGTGAAAAAGGTTAAAACCATGAGCGACGTCAATGAAACTGCCAAAACAGACAATTTAGTTCAAAGCCCTCTCTCCCAGTAAAGGTGAAGGTATGTTGGGAATATGGTGGTTAAATGAAATGTCTGTGTAATAGGCCGATGTGTCATCCCATAATACTGCCAGCCCACCGAGATGGGATTCTGTGTGGGCAGCTTGTAAATCCCCAGCACTGTTTGCCAAACAATCTCTTACATGAGCCTCCTGTTTATTGGCCAGTTAAAAAAAGAAAAAAGAAAAAAAAAGAAAAAGCTTGATACATATTTCCTGGAAGAGTTTGCTGGAGAAATGTGGTAATACATTTTGGCTTTCAGAGCACACAATTTGAATAGTCTGGACGAGATTGTACTTAAGCTTAATTTGTCATATGGGCAACAAAGATATAGTCATCATATGCTTCGGAGATTCGTAAGATTTCAAAGATAGATCGGCTAAACATGGCAAGGCAAAGTAAGCTAGTCTAGTCTATCTGTTTAGCGGGACACATTTTTTTACAACGGGCTCATCATCACCATTAGCAGATATTTAGAGACGGCGCCACGATGGCTACATTGTGTTTAAGTTAATCTTTGCCTCATGACTCTCAATGGAGATTCAACTCTTCAAGTCTATACCAGAATGCACGTTAATCAGATCCGATGCAGAGTCACGCAACAAGCTAGGGAGGGATGATATGAATGGCAGGTGCCCCTGCCATTCATTTAATGAATTGCAATAAAACATGCATCAGTATTCTCTCTTCAAAGGGCTCTGTCTTTTTCTTTTTGCTAGCCAATTTGTAGTCTTCTACTGTGGCCTCTCATATCTAATTGCCATTCAAGATCACCGCTGTCTCAATGCCAACACCTTGGGGTGGTTTCACGCTCAGCAGAGGACAATGACGCATGTTTCTAAGGACTAATGGTCCCTAGCTAAAGTAAAGTACAGCCAAATCTTATAAAGGCATTACAAACTCTTGATATCCCATTTCAAAGAAATATGATTGGCATATTAGTGCAAGATTAGCACTTGGCTTGAAAACAGGTTCTAACGACACAATGCTATAGTTGCTACCCCATGGAGTGTCAATGAAGAGCCCTGTTTTGGGGAAAAGTTTAAATTGTGTTTGTTTTATTTCAACCAAACTCCTCACAGCCAGTTGCCATCTAGGTTTCATTTTCTCAGCTCACGTCTCACAGTGAAGTAGGTTGAATAAACACACTTACCGCATTGTGAGTCTGCGTTTGTCCGACGAGGATCAATATGTTTGAGCAGATTATGGACAGGCAGAAGTTGATAAGGATGATAGATCGTTCAGAACGAATATATCTGAGGAGAGGAGGAGGAAAACACACAAGCTTAATGTATTTCATACATTTCATTACTCTTTGATCCAGCTTAAACCATCATCACACTGGTTTCAGGTTTCAGGTTTATTTCTCATACGCACATTAGAGACCAACAAGTAGAAGTCATGAATGGATGTTTGAATCTATCTCACAACCAATATATCTCACATTATGTTGTCACAGTTTATCTTTTTTTGGCTTCAGTTTTGTTTTTAGGTGAGCTCTGGTTCCTCATTGAAAAGGTTGTCATTGTGTGGAGGTATTTCTTTGTCGGTCACAATATATGTATTCTTTGAATTCATCTCACAACAAAATATATCTTGCGTTAAAGAAAATATAATAACCATAACCATACTTCACTAAATAAAACAACCTCTTGGCTGTGGCCTAACGGCTTGTAGAATTACCTCCAAAGGACGGCATAGATCACTGCCAGTGTGATCAAGGCAAGGCAGGACAGACCACAGCCAACTATCAGTGTTACAGATGGGACCCCCGAGTACTCCATGGCCTGTGCGGGAGACAGAGTGAGACACAGCAGTCAGCAGGAGTCTGTTGCAAAGGAACACATAAGTCTCACACACAGCACTCCAATCAGAAAACAGCTCCAGACATTTCAAATGGACCTAAAGTGGATTGCCTGTTATGTTGCAGGGGTTGTTTAGTCAATATATCGGCTCATCAGTATGCAAGCAAGTCTAGGTAGAATCGCCCAGACCACCTCCACTAAGGTCTGGTTTATTGTATTATGTTGCTAATACTGTACTCATGCATTTCTTAAATCATTATTTGACCATAACAGGTTATAATCAATTATCGTTGATGAGAAAGACAGTGGTTCGACTCACACCAACAGTAGGCCTATGCACACACCCACGCGTGAAAACGTGCACTCACACAACTGCGCGAGGGAACATCTGTGCGCACGCGCTCACGCACACCACAGAGTTACCTCAATCTCTGTACAAACTAGTTATGAAATGTCCCCTTAATAATAACAATAACAACGCATTTAACTTAATTACTCATTAAATAACACATCAAATATCCATCTCTAAGCTGGAGGTAAGCTTCATTGCTCCTTACGTTTATCAGCAAGTTGCTATACATAACAAATCGATAGCCGACTTACTATTTCTCTTGGTTGCTGAGCCAAAATGGCGAAGGTAGATACACGATCACATAAGCATTTTGTATGGGATGCATCTGTGAGCACCGTTTTACATCCTTTTGAGGACCAGGTTCCCCAAGAATCGTTCCTGCGGGAAGAAAGCAAAGGTAATTAGGCTAATTCCAGGTGTAGCACGACTTCAACGCGTGTTTTCGACATCGGCTCTCGCTTTAATCAACAACTCGACTGCCTAATAAACTCGGCACCAAAGAAAAGGCGAATAAAGATATCGACGCGGCTTTTTAGTGGGCAACAACCAGCATTTAGCTCCAGCAGAGAAAAAGGCAGAGACGGCGAGGAGGAGGAGGACAAGAGCTCGGAGCTGTCCGATGACGATTGGTGCTGATTGATTATGTGAAACACAGCTAAAAGAGCAACACTTGCCATCAAACGCAACACTGTCATTTATATTATCGGAGGATATGTGTGATAATGTCATATTTACCCGGTGTCGATTGCGTGAAAATATTTCCAATCGAGCGTATTTTTCCTATGCTTTTTTTTATCCACGTACTCTCGTTTACCCCCTTTTGATATTCTTATTTTAATAATCCTTTCATTGAATCATTTTAATTAGCGGCGTTTGAAAGCTTCCTAAGGGGAATTTTCACCCTGGAAACGGTGGACAGCATCAGATTGATACTCTGTTCCTCTCTCCCGGTGTTCGAGGGGGAGGTTGATGCGATACAAAAAATAAACGGTGCTTTGACAAAGACTGTACGTTTATTGAAATGTGGGAATATATTTGAAGAGTTTAATCCTTTCCTGAATCGAAACATTGTTACAAAAAATGAGCCGCAATACCATCAGAAAACTATAAGCAAAAAATCGTGGCAGAAACTACAAAATCCAACACCCCTCAGAAGCAGCGCAAATGGTTTCAACCGGTCCCCGCTTCTCACTAATTAGTGAAATGAAATGAAAGGAGCGTGTATCTTCCATGTATCATCCGTTCCAACAAATGAGTGGCGTTCCTTATAAATAATATTTCCTAAACATAATTACAAATTGACCCTTTTAGCTCAATTACAGACACACACAAACACAAGCACTGTTAAATGTTTTGCAGTTATGACTGCAAAAGATGACATGACAAAGGTTGCATCCATCCATCCATCCAATGATTACCACACATGGCTATACAGGGAGATACACCACATCTAGTGACTGATACTTCATACCTGAAGTGGCATCATATCAAAACAATACAGTATGGTTGCACCCTCCTCAACCGTATCCAAGTAAGTATCCAACAATATGAAACAACCACAAGAAACAATTATCATTACTAAAATACCAGTTTTGTTTGCCAATGTCTCTCCACACCTGTCATTTAGTATCTTACTTGTTTGTTCAACAATATATGTTTATAGATAGGCACTGCATGAATCTGAGCAAAATAGCACAGTTAAAACCTATTTGGTTCACTCCCACTAGTTGTCCCCCCACTTATCATTTCAGCTGCATCCAAAAATAAATACAAATAAATATGTGGCAAGACTACAGAACTATTAGTATTTATTAGAACCTTTTAGAATATGCATCTGATTAAATAAGTCACAGATGAAGTTGAGCTGAGATAGAATTTCAAAGCTTAGCCTGTCATGCTAATTGAAAAATGCCCTGCTCCACACATGTGATCTATATAAAGGAGACAGCTCCTATAGCCTATATAGTGCACTATCCTCTGAAGGCTCGCCTACCGCAGCCCTGAATCACGCTCCACAGCCAATGCTCATTAAGTGCTTGAGTCTGCTGTTTAATTTGAGTGATTACATTGATAATTAATTCTTCAATGGTTAATAAATGAAGGCTGAGGAACTCCTGGCTAAACGATTTTTGAGGGGATGAAAGAAAGTCAGTTCTGTATTGATTGTTCGGATAAAGTTGAAAATGGAGGGATGTTAGGGCTTATGAAGGTTTTGGAGGAGGCCAAATGGTAAAGGCAGAAGGTTTGAAAACAGAATAGACCTTTGTTAAGCCTCTAGTTAAAAGGTAAAGGACAGAGCAACTGACAGCAAAAGACCTGATGTGAACGAACAACGGGAACATACAAAGAAACATGCACTACAATTCAAACAACATCACACATACAATTCCATATGTCAAACAATAAGATCATTTTCTTGAGAAGGAGGTTATTCTAATGGACCCTGTCCAAAAATCTAAACCGAATACCGACCCCATGCCATGGACATCCCTATTACAGCAACTCAAACTAAAGAGCTATGAATGTGCCTTTGAAGAGGAAAAAGGGGCGAGTCCTGGAGTATGGAGCCGTGTGGGTGGAATACATAAGGCTTTGTGTGTATGTCACCCTTTCAAGGTGGCACACATAGCACATTCAACTTGGAGATAATGTTCCTCAGGTAAAGGACCCATCTAACAATTCCTCAAATAATGACCAAAGATGGGGAAACAAATTACCAGTCAGTCCGATGTGTGATGCGAAAATGAAAATGCCTTAACGGTGCTGCTGAGTTTCTCGTTACAACAACACTTGACAGCACAATGCAAACTGCAACCAACCCCATCACCACCACTGGCCCCACCATGGTTTTAGAGCTATGTCCCTTGGATAACAGATCGGTATCCAACTTCTGCCCTGTTTGTACATATGTTACTTGATGCTCACCGCTATACCAATCATATATCTATTTGTGTGTGTGCCAGGGAAACAAGTTGACAGGCGTGCGTCCTCTCCCTCTCTGTGTGTCTCTCTGGGGGCTTCGCAGGAGCCCACGTTTGACTTGTTGTCTGACCTTATCAGGGCAGGGCGGCCGCGGAATGTGGACAGAAATGGCTGAGAGGAGGTGACACTGTGTAACAGTGCCCCCATCCGCCCCCTACCCGCCCACCTGCCCCGTGGCCTTAGTGATTCTGAATACAATGCCGCCAGACTAGCGTTGGTACCCTCCACTGGCCATTTCCCAACCCTGGGTGAAGATGCATGAGAGTGGAAACTCTGACGGGCCGTGTGTGTGTGTGTGTGTGTGTGTGTGTGTGTGTGTGTGAGTTTGCCCCCGGTTGTCATTAGGCCTGAGCAAATGTGTACACATGCTGTTTACACTGGGCCTCTGGAGAGCCATGAACAGGTTCACCACAAACACTGACCCAGACCTCCTGGAGGTAGCACTGAAGGTACATTTTCTGCTAGCCCCTTCATTAGAGGACGTTATTATACTGGAGGCAAGGGCTACCCAGGTAAAGGGGAAGGCAATAACCTGGTGCCAATACATTGTGCAGCGTGAGATTGGAAAAGGAATAGGAGAGGTATGATTTTAATGTAATGCTCAAGTTTAAGGTATTTGTTTTCAGCATACCATTTAAAATGTAGTCATTTATAATATGTTATCTGTAGATATTTCTCAATTTGGACACACCAATCTATAAAGAATACCAATATTTTTCTGTTGGGTATAGGCCATACATGTATTGTTTGTAAGAAACATCTTACCTAGGCTGCATGTAAATAATATACTGTATATATAAGATGCTGCTGGTCCCCTTGTGTTGCCTCTGCACTCTCACAGAGCTGTGCTTCATGGATACCGCTGGCACAGAATGCAATTGAACAACTAACATTAAATCATCCTCGAGAGGCCAGAGTTGGACTCATCCGACATTTAATTTAGTAAATAGGCTTCCTCTATTTTCTTATCTGTCAGCCGGCAGAGCGAATCCGTACTCTTATGTCGTCGGCCTGAGAAAAGAGTGGTCTTAATATCCCATAATATATGCTCTGAATGATTTCAAATCTCAGCAATCCCATGTTAAGTAATGGACCAGTGAAGAGATCCTTTTCTTTTGTTAAGCAAAACGTGTTCGGGGATGTGCGCAACAAGCATGCTTCCAGAATGGCTGTTGCCTAGGTACAGTGTGTGCATTCAAATGCACCAATAGAAATCACCAATCCAAAGGATTTCATTAAAATGTCATTATAATGTCAAGACGTACAGCTTAAGAGGTGGTTAAGCATTGTATCACGATATCTAGCATACATTATATCATTGTTTTATGACTATTTGATATGTTACCCAAGACTTAATAATAATCATGCCTCTACCACCCATATCTATGACAAATGTGTGGCAGGGGATGGATCATTGCACTGTAGTCAACACACAGTTTTTATGCTGAACATGCACACACACACACACACACACACACACACACACACACACACACACACACACACACACACACACACAC
>JAOPJO010000043.1:2483674-2495617 GCA_027123675.1 Molva macrophthalma | reverse complement strand
CCCCCCCCGCCCCCCCGCCCCCGCGGCGGGGGGCGCCCCCCCCCCCCCCCCCCCCCCCCCCCCCCGCCGGCAGCTAACACAGAAGCTAACGAAGCTACGGGTTGGACAGCACTGCAAGTGACAGATGTCTGATGTGTTTGGCGTGGATTACCACCAAGACTCTTTTCTGGGTATTAGCTGTCATAGCAGCTTCCAGTGCTCGCTCTCTCTCCTGTCCTCTCATCTGTCTCCTCTCCTCTGTCTCTCGCCTCTCCTCTACTCTCTCTCCCCCTCTGTCTCTCTCTCTTTTTCTCCTCTCCTCTTCTCTCCTCTGACTCTTTCCTGTCCTCTCTCCTCTACTCTGTCTCTCTGTCTCTCTCTCATTCTCTCCTCTCCTCTCTTCTGTCTCTCTCTTTCTCTCGTTCTCTCTCTCCCTCTCTTTCTCTATCTCTCCCTCACTCTGACAATTGCTCGTTAGCGAATCAAATGCTCTCTGTCAAGTGTCTATCTGTCACAAAAGCATGGTGTTCATCTTGTTGTGGTTGTCCTGATCTACTCTCCAACGTCACCAGATTGCAACCCAAGGTCAAAGAGGAATGTAAAGCCTCTCTTAAAGTTGACCTGTTTTTTGAATATATATTTAAAATGGTGCTATCACAGTAATATCTTCCTAAATATATATATGTGTGTGTGTGTGTGTGTGCGTGTGTGTATGAGCACGCTTGCGCACACTCGTGCATCTACGTCTAAGGCTCCAGCGTGGAAGGCAAAAATGGCAAAGATGACATATTTTTTCCCAAAATCCCACCTCCGCTAATGCTGGGTAAGAAAGCTCCATCCACCTTGCATAATGTTGCATCCAGCATCGCCCACAGTGATGGCCAGTCAAATTGGATTAAGCCGAGGTGGCTCCAGGGCTCCCCGAGCAGCTGCTGTCGTTTGATATGGGGTTTAGGTGTGTGTTGCAAGTGTTAACTTGGCTGTACTTTAAAGACCTGCAGAGACGCGCATTAATATTTTATACGGAACTACCGACCGGGATGCCAGGGAAGTCATTGGCCTAACAAAACAGGGAATGGTACAATACAAAGAGCTCATGTGTGCTTGAATCCCCCCGTTTCTAATGTCAGAGGAGGAGGAGGGGGAGATGACTGGAGGATGCATGTTTAATCACTGAATTTCTTGTGGATACTGGTGATTTTGTTGATGCTGGCGAATATTTGGGATTTTGTGAGTGGATATTAGTGAATTTGTTAATCCGTTCAAAACAAGATTTGAAGGACTTGGAGAAGCAGTGTCTGTGTTTCAAAACTGTTCACATGAAGTATTTCTATGCTTAAAACGTATGCGTGTGAGTCCTTTTACGGGGTGTCTCTGTGTAACCTGATGTAATGCTTTGTTTTATGTATGAACCCTGTTCGTTCTGCTTTCTTGGCCAGGGTGCTCTTGGAGAAGAGATTGTTATCTCAATGAGCCTCATCTGGTAAAATAAAGGTAAAATAAATAGCAAAATAGAAGTGCTGTGGCTTACTGCGAGCTAAATCTTAATAGGTACATAGAATGCATTTCCCCTTTTTTTCCCCGTTGCTGTTGCTGATCTGCTATTTATGCATGAGTAGTTGGGTTCCATATACCATGAAGAATATATATATTTCACGTAATCAAATAATGGCCAGGTAAATTTGACAAAAGCTATGGGTAAACTATGTTATTTTTTGACATTTAAATGATGACGACCACTTCATTTTCCCACTGTTTCATCAATTTCATTGTTAATCCCCAGCCTGTCCTTGTTGCAGATGGGACAAATTAATTTTCTCAAAGGCAAATGGGCCATTGCTCTAATGTTTTGCAGTAACGGGCAAAAGCAGAGCGTTAAAGATCACTCTGCAAGCTAAATGCCATGCAATAATAAAAAAAGAGCCAAAAGTGTAATATGATTTTAAACAATAGCAATCCAGCAATGACAGACATATTGTATTATCCTTAGTGCTTTGGAACCAATAAACATAAAGATGCCTTTTTAGCAAAGCTTGTGGAACGCTTGCATGTCCCCAGTACAAAAACCCATTAGCAAGATGCTTCACGCTCTCACAGTGGGGCCGTGAGAGTCGTGCGGGAAATAAAATCTTTGGTGATTATTATGATTATGATAATGATTATTACTAATACTATTCTGCTATTACTATTACCACTCCCTGCGGAAAAGAGAATTTAGTGCCACCATTCTCGCTTTTGCTTTGATTTACAGAAGGGACAATGCAGAGGTGTAAGTGGCTTGATGCTAAAGGATATGTAATGGTTCTCTTTTTATATGTAAATAGGGACAATCACAGCTGTAGTCTTTTTTTATTTTTTTTTATTTATATTTTGCATTTTTAAAGCTTTAACATAGATAGAGATAGACAGGAAGGTATGGGAGAGAGGGGGGAAGACATGCAGCAAAGGACCACGGGCAGGAATCGATCAATGCATCACAGGGATTGTTACTTTGATGTACATGTCTGGTGTAATCACTGGTAATGCATGGATTGCGGCGTGGGTCAAGAACAAACAAGATAACAAGAGAACAGAAAAGAAAGAGAAAATACAGGTGGATGTGAAGAAAAAAAAAAGAAAACTCACATTACCATGGGAACAGGTACCCTTCATATCCAGAAAGTGAAACCCCAGTTGGCAAATAGACCAGAGAGTCTTTACGATAGTGCAAATGATTCAGTGTGATATTCATGTTTAGGATTCGACACCATGTGTATCTGTGTTGCCTCTTCCTTGCTTATGGCCGCAAAGTAGCCTAGATCAGTGGTTCGTAGGTGTGCCGCTAAATTGTCATCAACACCTTTCACAGACCACCTCATATGCAAACAAAAAAATAATAATAATACAAAAATAGATAAATAGACAGTGGCAGTGGCTGGGCAAAGAGTGCCAGCGCCCCCTTTATACACAGTTATTATTACAAGGAGATCATAGCCACTGGGAAACAGTGGAAAGAAAAAGCAGCAACACTGCTTATGCTCCCAGCCGTGTTTATAATGCAAACACAAATGAACACAGAACATCAATGGAAAACATTACAATGGAAAACGATGAACGACGAAAGGGTGGAATACACAAAGCGACATTATTTTTTAAATAATAACAAGCCGTTATGCTTTATTTACTGAAAAATATTGATTATGTATTCATTTTCAATAATCTATTTACTTTTTCTATTATTGTAAATTTGTCTATCTCAAGATGAAAATCCCATGTACCACATGCAGTACCCTCCTGTACCACCAGTGGTATGGGTACCACAGGTTGAAAAACACTGGCCTAGAAAAATAAGATGTGCTCAAGTGGTAAGACTCTAAACAAATAATTTAAGCAGTTGTAAAAATAGCATTGATTAATATTCCGACCACATTTAGTTTTATTGATGTATTTCTGTTTTCATGGCCGAGGACGTGAAGCTCATTAAACCAACTGGAACTCTCATTACTACAATACCCTTTGTTTTTAAATGCTAAAATGCCTTAAAAAATAGCAAAGAGTATGAAAGTCCCTTTTCTATTGACACTATTGGTTTCACAGCTTCCCCAGAAGGTGTGAAACCAATAGTAGGTGAAATGACCCAGATAGCCAACCTGGAAATGGAACAGACCACAAAGCATAGCATAGTGATGATGCTGGTCAAATCTATGTTGGCAATTATAAAATGAGTTCAGACATGACCTGAAAGGTTTATTTTGTCCCCGTCCCCCTTCCCCCTCCCTTCTCCAACCAACCATGCTAGGTGTCTGGCCACATGGGCGAAACCAAATAAAGCATGCTTTTACCATGGATATAAACTAAACAAGCTACCGCCTGGCATAGCTACGCTATGGCTACGCTACGCCAGGCTTAGCTGTGCGACTAACACCCCTCTGTGTTACTGGAAGGAATTTATGACTGTCGAGCATTGTGTTAACTGTTATTAATTATCCTGCACACATTTAATTATCCTGGCTTCTATCCTAAATGATTCAGTACCATAGTGGCAAATCAACGTGGCACCACTAGCGCAAGTACTGACACCTAGACCACCAATCCTCTCTCCCCCCATCCCCAACATACTGGTTGAGAAGAACATGAGAACAATGTTCCCTTTACACACAAGTGTAATAGGAAATATCTAAGTCTGACTGCAAGCCACCAAACCTCAATTCCCAAAAGCCACTATTATTTGCTGCCATAGGGCCTTTGCTGCTCTCTCACGTTGAAGTTTGCCAAACCAAACTTTCTATTCCCTGACAACATCCCCGACAACTTGTACCGACGATGGAGTTGTCAAGTTTCTGTTTATTGAGCACGAGATCTCTCTTTTTTTATTGGGTTTATGGGAACTGCCTTTATAGGCCTCCTAATGGCTGTGACTGATGACTACATCATATTATTGGCTGTTTATGGTAATGGTCAGTTCGTGGGCGCCAAACTACAATCCTATGTAATAAAAATGTGGTAACTTCCTGAGCAGAAATGCAAAACTGCTGAAAAAGGAAGGACAATGAAATCATTTTTTAATTTAACCTCTAAATGGAATTAGTTATTTGATTGGCCATGGATGTGAGATGTCATGGATGTGAATCACTGTTTTTGTAAGTTTTTGTACGTTTTTGTTCATGTAGGCCTACGCCACATTCACAATGTCTTTCTCCATTTGAACTATTCACCTTTGACATTTTAAGAAAGACAGGATCTAAAACGACAATCTTTTTCACAACATTCATACTATCAAGGGACATAAGAAACAAGGCAGGATGGTGGAACAGAACAAGGACAAGTCAACATAATTAATCCCACATTTCTCTCATCCCTAAATAACACAATCAACTGACGTTGGCGAGTCACCATTAATGAGGGGACTTTTCAATTGGTTCTGAGACAAATCACACACACACACACACACACACACACACACACACACACCATCTATAAAACAGCAGCCTTACACGCACCTCATCTGATGTGTACACCTCCCTGGAGAGAACTTCTGATAATTACGGATGTGTTCTGTTTCTTGTCAATGTCGAAGCGGCGGTCTGTTGCGATCCTCCAGAGGGCGGAGTGGAAGGAGACAGCAAAGGCTCCCAGAGCCATCTGGCGCGGCGCGGCGACAGAAAAGCAAACTGTGACCCCGTATGAAAGTTTGTTGCCACAGAACTGGCGAGGAGCATCTGCTTACTGCGAACATGCCTTGGGTCGTCCTCGTAACACGATGCATTGGGTGGTTTACATTTCATTATCCACGCCGCTGCCTAATGTGACAAACTAGGACGATGACAACATGCCAGAACCAAGAAGGATATTCTAATGCATTTTTATGTCATTTCTGTTGAATGTATATATTTTTTGATGAATGTCTGTGATTCCGACTTAATTCAACATGACATGAGCTTGTGCACGATTTTGAATGTTTTTTACTTTTACTTTTGATGTCTGTCTGTGCCTATGTCATCCCGCTTACCCGCCCACCTGCCTGTCAGTCTGTCTGCTTCCTGTTTGCCACCTGCATGATTTTCTCTCTGTCTGTGCCACCTGTCAGTTTGTCTGCCTGTCTGTCTGTCTGTTTACCTGTCTATCGGCCTGTCTGTCTAACTGCCTGCCCGCCTGTTGAATAGCAGTGAGAAATCATTGTGTTCAAGTAACTGCGGAACAGCTTTGGATGGCAAGGCCATATTTTCCCTTATGCCTCGAGTCATCCTTCATGTTTGTGTTGTTAATGTAATCACCTACACAAGACATACACATGCAAACGTCATTTCGCCGTTGGGTGATATTTGAGTGGACGGATTTGTGGATATCGGTCCTGAAATATATCTATCAGGAAAAACAATGCTTTTTTTCTATATATGTCATACAAATTGCATATTTTCTCTCAGTCTTCTGACAGAGAAATGAACATGCAGTTGCAAGCATTGGCTGAGTTGACCATTGGTCACCGCCTTGTTTTCCACGGCCGAATGGTGGCTCCAGATTGTGTACAGTCAGCGCTGCTGGCAGGCTTTAATGGAGAGAGACAGAAGGTGAGGCACAGCAAGAGGGCTGAGAGGGATGCCTGGTATTCTAGGCTGCACACACCTTCCTAAACGACATGGGAAACTTATCACAAAAAACGTTCTGGGACCTGCTGTCTCCCTGCTTCCTCCGTTTCTCTTTGAGAGCAACGACAGCAGCGCTAGAGCTTTGTGTAATTGTACCCATCTGTAAAGCGGTTCAGGATGTAATGAACTTATGTTCTGACGAACATCTTCTGCTTGAGTCTTGATGCATTTTACCGATGCATAGACCGGCGTTAGATGCAGAATTCTGCCGCAACGGTACCTAGAAACTTGATAAAAAAATTGCACAAGACTAGATGCTGTTGTGAGCTCAGAGATAACAAAGTCTCTCTTTAGAGAATGTTCTAAATACATATTATGTGGACAGTCCATATGGTTGCCTTATACATTTGTTTGGTACTTTGACAAACCAATGTTGTGGCGATTTCCTATGAAAACAGAAAACTATTTTTGTAAAGCGTGTGTGTGTAGTGTATACTCTGAACCAGAGCCATAACAATTCACTTTTTGTAGGTTTTTTATTTTCATTTGACTCAATGTCCAAGCAGGGTAATAAGTTGGCCTTAAAGCCAAACCTTTGGACAGAACCTTTATTTTTTACCTTTACTCTTTCTGGGTGTGGAAGAAATGATAGAACTTCAATCATAAACATTAGTAAATACTACATACATAATAAATACTAATAGAACTTCCAAATGTGTGACTCAAAAGTGTGATTCCTCCTGCATGGTGCGAGGTCATCCCTGGTACCAGAGTCCTGTCTAGAGAAGATCTATGTTCCAGCAGCTGACGCCTCTGGCCGTGTTTATAGTAGATGCACTGACCAGCAGAATATCTTCTTCAGTTACGCCCATATATGGACACTACTACAACTATACATAGTGTTCTGTACGCCTCCCTTACCCCTTTTTCTATGTGTGTATCATCCTCTTTGTGCTTTGAAGAATTATGGGCTACATCTTGTCTTGTAACTCTTCCCATTATCATGTGTTATTTAAATACAACTCCAGAGGGTCAGACCTTTTTCAACACCAGAGGAATCTATATTTTGCCTGTTCTGAATATATGCAATGAACTTATTCCCAATTGATGGCTTAATAAGTCGTATGTGTGATATACATGGATATGAACACATTCAAATCACCCATTTGAAATGTTCCCATCTATATTAATGTGTTGTTTTCCATTTTCAACATATATTAATGTAGGATATAGACTGCACATTTCATGTATTTTGTATGTTGGTAGTAATACTGTGGACATTTCTTTCACTACTTTCCCTTCTGTTTTCTATTGTATTTCAGTATTTCAGAGTTGTATTTCATCATTGTGCTTTCAACATTAGCCAATGTAAAATGTAAATGTAGAATCAAAGAAAACTAACACCTAGCAGCATTCATTTCACACATGTATTCAGATGTATCAGTGGCCATCTTTAGCAATGATACACAAGACTGTTTAGTCCATTTAATTTAGATCATCTTTCATTGCACAAACACTGAGAAAATAATATTCTCAAAATGTAGGTTGTAATTAAGCAGTGTTGGGTTACTATACCAGGCCTATGAGTGCTGGGTAGAGAATATAATTAATATCAATTAATTATTGGTAGTGTCTTCAATATATAAGTGCTATGAGACAATGCTTAGTTATTATTGTTATTATATAGTGTTAATGGACTAGCTATAGTTAAGTGTGAAAACACTCATGGAGTTCTTCATTGAAACATCTAGCTGGAGCATTGAGACCACTTGGATCAGATTAAAATGCCTGTCAGTCATCAATTTCACCCAGATCTATGCCTGCTGTTTAAACTAATTACAATGTATTATTTGCTTAAACTCGTTTAATCAAATCACTCATGGGCAAAAGCATTATTATAACATTCTAATTAAATTTCATATCCCTCATTGTGCACAATGGGTATTTGTTAAGGTGCTAAATTATAATTTGTTGGTAATTTGTAATGTTAAGCGAAGCATGCACAGAGTGTGTGTTTTTTTGTCTTTGTCTATTAAATATATGTTACTTTTTGAAAAGTGTTGTTTTGGAGTTCAGGGTGCATTATAGTGCCGGTAAGATGAAGCCTCTTAACCGCAACAAACATTAAAAGGCCATCATCCATGATTTAAAACAACATTTGTTTGCATTCACTCTATAATTTCCACATTTGGAGAATAGATGGTTGAATAAATTAACGTTGCTTAGATATAATCTTCTGTCAGAAAAACACTTAGACACAATAATAGACTGTATTTTTTTTCCCCAGATATTCAACAGATCTCATTTCTATGTGTATTGGGACATAAACTGTTGGGTAATCTTCCCCATTAATGACGTGCAATCAGTGTGGTTATTAGGCAGGAGTGAAAAAAGTGAAAAAAAGAGTGAAAAAAAATGAAAATGTTCCGGGGGGAAAAACCCACCTACCAGAAAACCCCCTCTCAATGACGGCAAACCATGGCTCTCAGGCGTGGCTGGATAAAGTCAAATGTCTCGGTTGCAGACATCAATCGTGTTTATCGTCACTGCTGCTGGAGGATGTTTTGTTGCTGTGCTGCTCAACACGGCCCCCGAACAGCAACGACTTAGAAAAGGACAACGTAAGAGCAGTTATTCGCTCGCTGGGGGCAGCACAGCTGTCTGCTAGGCTTACACACTTATTCCTGATTGATGCTAGACAATCTATCCCTGTTGCTTTCACGGGGTTGGAGACAATGAGCTGTGGGCACTACACCAGGTATCAGATACTATAGGTGGAGATGCTTTATTTGATGATGATATTGATATTCCTGCTCATACTACAACTGGAATGGTAAATACTGAATAGCAAATGCTTATTGGACAATTGATAATATCACTTGGTAATATTTCTTACTAAAACGTCTATGAAAACTATGACTACTTCTACTCATCAAAAATTCTATCATTAATTATACTTCTTCTACCTCTTTTTATTCTTCTTCTTCTTCTTCTTCTTCTTCTTCTTCTTCTTCAGAGCTGAGTTAAAAGGCTTGTTCCTTGGCAACAGTAAGGACACATGAATTGAGACGGAGGTTGTGAGATTGAGCGGCAGAGATGGTAGCACTGTCCATTAGCTGCTCGGACAACCAAAGAAAATGATGCATGATCTTGTTTGTAAACGCTTTCTCCTCGGGTCACTTGAAACACGGCTACGCTCACTAAATCGAACGGGCCGCAGAGCTGCGGATAGCATAGAGAGAGAGAGAGAGAGAGAGAGCCATGTGGTACTCCATGTGGTATTCCATTTGGAAAGGACTGTCATCGTATTTTACCATCCTAATCAAGAGCTATGCTGTTATATTAGTAATTTGATATATGTGCCAGGTCATAGGCATGTATCACTGCACTGGTAACCTTTCACCTGTCTACTCTTCAGGCACTAATGTTAGATTATCCCGACCTCATTCTGCCTTCATTTGTGCGATTTAACCCATTGTTAAATACCATTGTGCACCTTTGTGTTAACTCTTACTTCGACTCGACTACGATTGTCATTTGGATTGTATGTCATGTTATTTCAGACATTTCCGGAGATGCTTCTATTCAAAGTGACTTCCTGTGTGTGTATATATATACATTTCATTAGGGAGCAGGTAGGGGTTGGATGCAAAAGAGTGACAACAGTTATGAAGCACTGAGGGATTGAACCTAGACATTCAGACCCCTTCCCCCCTCCCACTTGACTATCCTATAGCTTTCTCCAAAACACTAGTATCCACCTTTGAAAAGTCCCACTAAGATGAATGGGTAATGAAAGTAAAATAAAGTGTGAAAAACATGTGGGAACAGCTAAAACCCCTTCAGTAGATCCGGCGATGTTTGCCCCGCAGAGAGAACGCTCCGCTGATGTGCATGAACGGTCTTGTGACAATGATAGATGGTGATCCCGGAGTCTCGGTGAGCCTCACAGACACTTGGGATTCCTGCCAAAAAAAAACAAAACAAAAAAACGCCTTGTCATTGAGCTACAATGAAAGCAGGGGACACATGAGCGCGTCGCATAATCCAGTGACATGCATCCCGGTTAAAAGTGCCATGGCGTCATTGGGTCAGGGAACGGTGACAGCCTCTGTCAATTAGCCTATCAGGAAAGACACGGCCTGTCTTTTTTTTTTTTTTTTTTAAAGAAAACACATAGGTCCTCTCCTTGATAGGAGAGGAGTGTTGAAGGGTAATAAGGAACATTTGGAAACACTGAATGTGTTCTGTTTCCTCTCGGTGTAACGTGAAGTAAATAATGTCACGCGTTGTTTGGCAGATCACCAGATCCCAGTTCCCGGTGAATTCCTCGATATAAGAATACGTTTCTTTATGTTGGACCATTGTACTAACCCATTCTGTCAGTAAGATTGTATTTTAGAATGCCATTGTGTCCCAATAATGGAAAGTCATTTTCCCAAAGTAACATGCCCTGCTCAAAAGTTGGGAATACTAAAAGATTTTCAGACACCAAAGATTCACAATATTCATACATCTGCAGGGTCATGGTTTGAAAGACTCGATTGTCAGAGGTTCTGATTGCAGTTTTAATTTCAAGTACTGTAATTGCAACCTTATTAAGTACTAATTATTAACATTCAATAGAAACTGGGTTTTAATCAAAGTTCCCAATCCTTGTCGCGCTGTATGAATTGCACAGTACAAAGAAGAGGAGCTTCTGAAAAGATGTTCTCAAGTCATTTAGACTTCAACCAAGATCACCAGCCATGGCAGCCCAGTGAAGAAGAAAAATGGTTCAGCCGCAAAGCAGAATTTACAATAACAGGGGTGGATGTCTCTGCTCCTGGATTCAACCAGGGGCCAATCTTCAAGTGGCATTTCATTATACGAGTAAGATTTGTTACCATAATGAATTCATCAATGTAGACAAGATAAATGGCTCAACCAGAACCCAACGAGATCTCCCTGATCGGCTTTCTTCATATCTGTTTTATTTTGTATCTTCTTGTTGGCGGAGGGCGGGGGGGGGCTTGCTATTTAGACATCAGGAGGACTATATGAACATCTTTTTCAATTTAGTATGTTGGAAATATCAGTGGCGGATGATTTGACCTATTCTGGGTTTATTTCCCCCGTCATCTTTTTTTCCTCAACAGAGCGAAGGGATAGGCTCATTAAGCGAGCCGTGACCCTTGACCTTATGCCTGAGCCTCCATATGGCGCCAGATGAGCAATGAATATCAAAGAGGTGGCACGAGAATGGAAAATCCCTGTTCAGGCAACCTTGCGAGTGTCTGTCAAAATGCTAATAAAAGGGAATCAACAGACTCAAACAATGGCCTGAATTTCGGAAAAAACTCCTAATTCAGAACTTTTTCTTTATTTTGTTGCTGCCGTTTCCTTTTGTCGCAAATCGACGTGTTTTATCTATGCAGAGTGAACCATCTACATGTGGACGTCTATGTAAATGGTAGATTAAATCTGCCTTTAATCGTTGAAACAAGCCCTGAGAAACACTGGAAATAAAGGGGTCACACGTTTCACACAAGGTACGTGATGGGGATTTAGCAAAGCATACAAGAGGTTGCTTATTGTTTTTTTTTATGTATAATGATAGTACCTTTTTGTAAATAATAATAGTACCAATAGTAAGACCTGCAAACACAAATGGAATCAAAATAGTGTATTCATATTATGGTGTTCCAACATATCATGTTGTATTTCAGTAACTCCTAACGAGTTACTTTGTTCTCAGCAACAGGAAAAAGACGCATGTTGTTATGTTTTATGTTTATGTTTATTCAGTTTGTTTGTGTGTGTGTACGTGTAAATATGTGTGAGTGTATGTGTATGTATGTGTGTGTGTGTGTGTGTGTGTGTGTGTGTGTGTGTGTGTGTGTGTGTGTGTGTGTGTGTG
>JAOPJO010000043.1:2437460-2449644 GCA_027123675.1 Molva macrophthalma | reverse complement strand
GGCGGCGGCGGCGGCGGCGGCGGCGGCGGCGGCTACACGTGCAGCTGTGCGCCCGGCTGGACCGGACGCAACTGCCGCATAAATATCAACGACTGCGTTCAGCACCGGTGTCAAAACGGAGCGGCGTGCGTGGACGGGGTTAACGGATACAGGTGAGTCCTGGAAGTCCGGGGGGAAAAATCCCCTGACTTTTAAACAAAACCCCCGGTCTAGGCTTAAACAAAAATACACTTCTAAACTACCTCTCTAGACACAGGAGAAAACATGGGCAAAACAAAATGGCGGCTTACCCTTCCACACCTTATCAAGGCTCTCTTCCAAAAAACCCCATGACCAGAGCTCTCAGAATAAACAACAGCCCGTAAGCTAGCAAGAGAGAGAGAGCAAAAAGAGAGAGGGCACAGACTCTGGTGCTGGCACACTTAAGCTCTGTTCGGCCTGATTGCTGATCAGGTGCAAGTCATTCGCCCGCAACAGATTCAAAGAACACACGTGCTCTTGACCCTCGCCAGCTGCACCTGCCCCCCGGGGCATGCCGGGGCCCACTGCGAGGTGGACGTCGATCACTGCGTCGGCCACCGCTGTTCGCCGCACGGCGTTTGCGTGGACCAGCGGCACAACTTCACCTGTCGCTGCGCGCCGGGGTTCCGGGGCCCGCTCTGCGAGGTCGAGGTGGACGGGTGCGGCCCGCTGCCGTGCGCGGACGGAGCCACCTGTTTGGACTCGATCGGAGGTCATCGATGCCTCTGCCCCCGCGGATACGAAGGTACGGCGGCCCGAGGGATTCTCCGGGGGGGGGGGGGGGTTTGGATTGGTTTTGAGATACGGTCGAGGCACAGGCGATGGCGTGACGTTGAGCGATGTCTCGCTGAGGATTAAAACCATGCCCAGGGGGGATGGGGATATGGAAAAATGCTTTGATTGGTCTTAAGATACTCCATTTTCCATGCCTTTTCCCCGGCGGAGTGGGAAAATGCAAATTCTACAAATGATTCTACATTGGTTTAATTAAGTGTCATAAACTGAAGTGTGGACGTGTGGATTCGGCACAGAGGAAATCCTAAACTTGTCGTGAAGACAAACCAGCACTTTAAGGGGGAAAACTGTATAATATGCCCAAAGGAATAATGTATATGGGACCAAACGCAGGGGCTAATACAGTTAGTAGGTATTTTGGCATAGACCCAAACGGAGGCAGAAACCTGGAGAGTCAGCCACTTAATGACACCAATGCCTTGCTTTTAATAAGCCAGGTGCACGTCATTGTTTGAGCAAATTTATTCCTAGGCCATTATGGAAAGGCTATTTAAGATGTTGTGACAGTCTGCTGCTGTTGGAATCCAGATTTGTTCATTAAAACCTAATAACACATGACTAATGGATATGAAGTCTTCAAGAAGTGCCCCTCTTGATTGTATGTCATCCTAGTTTCCCGTGTTGAACTATGGAAACAGAGGGTTGTCACTTTCTGTCTCCTAACAGGAAGGACCTGCTCCGAGAACGTAGACGACTGCTGGTCTCAGCCGTGTGTCAACGGAGGGTCTTGTGTGGATCTGGTCAACGGTTACAACTGTATCTGTCCTTTCGGTGAGTAAAGAAGGAAGAACGTCTGGCCCGAGGTCTTCCTTTCCACAATGTCACTCTTTAGACAAGGGCAAGTGACTTTAATCAGATGCACAAAGCATGACAATAGCAAACGTATTTCATGATCTATTAATACAAACGTGTGTACATTTTTTTTCTTCTGATCCACACACAGATATAAAATAAAACAGAAACCCAGTTTGGATTAATAAATGGCTCTTTGGAACATTCCCTTCAACAAAGTAGTTGAATTCATATAGATATGGCCGTTGATTCTGGATTCTTCTATTCAAAATAATCCAACACATTGTTAAACGTGTTGGATCACATTTATCGATTTATACATCATCATGACATACATTTGTGAATGTTGTTTCATGCATTTGTGACAATTGAGAGCCATCAGATTCATATAAGACCCCTAGTATAACAGCCTGAGTACAAGTGCTATGTATGGATTTGGTGCTTGGTCATGGTGGTGGTGGTGGAGTTGTTTATATTCCCTTCAATATGCCTTCAGTCGCCATTTTAAAGGGCCCCTCTTATGCCACCAGGTGTGAGTGTGATTAGCCATTACAAGCCGATGGTAGACTGATAGATCAGTCTACCAGCCTACCCAGTGGACTGTAGCAATTGTTGCTTATCTATCCAACATACATCTAGGTGGACACTCCCACTTGTGATGTCACTAAGGCACAGGAAAAGGCACATTTTCAAACGGCTTGTAATGGCTAATCACACTCACACCTGGTGGCATAAGAGGGGCCCTTATCATCAATCGGTAGTCTGGCTCCTTTCGCAATATTCTGCAAATATTCTCCATTACTGCTCCAAATTAGAATAGATACTTATATAGTTTATAAAGTACTTATAAAGTATTCAAAATAGCACTTTAATTAGTAATATTTTATATAAATGTACTGGTTACTGCTGATATGTATTAATATAGTATAATATAATATACATGATGTTTCCCATTTCATTTACATTCCAGACAGTGTGTCCATGTCCACACTCAGGAAAGAAACACTTTAATATCCATACCTTCTGCCTGATCTCCTCAAGCACGCTCTGTACCAGAGCTGGGGTGCTGCTGATGTATGTAGAGTGACACTTAAGTGGTGCTGTGGAGAATGGGTTCTCTGACTGTGTTTGTTGTTGTAGTTGTCTTTGTTGATCGTCATGGATACCTCATTGGCCTTCGAGGCATTCGGCAACATGAGCAACATATACATATACATACATACATTCCAGTCCCCTTAAGATGTCGTTCTGTTTATTTCCCTTTGTTCAAATAGCAGCAGGGGAGTAAGATAAGGGTGTGTGTGTGTGTGTGTGTGTGTCTGTGTGTTGTTCCCTGTGTGTTGGGGTAAGTGGGGGAGTGGTTGATGAAAGGCATCAGGGTCTTTGTGTGTTCTCAATGAGCGTATGTGTATATAGGTTTAGAGATTTTCCCTAAGCCATTTTCAGTTGACTTTTTGTTTGTTCTTTCTTGTAAGAAAACGCCTTGTTAACATACTTCAGTCACTATAGAGTTCATAGGTTATGTGTTTGGATGTGCAGCGGACCTTTTTTGAGCTAGCTGTCCCTATATGATGCACGCCAACATATACGTATCCCCTTCCTGGCATTGTATAGTGATACCAATGGATACCTGCTCCTCCATGTTGGGTCGTCTGACTTGAGACTCATGACTGGAAGACATGGGAGACTGATGACTGGAAGCTGTAGTCATAGCTATTGTTGTTGTTGCGTTTTGTACGGTAATGGCTTACTGAAAACGGCGTACGGTGAGGTTGAAGTTGTATGACCGTGATCAAAACAGCAACACGGCAGGGCTGAAGGCCATGGATGGGAATCGATACAACGCTAAGCAGAGGGATGTGAGCGCATCGTCGCTTTGCATTATTTATGAGGTGTAGATTTAAGCGGAGATAACATAGTTCTATCTTGTAACAGTTTTACATATAACCTACCACTTTTTTACAAAATCAAAAACATTGATTTGCATTCTACAAACCACTGTAACAATCTATTATGCGATAGCATAAAAAAGCATTGAAGTACATGCAAATACTTTTTTTGCTAGCCAAAAAAAAGACAATACATTGAGAATACCAATCAATTAATGTCAACTTGTTTCATTGATTTTTGTTGTCTCTCTTCTGTCAAATTCTCTTCACTCTGTCATGGCAACCCCACTCAAAACAACAATACAAGAACAACATTTGCAAATATAGGTATTTAAAGCACAAAAACGCTTGAAAGAAAATGCTGGGGGCAGTGGACACAGTGTACAGTACACAGTGCTTTACTGAATCATCTCTGTACAGCAATTTTAAAGCAAATATACAAAATTGGTCCTCATTGTTGTTTATTTATATGGTGCTTTTTTTTTGTTGCATTATATAGTCTTAATAAAACAATGTTTGTTTAAATGAAAAGTAAAAAATATTACAGTATTTTATTATGTTATTATATTCTCTGTTTTCTGAAGCCTTCACAATCATTCACTACAATGGTAAAATATACAGAGATCCCATTCGTCAGTGTGCATTTTGTCATCATAAAACATTCACAGTAACTTGATTTGGGTGGAAAACAGAGCACGGTAGTGACTGTAAATCCCCCCCCATTACTCCTTGGGTTTCAGTGGCAGATTTATAGACAGGTGCTCCTTGATCTACTTTACCTTGCAGAAATCTAGTTATGTAAGTGATTTTCCCTGCTCGTTTTAATAAATATGGATAAAGCACTTCCTGTCAGGGCAGTGTAGTGAAAGGTATCGCAAAAAAACACCTCGCAAATGTCACGGTTAGTCGTCCTGACGATCCATGAAGGTTCACACAGACCTTTGTTATCAGACAGAGTTCATGTTTTTAGACAATTTGAAATCGCATATTTGTAAAACCTTACTTGAAATGTATGAATGTATAGTTTATTCACTGACACGCAATACCTTTGATTTTATGTATTTAATCACTGTGTTTTTTGGTTAAATAGTGGAGACTTAAACTCCACCACTACGTTATTAAATCTAACCATTTCTGCATTTTAATCTTACTTTAGTTAGTCAGGCTCAGATAACCCCGCTGATTGTTTCACGGTATGGTCTTCCTGCCTTTGAATTTAAGTAAGCCAACATTGCACTGGGAGTCCCATTTGGAGAGGGTGACACTGTAAATGTGACATTCCTTCATGCAACATTAACCTCAGAGTGGATTGCACGCACAATTGGTTATTAAACACTTCTGAAACACTTTGTTGGAGCCAATAGCTGTCCATTAACCAGTCGCAATACATACGAGGCAGAGAGAATAGCTGGAAGGTCATCAAATATGTTTTTTTATTCATTTTATTTGTTACATTTCCCCTACAAATCGAATGCACTTTGTCATTTTATTACATTTATTTTCTATGTACAAAACATAGCCTACATGCTGGTGTGGTTTGGCTTTAAATGACAAGTCAAAGGCAGCATCAAAATAATGCCCACATGAAGGTTTCCAGCAGATGAGCAACAGTTGAGTAACATTTCCATGTGTCCATGTATCAAGATCTGAATTTTAAGAAAAACATTTGTTATCATAGGTGTTTCATACTATATTACATTATAACACTGTAAAAAAGTGTCTTATTCATATAACACTGTAATAAAGTATCTTAATCAGTGTGTAATTAGCGTTATAGGTAAAAAACGGAGCAATGCAACACAAAACTGTCATAGGTTTGGCATTTGAAATTACTTTGTGTTTTGCTATTCTTTTTTAAATGCATTCAAATACATATACATGCATGTAGTGAATATCATTGAGCATGCGTGTGTTTGGCTTCAGGATTCAGAGGGAACGACTGCTCTGTGGATGTGGACCTATGCTCTGCCGGAGTGTGCAGCGACCACACCCTCGAATGCACCGAGGTCGATGACGGACGAAATGTCAGTTGTCAATGTGAAAGAGGTAAGCTAAGGTCACCAAATAAGCGTACAATGAAACACACATTCACTTTTGAGTAAACCACTGTTCACGTGAACCGATTTTTAAAAGAAGAAATATTGACACAAAATGGTGATGGATGTTGGTATGTAGAGAATGACGTTTGACTTCGGCCCCCCTCTCCCCCCTCTCCCCTATTGAGTCAGCGGACTCATTATCGTGGTGGGTAGGGGTTTTAAAATGCTATCATGGTTAGCCATTAGTTTTAGTTGACCTGGCTAATCTTTAGCTAGCATGGCTAACATTTCCCATTAGCTAGCCTGGCTAACCTTTAGCTCAAACTAGCCTGGCTAAACGTAAGCTTTAACTAGCCTGGTTAACCTTGACCTTTAGCTAGCATGGCTAATCTTTACCTTTGCCTGTTATCTTTACCTAGCCTGGCTAAACGTAAGCTTGAGCTAGCCTGGCTAACCTTTACCTTGAGATAGCTTGGCCAACCTTTACATTTAGCTAGAATGGCTAACATTTCGCTTCAACTATCCTGGCTTACCTTTAGCTTTAGCTAGCATGGCTAACATTTAACTTCCGCTAGCCTGGCTAACCTTTAGCTTCAACTCGCTTGGCCACCATTTACTACACATTTTCATAGGTTAAGACCTCTATTGCATTAAGTATATGAAGAGGGGAAATCTCAGAATGAAATTAACTTTGGTGCTTTGAAGGAAAATATTTACTTGCCAAGCCCAATCATCATTCACTAGGTACAGCAAGCGGTCTGACGCGTGTTTTCATATGAACGGTTATTACATAGTAGTTCATGTTGCCCAATCAATAACCTGAACTTCATTACTCCTTCTGCACTTATGCTTGACATGCGTCAAAGTGAGTGATGGTGAGCGTTTTCTTATGTAAATGCAAACAACCCGCAGTGAGATGATCTCACCATGTCACTGCTCAAGGACATGCTGTCACACAACATTGTTTATTATTATTATTTTTATAATAAATGTTTCTGGTTACCAGACTTGGCATTCCACTAATCAGATTTGCTTGAATCACCTTTTTTCTGTCAATTTTGATCTTATTTGAGTGTGTCTGTAATTTACAGTTATTCCCATTAGATGCTGATAATGTTCTTTGTGGGTAGTTGCAGTACAGGCTGTTGACATTATTATGAATGGTTGTGTGCGAGTGAATTGACACAAAGATGTTTTGGAAGGATTTATTTAACAGGATGAACTATAACAATGAAGATGTAAGGATTATGACCCCTAATAAAAAACATTTAATAAAAATGTATTATAGTCTGTTAAAAAAAACAAAATGTTACGAGCGGGAAATATGAATTCATACATATGGTGCATTGCAAAAGACAATATACATAGTAGTGCTTGACAAAATAACTGACTGTGCCACTTTTATAGTTCATATCAATTGTACGCATGATATATGTGTGCATGATATATGTGGTTATATATGCATGATGTATGTGTATGTGTGCATGATCTATATGTATGTTTTCATGATGTATGCGTATGTATGCATGATGTATGCGTATGTATGCATTATGTATGTGTATGTATGCATGATGTATGTGTATGTATGCATGATGTACCTGTGTGTGCATGATGTATGTGTGTCGTATGCATGATGTATGTGTATGTGTGCATGATGTATGGTTATATGTGCATCATGTATATGTGTGTGCATGATGTATGTGTGGATGATGTATGGTTATATGTGCATGATGTATGGTTATATGTGCATGATGTATGTGTTTGTGTGCATGATGTGTGTGTGTGTGTGTGCATGATGAATGTGTTTGTGTGCATGATGTATGTGTGTGTGTGTGCATGATGTATGTGTTTGTGTGCATGATGTATGTGTGTGTGTGCATGATCTATATGTTTGTGTGCATGATGTATGTGTGTGTGTGTGCATGATGCATGTGTGTGTGCATGATGTATGGTTATATGTGCATGATGTGTGTGTGCATGATGTTTGTGTGTGTCTCATGATGTATGCGTTTGTGTGCATGATGTATGTGTGTTTGTACATGATCTATGTGCTTGTGTGAATGATGTATGTGTATGTATGCATGATGATTGTGTGTGTGTCTGTGCATGATCTATATGTATGTGTGCATGATGTATGTGTGTGTGTGCATGATGTGTGTGTATGTGTGGATGAACATGGATGTGATCGACTGTGTTCGTACGGCTCCGTGACCACTCTCTAAAGCAGAAGGCACGTGGACGTCCAAAAAGAAAAAAATCCCAGCATCTCGCCAGTTGGATGTCATAAATCAGCATGGCAACGACTGTCTCTTATTAACCATGATTAAATGACTCAGTGAGCAGCATCTACATGTGTCTGGCCGGGCTCTTTGAGTCAATACTAGCTCATGAAAAAAAAAAGATGTCTTACCGCAACCCCCCGCTATAAGAGGATCTTAATTGGCCGAGGAAGTAAGCCAAGCGAGTGCAATTCAATAAGTGTGTGTTTTTTTTTTCCATATCCCATGTACTGCAGGTTTTGGAGGGCCACTTTGTCACGTGAATCTGAACAAGTGTGCGTCAAACCCGTGCCTCAACCGGGGAATCTGTGTGGATGGGGCTGACCTTTATCAGTGCTTCTGTCCGGACGGTAGGTGGGGAGCTAGATCCTTCTCAAAATATACATTACATTGTTGCACGCTCAACTGCTTGAATTTGCTATTTACTTCCTGTTAACGGAACACATTTTTGTGGGATTTGATATTAATGACTTGGGTAAAGCAAATAATACTGGCTTATTTTATTGGTAGCCACTCTGTACCAACATTAATATTGCTTTAGTCTAATCTCTCCGATTTCACAAAGTTTCAGAGTAGACAAATCCCAAGATTTGGTTCTTCCCTACGTAAGCTTCCAATTTGGTTGCTGTACCCATCTCATTTACAAATATTTACAACGTCCGGCTGTCATCTGGTGCTTTGACGATTTGCATACTTAAATGCGTAATTAACGCCATCACTTGGTGAGAGCCACTTGTATCATTACGAGCGAGAGCGTGGTCATAAATACCTAGCTATTTTCCCCATGATTTCTTGCTTCGGGTGACAACCGCAACCCTGCCTTACGAGACATACCTCTGATTAAACCTTGATTGTGGGTGAGGACTGTTATACATTATTAATGAAGTCAGGATAATTGTCAAATTTTATGATATGGAGAGAGGTGGAAATTGGTTCCATGGTCAGTTTGAGAAATGATGAGAATTTGACCTGCGCTGATGGTGGCGATAGCCGTGCATTAGTCATGCGCTTCCTGCACACCCAGCCTGTGACAGCGCTAATGATAGCCATTTTGTAGCGTGACCATGCAGTGGAATACGTTTATGGCCGAATTAAATCGAATACATGGGAACAGAGCTCGCTCTTTTTCACTTCACGTTTTGTTCTTGAAAAACCACCCCAAAAAAGACATGACATTAATGTACACAGGAATTCATAGCTAAAGGAATACAATCCCTAGCACGGCTGCACAACAAAAACGAAAATACAGCAGCGGTTAACTAGGTCATTATGTATTTCATTGTGGGGGTTTTTTTGTATTTGTGTTGCCTTTGCGGTGAACCGTAATGTCTATATCGATCTTTTTTTGCAAGAATAATTTGATGCTAGAATAGTTTTTTTTTGAAGCCATCAGCTCCTGCTATTAGTCATTCACCTTGTGTCCTTGATGAGGTTTCTCTCTCCTCTTACTGTAGGCTTTGAGGGGCTGAACTGTGAAATAGATCATGATGAATGTGGCCATGGATACTGCACCAATAATTCTACATGTATTGACCTGGTTGCGGACTACGAATGCATCTGCCCTTTGGGATTCACTGGTAGGATGTGGTCGTCATCTCTTACTTTATCTTCTGAGAGAGAGAGAGGGAGAGAGTGTGAGAGAAATGTGTATTTGTTTATATAAATGTGTATATATATATATATATGTTTATATCTATAAACATATATATATGTGTGTGTGTGTGTGTGGCGTGTGCCTGTGTGTGCATATATATCAATAAATGTACAAAATATCAAAGCAGATGCATCAAATACATAGCTTTCAGAAGTCAAAACATACATTATTTAAGTCCAGAAAATGTGCATACATACCATGTTGGGCATTTCAAGGACAAAACATAAAGCAACGTGTGTTTGGTGTAGATTAGGGCAATCTGCTCTGTTTCATTTAACAGTTCGCTCCAAGAAAGATCTATGACCATGTGGCCTTTATTCCCCGCTCTGATGTGCTTTCCCCTCTCCCCGCTCTTTTTGTCCATCGTGCTTTCTTCTCCCCTCTTCCTACATGTCAGATAAAAACTGCTCAACGCCTGTCAGAGCCTGCGTCTCAGATGAAACGCCGTGCCAGACTGGTGGAACCTGCTACCAGTCGACCACTGGAGAACCTGCCTGTGTTTGCGCCCCAGGTATCGCACACACACACACTCACAATCTTAGAAACACAAGGCACACTTTATCAAAGAATCATTGTGTCGAGTTAAAAAGGCACTTTAAGATCACCTTTTTTTCTTTGTTTCGTAATCAAGCTCTTTGGTCATTTGATCATTGCGTCTTTGATTCAATTATTTCCAGTATTTATTTATTTTTTCCTTTTTATTGTTGTTGAATGAGATCTGGGGTTATTAAAGGTTGTGTTTATTTGTGTGTGTGTGTGTGTGTGTGTATCCACACTTATCTCTCTTGTAAAATGTGTTTGAAAGGCATGTAAAACACACTCGCGTTATTGATTGCGTTGCGTGGCCAGTATTACCAGAACGGCTTCAACTTCGTTTCCAAAAAAACATACGGCAGCGCATTCACAAATCCGTAAAGAATTGGTGTATAGTTACAAACAAAAGCCATGAAAACGCCCACTTTCCTCTGTTCTCGCGTTCAGCTGAAGACTTTCAGACTGTTCTTTCAAACCCCCTTTCCATGGAGTCCAGTGCCTTTAGGCTGTGGCTGGCAACACAGTAAAATATGTAAATTGTCAGAAAGCAAGATGATGTAATACCAGTGTCCGGAAAAAAAGGACAAGCTATGGTCTCCCAAGCACAAACCACCAACTGCAGGGAAGTCCCGCACATCAGTGGACAACCACACACCCGCAACCAATGTTCCCTCCACCCTTCCAGGATTCTATGGCACTAAGTGCGCCTCAATGGAAAACAAGTGTGTATCAAATCCTTGCGACCCCGAGGGGAGTGTGTCGTGTGAAGGGCTGCCAGATTCCTACTGGTGTGTGTGTGCGTGTGTGTGTGTGTGTGTGTGTGTGTGTGTGGACGCGGGTGCACAGGGCAGCACTGTGATGCCCCCCTCAGGCACTGCGTGGATGGGCTGTGCCATGGTGGCTTATCGCACGTGGACCTTACCACAGGGTTCAGGTGTGTTTGTTTCCCTGGTATGCTCCACGCATCTTCTTTAAACCTCGGCGATAGATGTCTTCATGCTGTAAAACCTTTTTTAATTTTTTTTTACTGACGTTAGGTTTCGTCACTTTCTTTTTTCTATGTTTACCGTTAGCGTGAGAGTGTTTTCTTTAAGGGAAATGATGGAATAGTTCACTGTTGGTGCTTGGGTGTTTTTGTAATCATGTGTGCTGGAATGTACAAACAGGCCTTTGCAGCCGTCATGATTTATTTAAAGGCTGAATAACCAAGGGAAAATTACATGAATAAATCAATGCATTAAAACAAAATATAATATTATCAGGTTAATATTTCACATATGCAGTTTGGACACATTGCGCTATATACAAAAAAGGGCCTTGACATGAGATATTATGAAAGAGTTAATTTCAAAGAAAATTTTACGAAATTGCAAAAAACAACTACAAAGAATCTCAACAGGTTGTGTTTAGTTTTGCGGCCCTGGGATTCATTTCTGCATGTGGAAGTAAGGGAAGGGTTGTGGGCACATATTATAGCGAATAATGTTAAGCTAGCTTGTTGTAAAATGTCCATCAAATATTAAAGCAAAGTGTTAACCTTGTAAAATTGACACAAAAAAATGGACTAACTGAATATCCATACTCACAACAGCGTTTGTTTCAAAAACCGAACGTACCAAAAAAAACAACATAAAAAGTTACGGCACGATGACTACATAAAAAGTTATGGCGTTACATTACCCCCCTCTCACGGTTCCTTCACCGATTGACTTCCTGTTCCACCCGCTGTCGATGGGATTTTAATAATAGAGCGAGTGTGTTTTTGCTTCCCGACGTGTTAGTTGCAGGACAATTCAAGGACGAGTCATGTAGGACACACTCTTTTTCTCTCTCTCGCTCTCTCTCACTCTCTCTTCCCCGTAGGTTTAACGGGTCAATTTTGCGAGGTTAACATGGATGACTGCGATGCGAAGCCATGTGGCGTCCTCAGCATATGTCAGCAGGCCCTGGAAGGCTACAGCTGCTTCTGTGCACCTGGTTTCATAGGTAGGTTAGCCAGTATACCGTAGTAGCAGTGGTAGTAGTTCCTGCTCTCTAATTATTCTTCTCTGACTATTCGGACAAGGGGCTATTCTTGTATATATGTATGTCTGTAGCTGATATAGCACGTGTATGTGTGTGTGTGTGTGTGTGTGTGTGTGTGTGTGTGTGTGTGTGTGTGTGTGTGTGTGTGTGTGTGTG
>JAOPJO010000043.1:2362020-2380269 GCA_027123675.1 Molva macrophthalma | reverse complement strand
GCTTTCAACGAGTTTTTTTATATATTTTTTTTGTGGTTTTTTTTTTGTGTTGTGGGGGGGGGTGGGGGGGGGGTGTGTGTGTGTGTGTGTGTGTGTCTCTCTCTCTCTCTCTCTCTCTCTCTCTCTCTCTCCCTCCATCAATATCTCTCTTTACGTTTACTGTTACTTTGCAGAATCAGGCTTTTTATTACAAAAAAGATTCAAGTGGCAAGAATCGTCTTGCAGCTACCTTCATTCTTTTTTGGGTGAACGCTCAAAATTTTTTTAATTTTCTTAGAATGGTGAGTTCCAAAAAAGATTAACAGAACAACCTCCTCTACTCAAACACCCTGGTCTATGACTATAAAACACACCTTGTCAGAAAGCATGTCAAAGGAAATTTGCGTATTCGTTGGCAATTTATTTCCGTTCAACGGGCAACAACTTGAAAGTCTTTAAGCCGCTAATGGCCTTAATAGTGGTGCTGGTATCTTAATTATGTCTAGCAGGTTTAACACCTCTCTCTCTCTCTCTCTCTCTCTCTCTCTTTTAGAGCTTTAGTCACACACTAGAAAAAGTGCTATAATTGACGACAGCAGACTAGCTCAACCATGTGCAACCATAGGGGACATTGTAAGGTAGATTTAAGGGTTGGAACTAATGCAGCTGAAATGGTTGAGGTGTGTCGATGTGTTTGTATGTGCACTGAAAGCAATGTACATGAATGAGTTGGGGGAAACATTGATTATGCTGTTGATGTATTGTTGTTTGTATACACAAGAGAGAGTCATTTGACTTTGTTGACTTCCTGGGGTTGCTTTGTTACTTTTGAAATGTGTGTATCATTGCATCATTAAAATGCCATTACCAAAAGCTGTGACAGATTCTGATTGATAAGGGTAGGCAAATAGCATAGCCAACATCGGTATATAGGGCATTTAGTATAATGAAGTCCCCCTTTATAACAGTAAAGGGGGCTATTATATTAGACTGGAATCCCAATTTGGTAATAGTGATTATTCTTTACCAATAGTTAGACTTGTGTAATACACATAAACACATCTGATACAGAATGTGAAGACATCAAAAGTCTGTGAAAAAGCAGTCTCAGATTTTGAAGTATTTCCAAACAATTTCTCACATGAAGGAAATACAAACAACCAAAACCAAGATTATTAGAATGTATCAGGCTTTTGAAAATGTTTCAACAAGATTCAACAAGAAGGGAAGAACGGGAATTTCTACAATAAGGATATTATTGGAAACAACAAAACGTAATAGAGGCTCGGTAATAGCAATAACGTTTTCATATTGTGAGCCTCCTGAGGAGAATTGCCAATTTCAGTTACTGGTTTATTTCATCTCGGAGCAATGCAGTTGAGAAGAGGCGCCTTCATCTTGTGGCTGGTTAGGCCTACCGTCCTATGTCCTGTGTTGCCGTAGGACCGCAGTGCTTTCCGTAGTGTTGCGACGCGGATGGAGCTCTGATCACACTGGCTTATTTTAGACATTAACATGAAAAGTGCAAGTACTAGTTCAAAGGACTACGGAGAGCCGGGAGAACTTTGTTTGTGAACTTCGGAGAGAGAGAGAGAGAGAGAGAGAGAGAGAGAGTGACGTGTCGCAACGCGGAGTGAGCGAGAGCCAGAGAATGAGAGAGGCGGTTCCGATTCCGGTGATGCTCAAAACAAGGATGACTACAATCTACAAAGACACCTGCAGCGGCCTCTAACTACCACCCCCGTTGGACCGACTCAACCTTCGTCAACCTGTTTGGCCAATGTAAATGTTTTTGAGATGTACAGTAGGATCAGGATCCGTTACTTTAATAACCTGTTTTCAGATGTAGGGCCATTCTTCAGGCCGCTGGCTCTCTCTCACCTCCTCTGACTTCACTCCCTCGCTAATCACCCAGGGGGGGGGGGGGGGAGAGAGAGAGGGAGCCACGCAATGTGCATTGTGAATACTTAATCGCTAATTTAGCAGCCTTTCGCCGTTAGTAAGCGTAATTGGATGACTCGCGCCGTCCCCTCGTGTAAGCAGCTTGTTCTACAGTCGGATTGGTCTGAATGAACTAGGTCAAGTTAGAATAAGCTAATATGAAAATAAAGCGTGAGCTTTTTTACATTTTTTGGGTGGATTTTCAACACCAAAGAAAAGAGGAGCGCAGTTTTACTGCGCTTGGCTCCATACATGTTTCAATGGTATTTGAAAGGAGGTTTATTATTAAGATAAGTTAACAAGCCCCTTCCTTCAGGACTTTGGGATGATGCAATGCCTCAAAGGCGTCCAACACGGATGTGATTCGGGTCTGCAGTCCCTGGTTTGGTTATGTAACGCCAGGAGTATCCCATCTATTATGCATCAAATAGCAGCAATCATTCCAGAAGCATATTTTGCCTTGCTTAGGGCCTTGGTTAGAGCCTTAGTAAGAGCCTTCATTATAGTGTCTTAGTTAGAGCCCTAGTAAGTGCAATAGAGTGTCTTAGTTAGGGACTTGGGATGAGACTTAGTGAGAGCTTTACTTCCAGCATCTTAGAGTGTCTTAGTTAGAGCCTTAGTAAGAGCCTTACAGCGTCTTAGAGTGTCTTCTTTAGAGACACTCTGCAACTGCGTTGTGTCGCCATCAGTGTTTCTTTGTACATTGAAACCAATCAATGCAGCCTACAAAGAATGATGTCGTCGAATGCATTGCATCGGGTGGCTGTGGAGCATCGTCCATTGATGGTTATGGCAGCATTTACCAGCCGAATTAAAATGTTGACGATAAAGTCAACAGTCAACAGGAAAAAGTGGGCCGCCAATGGCTCCGGTGGAGATGAGCAGTTAGTTAAAGCCTTAATCTGAGCCTTAGTTATTTACCTTGTTAGAGCCCTGGTTAGTGTGTTATGGATCCTTAGTTAGGGCCTTTTAGAGCCCTAAATACCTAATTGGAGCCTTTGCTAAACCTTTCTTTAAGTCTTTGTTAGCACCTCAAATATGATCAACCGTTGACATTTCCCTTGGATTTAGTTGAAAAACAGAAAGTTTACCATTTCAATCAAATTGTTATTGCAATGGATATTCAATTGAGAACCAAATTGAAGCCAAACCAGTAATCATCTTTGATTACTCAAAGAGATTATCTCTTTAATTCAACTGCATATTAAACAACAGTGTTTGATATGAACTCCATAACATGTTTTTCATGAGAGTGCAGTTTTTACCCAGTTTTTAATGTTAATGAAAACAAAAAAATTGAAATTAATTAACATTTTCATTCAAAGCAGACCAGGCTGGACTCATAACTTGAATTATGCTATGAGCCCAAACTTAATGTTCCAACCAAAAGTTTATATCATAATGAAGTGTGAACTTTGAACACTAACAAGTGTTTTTTTAAAACCAATCATCTATAAAAGCATACCCCAAATTTCACAGTTGATTTTACCTAGCTATTCAGCCTTTTAAGAAACTATGCAATGCCAAAAACCTGGTTGTTTTGTAGCTTCTGACTATTTTCCTAGTGATAAAGATTAAACACAGGCTGACAAATGGAATGAATTGTAGCTAGTCGCAGTGCGAAATTATTCCCATGATAGGGCAATTATGTGTGTGAGAAATTTACTTCACCACAACCTGTGCAGATATAAGAGTCGCTAAAGACATGCTGTGCGTTCTGATATGTTCCATGTCCCTTTAAACACCACTGCCATTCAAAGTGTGTGTTTTTCTTCTGGATTTTCATGGCTATTTTGGCTCTTTCAAGCTGCCTGCTGCTGAATAGCTATCCAGCAAGCTGTGTTGTGTGAATGAATGGGGCCCCCAACCATTTCCTAATTATATCCAGTTTACAAAGCAAGCCTTTTTTCTGGAGCGTTGTCTGCTGAAGTCATCCATGTGAATATGGTTAAGGTTACCATTCTTATATGTCTGTATTATTGTTGTCAACTGCAAGGTTCAATGTGTATATTCTTTCTCTGTAAATCAATACAAAATTTTTGATTACAAAAGACCTGTGTGATCTTTTACTGCCTACGCTTTCTGAAATGCTTCTGAACGCGACGACATGTTTGTATTTGTGACGATATCACAAATACAAAAGAGCATTCAAACGTGGGATTAAGAAAACACTAAGGAGAAGCGTCAACGTTGCGTGCGTGTTGTGTTTGTGTGCAGCGTGTTGTGTTCATGTTGTTTGTGTGAGCGTGTTGTGTTCATGTTGTGTTTGTGTGAGCGTGTTGTGTTCATTTTGTGTGCAGTGTGTCGTGTTCATATTGTGTGCAGTGTGAAGCATGTTGTGTTCATATTGTGTTTGTGTGCAGCGTGTTGTGTTCATATTGTGTTTGTGTGCAGCGTGTTGTGTTCATGTTGTGTTTGTGTGCAGCGTGTTGTGTTCATGTTGTGTTTGTGTGCAGCGTGTTGTGTTCATGTTGTGTTTGTGCGCAGCGTGTTGTGTTCATGTTGTGTTTGTGCGCAGCGTGTTGTGTTCATGTTGTGTTTGTGTGAGCATGTTGTGTTCATATTGTGTTTGTGTGAAGCGTGTTGTGTTCATTTTGCGTTTGTGCACAGCGTGTTGTGTTCATGTTGTGTTTGTGTGAGTGTGTTGTGTTCATGTTGTGTTTGTGTGAGTGTGTTGTGTTCGTATTGTGTTTGTGCGCAGCGTGTTGTGTTCATGTTGTGTTTGTGTGAGCGTGTTGTGTTCATGTTGTGTTTGTGTGAAGCGTGTTGTGTTAATTTTGCGTTTGTGCGCAGCGTGTTGTGTTCATGTTGTGTTTGTGTGAGCGTGTTGTGTTCATGTTGTGTTTGTGTGAGTGTGTTGTGTTCGTATTGTGTTTGTGCGCAGCGTGTTGTGTTCATGTTGTGTTTGTGTGAGCGTGTTGTGTTCATGTTGTGTTTGTGTGAGCGTGTTGTGTTCGTATTGTGTTTGTGCGCAGCGTGTTGTGTTCAACTGGGGTGTGAAACGTGCATGAGGGCTCTGTGAGTGATTATAAAGTCTTTATTTCATCACTGCTTCTCCGATGAGGAGAGAGAAACAGCTCCTTCCTTCTCCATGCGTGTGTGTGTGTGCGTGTGTGTGTGTGTGTGTGTGCACAAGCGCAAATAAACACACCTACACATGCACACACACACACCAAGTGTTTATGTGTAAAGGGTGAAATGGGATCATTGTTATGATGATGATGAGAGAGAGAGGTTTGCAGGGGTTACATAGCCATTTCAGTCCTACTACTACAACTACTACTACTACCACAAGTAATACTACTAGTACTACAACTACTAGATCTACTACTACTATTGCTACTGCTACTACCACAACTACTACTACAACTACTAGATCTACTACTACTTCACCACTCGAGGCAACTACTATACTCCTACTGCAAGTACTGCTACTACTACTACTACTACTACTACTACTACTACTACTACTACTACTACTACTACTAGTACTAGTGCTGATACTGCTACTGCTACTATGATGCTGCTACTACTACTACTACTAATAACAACAAAACCAAAACCATTTGCTTTGCATTGCCATACCGCATTCAGTTTGCTCCGGGCCCCGAGTGAAAGCGATGTAAATTAGCTTGGCAAAGCAACGATTGGCCCGCGTGCCCGAGACCTCATCAGGGCCCATCACGATGTTTGCTTAGTGAGCAAGCGTCTCTCCAAGGGAAACGCGCCACGGAATTAGCATATCATGCAGGAAGCTAGCAAGCTTTTCCAATACGCCTAGAAGAAGAAAAAAAGGGAAAAAAATGTGTACACACATATATATATATATGCGTATGTTTGTGTGTGTATATGTTTACGACGCCTCTACTTGTCTTGGAAGTTTCTTTTTGTCTGTTTTTGTTCAATGTGTGTGTTTACAAAAATGCTCTCTCCAAACTTCCCAACCTGTAATTATTCCTACCTGAAGTTGTATGCCTGTGATTGCCACCTGGGGTGCGCCCAAAAAGGCTGTTTGAAATTAGCATGAGGGCGATTGCCCTGATTGCTTACATCTGGTCATTAAAGTAGATTTTTCTATTCAAGACGCGGCAGGCAATCACAAAGGAACCCATGAGCAAGTCAATGAATTTCAAACGGCACGCGGGTCTTGATTTGCTGCCTTGTGATTAGCACCGCGAGGAATACACTGGGGCCAAATTGAGGTCAGTGAGAAAGAAATGACACTGGTGTGTGTGTGCCAATCTTTTTGCAATAACTACGATTAATAAATCGGGGGGGGGGGAAAAAATCGATGAAGAAAAAAACTTGCAGCTTGTAATGTGTCTGTTTTCTGTGTTACTGTTTTATGACTATTTGTACTGAGGCTTCATGTGTGGCAGTGTTGTTTAACCTTTTGCATAAAATATGTCCCGGTAAAGAGGGCAATATATGTTTGGTGTGTAGCCGGTGATGTATGTGTGGGAGCGGAGCACTTGACTCTTACCAAAGCTGGATTATGACACAAGTAGACCAGCTACTTAACATTACGGCTGCAGCCTTAATAACTAATGCAATTGTGTGGGCCCCCAGAGACACACAGAGGGTCAAATGATAAAAGTGTGGTCCTCCTCGTTAGGTTTATAATGCGGCTCCAGTTCGGTGCCCTCGTTTGTTTTTTTATCATTAATTAATCCTGAATGACATAATGAGTGCTTCATTATTTTCATTTTGACTTATAATGCATCACCCGGAAGATAATTACACACGGACAGTGGAAATATTTGTATGATTTTAATGATCGCATGCTATGTATTCGAGAACCGTATTGAATGTTGTTCGTTTCAGTCGTCAAACCGTGGCCCACTTGACAGCACATTTCTTCTCAACATTTCTGTTTGGCTGAGGAACACAATAGGCTGCACCTCTATTCCTAGACTGGGTATTTAAATCCAGCAGTAGGACCCTTACACCCACCCACACCCACGTCTGTGTTGTCCCTCTTGGGGTTTGAGCTGAAGCTGAGGAAACAAACGCTGAATCCCTCTCCTCTGAAGCTAATCTATCCGCCACCCCACTCGAAAACAATAGGAAGGAGGATCATTCATGGCTACATTGTGAATTGCGTTCTTCCGAGAAGCTGCTGCTAACAATCTCTCTCTCTCTCTCTTCTTCCTTCCTTCCTTCCGTCCTTCCTTTGAACAGATACCAGCTGCCCATTGGAGGCCTTGGAGGCCTATGCACAATAGAAATAGCTGTAGGTAATGGCACAGCCAAACATCTGGAGGAGTACGTCTCTCACGCAGCATCGGAGGTACAGTATCTGCCGACAATATGTTTCTGCTGTCGCTATGAATATTTCATTCACTACTCCTGTGCATGAATCAATGGGTCGTTTGTGATTGGTAATTTCATATATAAACATAAATTATACAGAATTACATCAGCACTCACACACTAACTGTCTGTTAGTATCTACGGTTGCTATGAATATTTCATTCGACTCCCATGAGATCATCAATTGGTCAATTTTCATTCATCCTTTTAGATATAAACATCATTTATATAAAGTATTACAACAGCACAAGTGCACCTATTGTCTGTTTTTATCTACTGTTGCTATGAATATTTCCTTCACCGCTCCTGAGAATGAATTCATTTTCATTCTGTTTCTATCATTTCAGTACAGTATTTGATCAACACCAGTGCATCTATTGTCTGTTGCTATCTAATGCTATTAATATTCACCTCACGACTCCCGTGAGTCTATAAATGGGTCATTTCTGAGTGGTTATCTCACATGTAAACATATATTATTAGTCAGTAACACCTCGACAGCTAAAGTGAAGGCAGCTCACAGGGTGCAGTGTGTGTAAGGGTTGTTGATACAATGAGTCTCACCTCTTAATTATAAAACCTTAGTTGATCGTCGGGTCACCTATCATTTGACCAACATCATCTCTAAGTTCAAAATAATCATGGGTAGTGTGATCATAGCCACAGCAATATGCTCATGAACATTTATGCTCACGTAACCATTGCATATTAATGCATACCAATAGTGTTCATGTTAACTGAGGTATTCATTTATACATTATTTAATAACCATAACCCCATCCCTTACCCTAGCCATGACCCCTATGCTAATAATAATGCTTATTTCTGCATTAACTATGTTAATGAATGGTTAATAAATTAACCTTATTGTAAAGTGCACCGAAAAAAATCTGAAATGTATGGATTATATATATATATATATAAAACATTCCTAAGAGATGCACTTTTTTAAATCATTGACAAATGAGATTTGTCCTTATCTGAAACACAACGGTTGGGTGGCAGATGATTATGATTCACTTGTGAAATTGTCCATAAGGTAGAATAAGCAGTCGGTTCGCAGCGTATTTATTCTGCCTAATTACCCCTGCTCATCGAATGAACTTCGAAGAAAAGGAGGGTTATTTAAAGAAAAATACAAATAAACGTCCTATACACGTTACGTTTCAGCTTTTAATCATGTACAAATGGTGAAAATGTCTTGGCTAAAATAAATGACTAAATCTAACCCAGAAGACTGCTTTCCAGGAATCTGGAATCTGGGACTTACTACTCAGCAAAGTGTCTTCCCAGGACAACGCATGGTGCTGTAATTATCTAAGTTCTCACAGGAAGGATGGATCTAAATACACCCATTTTGAATAGTCTTTTAGGGAAAATAAATGTCTGCCAGGTGTTTTTTTGGTACCGCTGTGTTACCCATACCTAGCAATTTGACAATGTCACTTTTGAGTCTTTTTCTGGCAACTTTTCCATGTGTTTTCCAGTGAATGACAGCTAATAGGTCGGGCCCATGCATGCGCCCGGAATGCACCAGTAATAAGGCTGTGTACAGACAGTGGAGAAATAGCTCCAGAGCCGTGAAAAAAGCTACAGAATCCCACTGGTAAATGTTAGACTAAAATCTGTTTAATCTTATTGATTAGACTGCATGCAACACGACCAAGTATGCTCTTGTAATAATTGTTTTTCCTCAAGGAAATGTGAACGGAATTCCATTCACATTTCCTTGAGGGAAATCTTTCTTCTATTCTTCCAAGGGCTTTCATGTTCTTGTAAAGCAATAGCACCTTTCCTATATTTTCTTTTATCTTCTTTATCTTACTTATCTGCATGCGTCTACTTGATGCTAGTCATCTAGCATGTGGTTCCGTAATGATTTTGTCAATACTATAGAGGATATCATCGCGTGGTAACGTCATGCATTCACAATGGATACACAATCAATAGGTCAATTGCACTTTTGTTTCGCATCAGTTTTCAAACATGACATCATATAATAGGCTACGACCGTGTTGTCCATCTGTTTATCGACTTAAAGATTGAATTCAAATGTGAACTTGTGCACAGGGGGGGGCGGCTGGTGTATCCCGCATCGACGCTGTCATGCAGCGTATGTACGCTGTGGGTTCTCTCGCCGCCACATTGAGTTCAGAAGCCCAACGACACAGGTCCACCGTAGGCCCCAGAGAGGGCGTTTATAAGCGCCGCAGCGCTCATCTTAAAGACTCCTTTCTTCGCGTGGTCCGCAGGCGGCCTTGGGACCCGTGTTCCTGGGGGGCCTGCCCCCCGACCGGGCCGTGCACGTCAGCGCCAGAGGGGTCCGGTCCTTGGTGGGTTGCGTCAGAGAGCTCCGGGTGAACGCCAGGGAGGTGTTCCTGGCCAGCGAGGCGGCGCTGGGGAGCAACGTTCAGAACTGCGACCCGCCGGTTTGTCAGCAGCGTCCGTGTCGCAACGGAGGAACCTGCGTCGGGTAAAGCCATACTGTTCCACTTTTTAGTTTTTAGTTCAACATTTCAGTAGTAATACTAATAATATTTCATTTGTATCTCATCAATCACATTTATCTAAAAGATTTAATAATAAATTCACTGTAAGTTGCTTTGGATGAAAGTGTTAAAGGTGCAACGCGTAGGATTATTTGTTTAATTCACTCAAAGATGAAGTACAATTCTCAACCGAATATAAAGAAATAACAGTTTTTACATTATATCAACAATGTTTATGCATTGTGTTGCAAATTGACTTAAGTAAGCAGCCGGCCGTCCTGAATACCACTTTGTACCTCAAGAGGCCAAACTCTCAATCATGTGAAACGTACACTGAAAAATGTTATGCTGGTTCTATCTTAACGGACCTCTTGAATGAGAAAAACTTGACGATGCCATAGCACAGATTCACTTTAAACGGTAAGCTTTACTCTATAATTCGTGGGTGATGCATTTGGGCTGGAGGGGGAAGGCTGAGGGAGGACGAGGGAGAAAAGACATTTGGGAGGGACTGTGCATTTCCTTTTTTCTAACAATAAGGGTGGCCACCACAACTTGCTGCCAATGTGCTGCCCCCTATTTTGTGGAGGACTAATAACCACAGTGGGCCAAATAATACACATGGCACCTTTAAATGGCCAAATAGTAAAATACCACCTTTTTTATATAAATTGCAGAGCAAGGAACAATGTAATGAAACAAATTTCAGGATTAAACAAGCAATGACTTAATGACAGTTGTCTTATGACTTGTTGGCCAGGATAAAAGTACATTCATATAATTGTTGATTATCTAAAACTTGTTATTGATTTATTAATTATTGATTTATTGAACCACTTTTATTCCAATACAATCAAAAGTAATGGTAATTGTGAGAATAAATTGAATTATTGTATTTTATTTTCTCCATTAAAATAACATATAACTCAACAGAGTCAGAGACACACACACAGCCACTTACCACTTACCATTAATTTCCCTTTTATATGAATGTTTATGTTGTATGTACTCTTCACTCTTCACATGAGGTAATTAAATAGGCCTTGTGTGAAAGAAATTATTAAATAAGTAAAGCAAACCAGACAGAATCAATTAACAGACATCATTAGCCAACTGGCCGTGGAAAAGAGCTACAGTGAAAGAAAACGCCCTCATTAGTTTGTCAAAAACAGCAAAGTCGGATTTGCTAACCGATTAAACCCACTAAACGTGGTGAGGAACGTTTCCCTCTTACCCCCAAAACAATTTGAAGACACCCTCCCCCAAGATGAAGGCTTGCCAAATGCAGAGAAAGACTGAAAACTAGGACTGGTACTGCGGCCATGCTGACCGACTGCCATCCTGGAGAACTGGAGAACTGTTGTTTATGGATCTTTTGGACTCCAGCGTCAAAAGTAGTGCAGCTGCTGAACAATGGCCCTGAAGTGGATGGATTGCCAAGAAAACAACGAGACACAAAAAAAGGAATGTAAATATCAGGAAGAAATAACTAAGATTCCCCATAGTGTTTTTTTTGTATTGCTTGTGTGCATGGCTGATTTGAAGGAGAATTTTGAGATTTTTCGACACGGACCCTTTTTTCAGATCATTTTGTGTCTAAGGTACTAATGCAGGCAACTTTGCTGAAATTGGTCCAGTGTTGAGCGAGAATGCTGCAGCCGTAATCAGCGAAAACGGCCGACAATGTAATATTTTTGGGCAATTGCGCCGTGTTATTGTACATCCTCCAAAAGTGATGTTTTTGCCACTGACATGCTCAGATTGTATTGTTACATTGTCACTTATGGAAAGGATCCCTATAGAGAAATACTTGCTGTTGCCTTGTTGCATGAAATGCCTTGTTGCATGAAATGTAGTGTTTTTTTTGCCACTGACTGCCTCAGATTATTCTAACATAATGGAAAGGGTCCCTACAGAGACATACAACCTGAGGCTGTCAGTGGCAAAAAAAACACTTTTCGAGGACATACATTGCAGACAGTTTTCGCCTATTACGGCTGCACGATCACACTCAATACTGGACTGATCTCAAAAATTGTTGTCTGTATAGTCCTTAGACCCACAATGATCAGAAAATAGGGTCCATGTTGAAAAATCCCGAAATTCTCCTTAAGAAATAACTCATGGTAAGAAAATGAAACAATAGAAACAATCTTTTTATTTCTTTAATAATTGATCTCTTTTTTACTTCAAAAATCAAATGAGACAACAACTCCATGGATGTTATCCCAGAAGAGTACACAGGGAATCTTATGAAAGTTGCTCATTACATTGTTGGCTGCAATGCGTCTTTGATTTCTGAAGGATAAGATTAATCAAAAAGGCTTCGTCGGGCCCTTGTGTGTTTGTCGGTTTGTCATTCTGCCTTGACACACTTAAAAATAATAAGCATTACCAAATCCTACTGGGGACATTTCATGTCTAGTGTTTAATTAAACCATACATTAATATCTTCTGTTATTATAAGTATTATTCTTATTCTTATTGTTATTAATAAGGGAGAATATCAATCTTTTAGCATTCTAACAAAGAGCCCTAGTAGAAATGTATCTATATATGTTTTACAGCAGTATATAAGAAATGAAGGCAATCAAAGGAATTGCATATCTGGTGACAACATGCAGTTATGGTGTTATGGTCATGCATTTATACAGGTTGTTTATATGCATTAAACATTGCTATTGGCACAGTCTTGTGACATGTTGATGTACACAATCTCACATGCATACGTAGAACATAAAGGCCCATAGGCTCACTGAACGCCTGTCTCAGATAACCCATTCAAAGCACCAATATCACTGCATGTTGAGTGCTGGAGTGGTAATTCTCTTCTATTTATCTGTCCGCCAAGCGAGGTTTGTCATAGATCCAGTTCAGGTTGAATTCGTCACATACAAAACCCTACATGTCCACCTAGCAGTGAAATGCTCACAATGCTCCTTCGACTGTGCTTTGATAATAAATGATAAATACACAATAATTAAGTACAAGAGTGAACAGGTGAAATAAAAGTACTAGTAGATATAAAATAAAGTAGAGCAAAATTGAATTACAATTTAATTAAATCACGGCATACAAAGCTTTATATATTAATATGTGTGTACAGATGATGCAGTGCAGAAAACCAGCATTGAATGTACAGTGCAGTATTTGCCCTACCAACACGGTATCTCTTCTCCGACCCCAGCTGGGAGAAGAGGCCGTTGTTCAGGTGGCTGCGGTCCTGAATTATGTCTCTGGCCCTGGTCCTGCACTGCACTGTAGACACAAAGCATCCTGCTGAGCAGAACAGAGCTAGAAAGGGCAGAACATGTGAGTTGAATGAACTCAGCAGCGGGTACATTATGGAGATTACGACCCTGACATAGTGTGCACATAATTGTCGGTATGTGCTGCACCCTTCAAGTGTGTTATGGAAAAACGATGCTATGATTTTATGTGGACAAAGACAGAGCGTGTGAGAGAGAGTGATCAGGGTTCGTACGCGAGTGCTAGTCAAAACATTTGCTCTGTTCCAGTGACTTGAGGCGAAGACGTAAAGACACTAACCGCCATTTCCCACAACATTTATTTTATTAAACTGTATTTTATTATAATTTGCTCAACGGAGTTGGAGTTACGTCAATGCTGGAGCTGTGCTCGGTGTATGTGTGTGCGTGTGCGTTTGTGCATGCGTGCCTGTGTGTGTTTGTTATATAACCTGCCAGAAAAAGGAGGTGGATGTAGTCTGCGTTTCACGTGTACCTCCCCTGTCGGGAATAGTCAGGTCTGTTTTTATCTTCACTTTGTGTACCCTTCACCTCGGCTGAAACCATCATACCTACGAGGAAATATATACAAAAACATGCAATTCCTTTTTAAAATTTGGGTTGCTGGCTTGGACCAACAACAGAGCTTACGATTACTAATTGGCAGATTTAAGAATTGAATTATATTTAAATATATAGAGCTTTTATTTTACGGTATCATATAAAGCAGGGGTTCCTAAACTCTTTCATCTGGGGACCCAAAACACAATTTCGATTTGTGCGTAGCCACATACTTAAACCCAAACCAATAGCTGGAGAAAGGCTGGTTTAAAGAAAACACAAAATAGCATTCTTCTCTAAAACAAACCCTCATCAGGAGTGTTGGGTTGTGCTGTGTGTGTGGGGGAAAAAGGGACTTTAACTTTAATAGCATGGTAATCCAATTCAATTGGGCCATAAAACCAAGCCACTATTCATACCTTCCAGTATCCCGTGGCATCAGAGAGTCCTTGGAAGTCCGTAATGGTCAACTAAATGGTGATCTCACATGTTCGGAATAAAGCTGTTGTTTGTCCTTTTTTCCCCCCCGATGCAAACTGAGGAAGCTAACAATGTTTATTAAGGAAGTCCTCATCACCAGTCCCATAGACATAGCTACTTTCCCTTCAGAAGGAAACATATTCGGTGAATAACTTACAGGGGATAATGTGGAAAGATGTATGGGCTTGCACAGCTTATTGTTCCAGCTGACAGAGAAATCATAAGATAAGAGGTGAATTATTAATCATATTATCTGTTACTCATAAGATTAAAAATGTAGTCTCTCTCAATCATTTAGCCAATGTGAGTGTGTCATCTGCACAAGGCTTTTGGAAAATGTTAAAATGCTATAAATACTCGCTCTGCATGTACATAGAAACATGTTTGCATATGCAGTACATTTGCATTCACCGTGTTTTAGCTTAATTAAAGTAATCTTAAGTCACCCTCCAGAGAAAGAATTTGATTAGACCAATTCAAAACTCAAGTGTCACGCTCGGTTCTTCCCATTTTCATCCAAACTTGTATTTATTTATTTATATCATGTTATGGAAGAAAAATCGAAAGGTATTCCTTAGCGTCTGCAAATCTTTAAACTCGACAACCCAAGGTTGCTTCAACTGGTTCTAGCTATCTTCTAAACAAACATTTGACTTTGCTCTTTATCGTTCACATTAACACACCAACAGACATGAACAGATATGAACCGAACTGAACGGCTGCATTTTCAGAGAATCTTTGTACTTCTTCGGCGTGATTACTAACGATCCTCAACCTGAGCGACAGCATGTAAATATTTCATCTCCAAGAAGCCGGTTTATTTTTTGGAGAAGCAAGATACATCCTGCAGTGAGGCTTCTCAAAGTCCATTATTAATGTATGGTTTCTGAGATCCCCACCAATGCTCTCTGCGTCTGGTTTTATAACGTCGGAAAGGTTTGGGCGCTTCACAGACCATCCCAGAGTGAACATTACTTTGAATGCTAGCGCACCAACCTTCACTCGTCGCCAGGGGAGATGAAGCAGACCCATATAGATACGTTCCATTCCGGGGGGTGGGGGGGGTGTAAGAGTCTCTGACTTGGCGCTTTCAGCAACCCAACTCCGCACTGTTTTTTCCTTTCCTTTTTTGGTTCTCTCTCGTTTTTATTTATCCCGCTCCGTCTTTCATGTTGGCCTCGGAAATACATTTGATCCTCTTTGGCGACTGCTCACCTTGAGTTCGTCTTGGGCACAGGAATTCTCCTCCGACTGCATTCTGTGCACGTCAGACCAGCCAGCTGTATTTCTTTTCTCTGAACTGTTTTAAGGCTGATGCAGTTAAGATGTTTCTGCCTTTTGTTTCATTCTTATTATTTCGTGTTGATATCCAGTCCCTTTTTTCTTTGGGACATTTGCTACGGCCCTGGCAGCCCAGATTTGTGTTATCAAAAAGCAATACAAATGTGAGAAAAATGAATAAAACGTGCCCGTGACGTCTGCCGCTTTGTTCTCCCCTCTAGCGTTTCTGTCATAATAACGACAGGTGTCTGTCCGTCTGGTCGCTCCGTCTTTGTCTGTCCGTCCGTCTGTCTGTCTGCCTGTCTTGTCTGCGGTTAGCTGCGACGCGGAGGACTGGTTCTGTGAGTGTCTGCCGCATTTCACCGGTGAGCTGTGCCAGTTCACCGCCTGCCAGCAGGACCCCTGCGGACACGGGGCCACCTGCGTCCCCCATGCCCCCCAGGGGGCCGTGTGCCTGTGTCCCTACGGAAGACAAGGCCTCCTGTGCGACGAAGGTAGGACTGCAACCCACAGCAACCACCACAGCGACAACTCAATGACGTTTAACTGTAACCGATTTTGTGTTAAACCGGGTCCATGCAGTGTATGGATTGTCGTTAGGGGTTTGGATGTATGCAAAAGTGTTAAGACACAGCCCTAATCATTAATAAGAGGAGCTCCATTTTTCAAGCGTAGCAGTTAATGAAAACGCTTGAAACTTCTCCAGGAAATTACGCCGGAGGTGCATTGACTCTGGATAATCCACTCAACCCGTGCTTTGTTGAACGTATATAACACAGTGTCTCCTTCCCTCAGTGGCTCTTTGATCTAACCAGCAATGTGGTTGCACTCAATATGGATTACTTTGAAATATTCACGTTTAAAAAATAAACCAAATCTCTCCTCTGAAGCGCAAAGGGTCAACTTACACAAACTCATCCACGTTGGGCTAAAATGGTCGCCGAGTGAAGTAAACGACTTCCCTCGTTCGAGTCAGTGTGTCTTGTATGATACCGCGTTGTCTCTACCAGCAGAGCGGTAAAGCGGGGTGGCAATGCAGGAAGTGTGTGGGGGGATGTGGGGGGATGTGGGGGGATATGAGGAATGGGGTTTGGCCATGCGACACATCCCCCCAGACAGACTCCTCCAGATGCCCTAGTAGAGGACTCTAATCTCAGAGTGTCACACAAGGCATGGCTGACATTCATATTTTTGATCCCGATCACAGCGGATAAGATCAGAGTTAGTATTGATTACCGCGCTGAGGTCTCCTTAACTTAACAGAGTTTTGGTGCATTTGAACGTGAAGATGTTTTCTACAGATGTGTCCCTCTGGGGAAAATGTATTATTATTATTTATTTTTTTTACTGTTTGTGGGAGTAGCTGATTTGAAAAAAGGGAATACATTTTTTTTGTGAAATTGGCTCAATCTTCCTTCCCCTTTAGCATCAGACGTGACCCAGAATTCTTTTTTATTTTACATATTTTACATCCCCCTTTGGTCCTGATGTCCTACTTTAAAAAAAAAAAAAAGAAGAAACCTAAGGGGCTATTAAACGAGCAGAAAACGGTCTCAATAATGCAACAATAACGGCTACATATCGGAACAGGAAACTGTTGGTTTATGTATTCGTTAATCTCAAATTGTTCTTTCATTCTAATTTGCCTCGATAAACTGAATGTCGGTGCGTTTTGCATACCGGCATCCATTCAACTGGCAGTTGGAACGCCATAAAATCATCGGAACGCCCTTAATGGTTTCTTATGTTGCTGTTGTTTTTCCCTGCTACCCCATCCTTACCCAACACAAACACATACTGAGCCATGTGCTGCGCTGCTGGTGGTCCGCTCACCAGAGAGCCCGGTCCCTCTGTCTGTGAGCAGTGTCTACTCACTGGGTGATAGTGAAGTAGAAACACACATCTGAATGGACACGTCCATGTTTTTCTCGTAGCGTCACGGGCACGAACCGAGCGGTCCGAGGGCCGACCTTGAGCCGCCGTGAACCCTTCATTGTTTAAATCAACGCGAAACATCACAGTCACCGGTTCATAGCTTCATTCATCATCCCTCAACGTCTTCCCTAATACGTGTCAGCTTTGCTTTTCAACCGACCTCATTCTACAACGTCACAGAATCACCCAGATAACCCTAACGCAAACGCACCCCCCCCGGGCCCCGCCTGTGTGACCGGGGAAAGAACGCCGTTAACCCCCCCCCTCACACGACGTCCCAACACCATAAATGACAGTTGGCGTGTTGTGTTTTTATACGTCGGCGCTGAACCCACTGTGTGGTGCGCGGCCGTGCAATCAGGTGGGTGAGACCCCCCCACCCCCCCCCAGGCGGCCACGGCTACAGCGGCAAAGCCCGCCCACTTGTTACCCCCGGTAGCGAGGAGGGATCGTCATCTAGGACCAATCGGGTCCGATGGACCCGGACCCCGGTGGTCGAAAGGGAGGCGAGCGGTCTGGGTAACGACAGCAGCAGCCGCGGCCGCTGAAGAAAGAAAGAAGAGAACCGCGAACGGGAAAAAAAAAAAAAAAAAAAAAAAGAATCTAAGCTTTATTAATAATTCAGCAGGCAAACAGAGCACCACGCATTCACACAGAGGGGTGTGTCGGATCCCACTTAGCTGTAGCCCGGGGCTAAAGGAGATGGAAGGAGGGGAGGAAAAAATGTATGCAAGGTATTTGCTGTGGGGTGGTGCTACCCCCCCATCCCCCATTACGCGTTTTGAGATTTGATTGCCCTGTGAAAACACGCCACTTTGTAATATCATGAACTGGGTGGAGTGGGGGAGGGGGGTCGATTTACATTGGGTCTCTGGTGTAAAATCAGGTGTTTTGAGTGGGCTGAGGCGGGAGACAAGGAATACATTATTGAATCACCGATGCAGTCTGAATGCATAAGCCCACCGGTGTAAATTGATCATCTTTGAGAATGATTTAGCTATTCTAGTGCATATTATGCGGGG
>JAOPJO010000043.1:2299228-2318482 GCA_027123675.1 Molva macrophthalma | reverse complement strand
ACACACACACACACACACACACACACACACACACACACACACACACACACACACACACACACACACACATATACCTGACCTCCACCATTCAATTAAAAAAGTTTCCAAAAGGTCCACAGCACATATAGAGTATAGTAACGACAAGCCCTAGATACACTAACATTACACATACTCATTTTCACAGCTTTGACGTTTGGTGTGATTAGTGCACCTCCAACCGTCCCTGATGTCAGGTATCCAGGTGGGCCCTCGTCGTGTTTCAGTATTTGCTGTCACAAACACTTTTTAATAAGCTTATCGCGTAGAGTGATAGTCGAGTGATGGAAAGGTCACCTGTTCGAACCCTGTACCAAGGGTTACTTAAATCATCTGTACACATACGCAGGAACATGCACACACGCACGCACACACACACAAAACACCCACACACACACACATTCAGGCCAGGTCCTTTGTGAATGTTAATAAAGTGATCATAACCTTTGGAAATAGCAAGACACACTATATCAAAGTAATTAGTGATCACATTAATGCTCAATGGTTTGTTTAAATATACAAAACATCTACCTACCTACCTACCTACCTACCAAGCTATCTATCTATCTATCTATCTATCTATCTATCTATCTATCTATTTATCTTTTGTGATCTGATCTTTTTGGATTGGATCTGGATTTGTGCATATGTGTAGTGTTTGCAAACACGTAGTCTTCAGAAAATTGGTCTACATCCGTCCATTGGTCTACATCCATCCATTGGTCTACATCCATCCATTGGTCTACATCCATCCATTGGTCTACACCCATCATTCAGGAGAGAATAGCTGATGTGACTGACTAAAGTAAGTTAAGTTTCACGTACATTAATTTGACGTTGAGTCTCCGAATGTCGGAATAGGACATCTCCGCACACCGGAGCTAGCCGTAAGGGGGGGCGGACACCTACAAGTGTGTGTGGCTTACAGCCGTAAGCGGGGGGGGGGGGCTTGCTCGTTCCCGCATCTGATTGGTTAAACAGCGGCATCTTAATAAAACCAAACAACTTGACAAGAAGGTGAATAAGAACCGAAAGGTAAAAGGTGTGACGTGGATGTGAAAAGTAAATCTGTGTAAGGTTATGAAGCAATGTTAGTTGGCACTTGCCTCCCCCCTCCCCACATCACCACAGGTTTATCCCGAAGGCCACACCATATAAACGCGCTGAGACTCGATCAGACTGCGACCCAGGCCTCCTCTGAATGCGACCTTGCGTATCCGACCACAAAGTGAAAAGAAATCTGATTTTGGAGTGTCCGCACTTAATGTTAATGCGTCCTGGCGTGATCAGATCACAAAAGTCACGTTGAAAAGACAAGTGTAGCGAGGCCATTATGCAGAAGGGTAGGCCTGAGTGTTTTTTCAGGTCATTAGCATCCAGATTCTACCACCAACCTTGGCATCGCTGGGCTCCAGTGCTGTGCTCCATCTGGCCCAGGTTTTAATCTACATCTGCATGGAGAGAGCTCCCCCGCAGAATCAAGCCAAATTGTCACATCAACTGGCACTGAACACTTCTAGCCAAAATGTCAACTGTTTCTATGGAAACACTCCCGGTAGAGTAAAATAACGTGATACAGTAGTTAGTAGATTTTACTATTGTCAATAATCAGGCTATAATCATTTATGTTATTTGAACAATGTTTTTTATTCTAATATACTAGGTGTTACACATAATATGACTTCCAAGGATGCTGTGTGGTAGCTGTCCGTCTACTGAAACAGTGGCGCAGCCAGAGATCAATAGGCACTTACACTGGAGGGCTTGTGCGTCACTTCCGACCACAGACGTTCATAATTAAAAACCAATGCACTCGCACCAGCCCGATGCATGATGGTGCATTGGGATGCGTAATGAAGTTCAGAAACCCCAGATACAATAGAGACGTAGCCTACATTCACATTGAACTATTCTGTTTACCCTTAGCCGTGAAGTAATGTATATTTGATCACACAACATCTGTTCATAACTATTATTAATGATGGCACTTCAGTGCATCACTAGGGTAGTTTATATATATATATATATTTATATAGCCACACACTGTGAGTATATAAGGGACACACATATACTCACACATATATACACATACATTCTCTATTGCAAAAAACACTGTCATACTGCAGACAGGCAAATAATGCTTTCACAAAGACGAGGAACAACAGTGGAGGCATAAATCAATGCAGACAACACAGTGGGATCAGAAAAAGAAAAAAATATACATAGTGAAAGAAAGAGGAAAGAAAAGTGCCTGTTAAAAAGTGTTGTCCGCATGGCTCTGCATAATGAACTACATAGTGCCAGCCAGGCAAAATAGAAAAAGGAGAGATAAAGCAGCAGAGTCCAATCCAAAGGGAATGAAAGAAGTTGTCCGACAATTACAATGACCTAGTTGCCGAGTCAGCAGGCCTGGCCCCTTCTGAGGCCCGATGTGGACCATGATGCACCAGTGAGGCGGCGCTGGGGGCGACTGCCCGTTAATTGTGCATTTCGTTGGAGGGAAAAACCTTTTGATCCACAAGAGGGAAAAATCTGTGGGAAGAGAGATGGGTTTGGGGACAAAGCATAGGAAACAGCAGGGAAGAGAGCTGGGTTGGGGGACAAAGCATATGAAATAGAACAGAGTGTATTTTCAGTCAGAAGTGAAAAGTGCAATGTATGCATAATAACGTATGCATGCATGAATCAAGCTATATATATATATCAAATATATTTTCATTGGTTTTATTTATTGTTTCTGGCCTTGATTTGCAGCTCTGCGGCAAAACAAGCATCAGTTTTCTTGTTTAGTGGCAGGATTGTCTGTTCAACTATCACCTAAACGTTCCGGGTTTGATCCCCAATTTCCACAGCCTACTTATAGGCCTCCTAGATAGCAAGATACCTAACCCCTACCCTAGCTGCTCCTTAATCACATGTATCTTCAAAGTCACTTTGGATAAAAGTGTCTGCTAAATGACTACATAGTAAATAGTAAAGCAAATTAAAGACATTCTAAGCAGTCGGCACTTCAAAAGTATCACCCTATATTAAATATATGTGCGGCTGTTTTCGTTACGTCTGTATCTTCCACCCTCTATCTTTGCTGCCTCCTTCTTACTATAAATCGTCAGATAGATAATACAGTTACTTTGTTATTGTTCCCAGGGGGGGCGTTATGGCCCTGGGGTCTAATGCCAGGGCCCTGTCACAGTAGCTCTGCTAGTGTTTTTATATTGTGCGATGGATGGGCTTTGAAGGCAGAGCCAAGGTGTAATGTAACAGAGGGAAGCCATTGTAGCCTCTTCAGCAATCCTGATTTCGCAAGTTCACATTCTGTTCAGATTGGACTGGCTTCCATACTGTTGAAAGTGAATTAAAAAGTGATGTGACCAATCAGAGCTGGGGGATGGGGTGTTATAGTCGATGACGAAGAAAGGTAAGGCCGCATATTTGGAAAAATCAACTCAAAAATGTCCTTGACTTTAAATCAGGAATTGGTTGCTTTTCAAATTAAGAGCACACGCTGTGATAAACACGTTAGATGGAACAGCCCCATGCTGGCCGTTCTTCACGTCATCCCTCTTGATTCTGTCCATTTTGCCATTCTTTGTTAGGCAGTTGCCATTGCGAGCTGTCAGGCAGCCATCTCTCAAAATCCAATTTGATCTTTCGCGCTGTGTTGCTGCATGGCTTTTGTTGTGTCAAGATTATATGATTACATCATGTTGATTATGTCAGCTGGCCTGCAAGATTCAAAGCCTAATTAAAAATCGCACACATATACACACATGCATACAATCACACGCGCACACATACACACACACACACACACACACACACACACACACACACACACACACAGGCATACATACATATATGCATATTCCTAGCTTGATCTTGAAATGAAAGTTGGTTCGCAGCATTCCCTTCGGTGTCATGCTGTCACCCGTCTGTAAGATTAATTCAAACCCAGACTTGAGCACACTCCTCATCGGGTTAAGCAATACGTTTATAAAACACATTAATTGTGAAAAATGACACCTATTTCCAGAGTACGTGGCAAATAAACTGGCAGCGCTGTGTTTAGCCTATAAAACTCACAACCAAATTAAACGGTAAACATGATCTTGCCCAACCCATGGCTTCTTCCCTAGTATCTGTCTTGAGTCGGTTTGTGACCTTTACACGGTGCTGCAGTGGTCCAACCACAGAATAAACCTATTATCCCAGACAGAAAACACTCCACTGTCCCCAAAGAAAACAGGTCCATCACAGAAAGGGAAAGGTGTTTTTCCTCTGATAAGCTCTGAATACAACAGCAGCCCTCTATGCAGAATATGAACGTGAAAGACGAAATCCTTTACGATAACATCGGCGGTCCTGTTGATTCCCCTTGGAGCCCCGCGGTTAAGGTGGTGGCTTGGTCTGATGGAACGCAGTTTAAGTGACAGAGCAGAGTACAGATTAACTGTTATCAACCTTGGGTGAAAAACGACTATTGGCAATGATTTATGGGACCATCCTCAATCCTTGAAAGAGATTTCAACAGATTTGGGATTACAAAAGAAACTTTGTCGACTTTGTCAACGGTATATTGAACGTCAAAGATTGGAACACTGGCTAGCAACTTTAGCAAATAGCAAGTCATTTAAAAAAGGTAGGAAAAAGAATACAACTGCAGGATGGAATATGTGTTATGGACTTTCCTATTTAGTTGACACTAGGGTATGCTGCCTAGCTGATGGTGTGTATTGATTGATTTTGCCTCCAATAGGAAGTTTTAATATTTAATTTTGTTAAACAATATACTTGTCTACAGCGCACAGCACAGGCCGCAGTGAGGACGAGATGTAAAAGTATTAGTAGGGATTTATTATCATCTTGATGCTCCTCATTCAAAGGGGAGAAGATGTGTTAATATGATATGGTATGGTGATGGTATATGTGAAATATGTGCACCATGTATTCATATTTATAATGTTTTATATTAGGTGTTTCGTTTGCGCGAAATGGATCTTGGGTTCTTTTATGGATCCACCCAACTACCTGATGGGCTAGAAATACTTTAGAGAGAAATAACGCAGTTCATTCTGTGTCTCTGATGTTCTAATTATCCTGAAGACTGTGGTAGAACGTCGGTTATAGCAATCAACTTTATTATTCAATTGTACCATTTGAATCGGGGCCACCCACCACCACTGTGTCTTCATGGCAGATTTATCATCAAAAATTAGGTTACAACCGAAACCCATCATTTGACTCTGAATTGTGGATCCCTGTGTTCCTGGCGTCAAGCAGCACAATAAGACACGCATGCGTGCGATACTTAAACATCCCCACGTGGAGTGACTGGAAGAGAATCAAAGTCTCTCTGAGATCACAGCTTAGCAGTCAGGCCTCAGACAGAATCCTGCACGCTGTTGTCAAAGTGGCTCGTAAGGACGTTTTATTTATTCTTTTTTTGTGCCACTTGCTTCCTCTGTCGGTAAGTGGGACTGACGTTGTCTTTCCTCTTACAGTGACAAGTTTGCGCAACGTTAGTCCCAGTGTTGACTGTTGCTTTGCCAAAGATTAGATCAAATATTAGTGTTTTATGCAGTGGCTGTTGATTCCTCTCACACGTGGTGTGTTCTTTCAAGAGACATGAGCTTGTTTCGCATGTGACCTACTAGTAAGGATAAGGTGCCATCAACGTGGATCTGTAAGGAGCTGCTGTGAACCACGTGGCTGATTCTCATTGGTCCAGAAGGTTACTTCTAAAGGTATACTTGTATCCCTCACAAGTGGGGCACAAACCAGTATCTTTGTGTCTCAGAATAAGTTGAGCGTATCAACACACTAGCTTATTGTAAAGGTGAGTATTTTCGTAAACATGACATTAAGCCGTTATATCATAGTTCATTCGATTACCTGGTGCTCTGAACACTCAGCTCAAAAGTAACAACATTTTAATGCTGCAGTGCACTAATGCCTGTAATTAGATCAGAAAGTCCCCAATGCAATCTTTACTTGGCTTGATCCTGACACAGCCGCAGAAGACTCTTCTCTGTTTTGGGATTCCAGAGGTAGCAATAGCTTTCTTTTTTTTGAGATCACCTCCTGATCCTGTCCTGGGGTAACAGCATTTTAATCAAGGGAATGTACTTGATGAAAGGGTATTTCTTTATAAGCATGAACATGAATTTAACAAAATTTCATTAGTATTATGGTTGTATTGATAACTTGCTTTCTTGTTCCGATCAGTCATATATTATTACACAGCGTGAGAAAGTCCCTAATGGAAATAAACCTGACAGGCAAATCAGTCACATATACATTTTAAACAGGTATTCTCCGAACGTGACCAGGCTGACAAGAAACAACAGCCAACTCCATCTCAAAGATTACATCCTCATTTATTGTGTTCCCATCATAAGGAACACAACACACAGGAATTCAGGAGGGGAGGGGATTAAGTCGAAGGGGGCGAGGTAACGACACAACCCCGCCCACTTCATGTCTGGTTTCTGGCACTAACTCCGAGCAGCAATCCCAAAGTAATTTTGGAAAAAAAGAGGAAAAGAACAGTTTCTGGCTTACAAGATAAAAGTGTAAAAGCTTCTACACTAAAGATAAAAAGAGAGAGAAATGTGCTCATGACTGTTATCTCAATGTCAGTGTCATCCCTATTTCAATCAGCAATGCTTCAAAGAGTCTCCACTCGCTTGCACTTTTTTCAACCACAAAGACGTCCATGTTCTGTGGCGGCCATTGAGCTAGATTGTCTTTTAAAGTGGTATTATTGCGCAAAATCCTCTCTGAGCGTTTAGAGTGACACATTAACAACACCATCCGTCTTCTATCTGCACTGTTAATATCAGCGTGTATATAGACTGCAGATGATGTGGCTTCAAAACCTTGTGGAAGACTTGAACCGTGGTTCCCCGTTACGAAGACTAAATTACTCGCCGCAGAGCAACCGCTAACATTCATTAGCGTAACAAAAACAGGCCACTTCGTCTTCTTCTTCTTCTTCTTCTTCTTCTTCTTCTTCTTCTTCTCCTTCTCCTTCTTCTTCTTCTTCGTCTATAACCGCCCGGCGAGAGTTTTCTCTCTGCAGCCGCCACAAGGAGGACCATCTGCTCTCAGGCTCTTCGCCAGCTGCAGCGAGATATTCCCCGTTCGAAAGAAACCCTGTGAAGAAAGACAACAGCAAGGTCTCTAATGGCTTATTTACACGCCTGAGTGGAGAGGCAAGGACAGTGGGAGTTTTGGGGATGTTTAGCTTGTTTTTTTCGGTGGGGCGGGGGAGGTGTACTTTTTTAGTCCCATCATCATTTGAATGTAAAAAGGCAAGGTGCAGACCCTGCACAGCTGGCGTAGAAGCAGGGAGCTGCAGTGGTAGGAAGCTGAACCGTTGAAAGGTTAATGTTGCGTTAGGGGTGGACAGATGAGGGTTGTAATAGGGAAATGGACCAAATGTTCACCTCCAGGGGTGGTCCATTACTGGGAAATTCTCTTAACACACCTCTGAAGGGTGAGACGATAATTACATTGATCAAAGAAATATGTACCTAGAGTAGAAGAGCTCCCTTTTTCACGCTGTAGGGGGGTGGACAAAATGTTTTTTTTCACGAATGAACCTTGATGAATCTTGTCATTTTGCATGCGCTTTTATCCAAGGCAACATACATGGTCTGGGTTCATTTTCGTTTCACACGCCCTGTCGAAAAGATGTTGCTTATTGTGTCAAGTTTCAGCACCTCTAGTGAAACACTCATCTGGACTACTGGATGTAGGCTAACAGGAATCACAGATCCCCTGCCCCTCCATCGATAAACCTTCTAATAATTTGCCATCGGGTAGCGTTATATCATTCTCCCCTTAGGAAGAAACTCATTATTTCATAGTTTATCTCAGCCATGACCTCCTCCATAACACTCGGGGGAAACAATATGGGTGTGTTGTTTTGTGTCCATGCATGTGAAGCACGGATTAGCCCGGCTTGTCAATAGGATCCAAGGGCGTGCTTGGTTCAGGGAACAGATCAGAGGCATGCGTCATACTGTACCTCTGACCTTTCCTTCCCACCACCTGTCGGGCTTAACTCAGCATAATGGTGATGGGTGACTGGGTGTGTTTTATGGGGGTTGAATCTCAATGTATTAAAAATGGATTGGGAGGGGGGAAGTATTGAAAAATGGCCATCTTATAATTGGTACGCTAAGCCTTCTTTAAAGTGCTGAGAATCCCTTTTTTTTTTTAAGTAAGTTTGTTATTTATCCCACATGGTACAGAAAGCACAGGACATGAGTTAGAAATAAAAGTGATATATTTAAATAGTCAGTAGGAGTGGGAATGTCGATTGTAGACAAACAATACATGTAAACATAACAGACAGTTGAGGTGATTGGGTTCACTGTATCTTCCTAGTGTAGTTCATTATCTACCCATTAGAGAACTATTGCTATTGACAGCCCTTGCTTTGTGTTTGTTTCGGTGTTCTTTTCTCCCTGTGTTACAGTTTAATTTTGTCGGAAAGCTGCTGGGTCCCCGTGGAAATTCAATGAAGCGATTACAAGAGGAGACAGGAGCGAAGATGTCCATTCTTGGCAAAGGTTCAATGAGGGATAAAGGCAAGGTATGAACGAACACAAATCGTCTGGATGTGTTCGGTGTTCTTCACGTTGATATTTGACTGTGACAAAAACAAACATGTATGGGTTGTCGAGTTTGCTTTTAGACATTTTCGTCTTTATTCTTCTCTTTTGTTGTTATTCTTATTTATTTATTTAAAAAGATATATATTAGTCACTGTCAATCAAGTTGATCATATGATTTGTGTTGTCATTGATTTCATTGATGAGAGTGTCTTGGTTTTCATATCATACAAGTCATATTATCCAAGATCAATTTCAGAACACCCTAGTATTATTTTTACTGCTGTATATTTTTAAATATGGCAAATTGTGATAAACAGTAAAGGGATTAAGTACACAGCCAGGGCTATTTACCCTGCTGTCCCCTGTGAGCCACCGTAGCGCTGTGTCCTCACGCAATCACCGCAGGCCCTATAAGCTCTTTAGTTACCGTGGGAACAAGCGTGACGACGTATATCTGTTCTAACTGTCGTGATACAGTTTGAATTGGGTCAATACACTGGGGTCAACGTCAAGACCCCCAAAATAGTCAAAAATAAGTCATTTGAAATGTTTACGTAACAAAACGTTGGAAGAAAACTTTCAGATGTTTTATGAAGAGAGAAGAGGATGCATACGATGCTTTTCAACAAGGGAATACATTATCGAGAATATTTTAAATTATATTTTGCATCTTCAGCTATAGTAATTCAATATATATTCCCCAATGTATTCTTATCCGTGCAGTACACCGTGAAGCCATCAGCATAACAATGTTTTTATCCAGCCCAAGGGCACAACAATCAAGCTAGTTAGAGTGAAGAGGAGTTTAGGGCAAAATGCAATCTCATGATCTTACCCTAAATTAGAAAGCTGTGCTAATGTGAGCGAGACACAGACACCGTGCCATGTGCGCATTGAAACAAGTGGAATAACATTGAACTCGCTAAAGAATGCCTTCATTCATTTGAAAAGACACGAGGAGCTCGTCGTCGTGTCGGAAGAGAATGTCAAATCAATGAGACGATGCCTAAAGCACGCATCTCCTTCATATGCCCGGTGCGCAGCGGCGTATACGTCCTGCAGGCTGTGCACAGGCCGTGTGACGCATCCGTTGCTCAAGCAAAAGCAATCCCAACTCAAGTAACGCGACAATGAAACTACAGTACAATAAAACGAGACGCGCGGTTCAAAGACTTCTTGTCTAGGAGCCCACCAAGAGCGGACGGCTCCCTTTCTGCCGAAAGAGCATCGACCTGGAGGAGCCCGGGAGACAGGTGTGAGATCCGCTTGCAAGCGCGGACACGCCGGATGCAGTCGCCATCAGAGTGACGGCCTTCGTGTCAACACGGGCGCGGCGTGTATCCATTTCTGCCTCTTTGTCCGCCTCTGATTCCATTATTGACTGGAGGAGATCCGAGTCAGGCTGGAGGAGTGGTGCGCCCCTACCGGTCCGAGGTGGCGAGACATTGACCGCTATCTCGCGTGAAGGGGGACGGAAGAGGCCGCTGAACTCATTTCCTCAGTGTTTTAAACCCATAAGGAGTGGTTGCATGAGAATGGGCTCTGAGCATTGGCTCACAGGGTCTGCAACAAAGGGCAACAAGTAATATTCATGGACTGATGTTTTCTATGTCTCCAGGGTCCTCCTTCTCATTGTCGAGGAGAGCCTGATGCAGTAGACCATCCACTGAAAGCAGTGTCTTCTATGTAATCGGGTCACCCACAGATAATCACAGAGAGGTGTTCTCATCCACAAAGCCAGATAGCTTAGATTTCGGATACTTCAAATACGCCCATATAGTATTGATACAAGCAGCAGACATAGCCATCGATCAAGAGAGCCTGACAAAGCAGGTTAATCTTCCATGTGTCGGTGGCCGGTAATAGACATATTAACATTATGTGTTATAATATTAATGTAGTCCTTTATTAATTAATCCTTATTGCTATAACGTATTGCTTAAGACTCATCAAAGTCTCTGTGTGCAAAGCTCAGAATCTTAAGTTCGGAGAGAGAGAGAGTTCTGAATTGTTTGTGAACGTGTTTCTCCTGTAATGCACTACAAAAAAAGGCATCCCAAGTCTGTTATTTTTATTGAATCATTTCCGCAACAGGCCTTGTTAGCTTTGGTCACGTTGTCCCTGGCCCGTGAGAACTAAGGACTGTTCCTCGAGAGGATGTTGGTCATCCTCTGTAGCGGTGAAGTGCTGGCCCGCTTCCGAGGCTGCGCTAATCATGGACTCCCATATGTCGAGGGATCCGAGACCAGATGCTGATGCGGACCATGCAGGCTCAGCACGTTCAGATGATGGGGGGACAGTATACCGCCTTCCACCTGCCCAACAGACACTCAGGCATCTGCGATGATGTGTGCAGGGTCTGCGTCAGACGGACCCCACCCACCCCACCCCCCCCCAAACAAAGACCATTGTAGTCAATAAAGGGGCCCCATCAGCGGCGCTGATGGAGTTCTGCATTTGACAGCACCCAGCTAAAACTTCACACAACACTGCTCAAAATGAAGTGTCACAAAGTGCCAAGCATTTATCTTTTCAAATAGCAAGACCCAAAAAAAGCAATCTTGGGTGTTTTACCTGTGTGCCACCCACTTTAGCCCAGTTGGCTGGCACGCATCTATAGAGCTGGTGCCACACGATCCCAGCATGAATCTCTCTAGGATCCAACAATGCTGTCCTGGCAAGAAGCTCACTTACTGCCACTGTTCGAAGTGCTAATCTTCACCCCTGTTATAATGGGAAGTATGATTTTTACAGTGTGATTTGTTCAGATACAATGTTGTTTGTACTTTGGTACTTCCATCCTCTGGAAGCAAGCCGTCACTGAACTCCACAGTGCCTCATCAACTGTTTAAAATCAATCAAAATGCACTTACATTTAAAGCAAATTTCTGCAGGGCAAATCAATTTTTACAATGTTTTTCAGCCTATAGACAATCCATTTTATAGAATTTAGCAACCACATTAGAGCAAAACTTTTAAATATTGGAGGCTGTGCTGTCCCCCTAGTGTTAATTAATTCTCTCGTATTTCTAACTAATGGACTCATTAGGGTGACTTGTACATAGAGTATGTGGCGTGATCATTGTCAGTCTTATAAATGAGCAGTCACACTAACGATAGCTTGGTTATTGCATCATCGAGTGCAAAAACACACCACTTTCAAAAATGCTTGTCATATTTGAGTTCACCTTTTCATAAACGCGTAATGTTGCTTTCTGAGCGTGTTGCCTCTGAACGCAGCTTGTAAGAAATTGTAAAACTATACAGACAACTGTCAGATTTATCCTCCCAGCCATCACGACGGAGCATCTCTAACATCATAGGCTCCTTAATGCTTGAAAGAACACCAGACGATAATGGAAAAGTAACCCAGTGTGGGAGAATTAACGAATGCTTCCAGACAGTGTTAAGGGGTATACTTTGACTGTCTTGTGCCGACTATCAAAAGATAAGATAACATTTTAATTTGCGAAAATAAACCTAACTAGAGAATAACCATTATTTGGCAGCTTTTTCTTCTGGTGGTGGATATCTACAAAGTCTACGTAGGGCCATTTGCATTAGGCTACGTCAAAGGCCTTCAATAAAACAAGGCTATTAGATTTAATTGGACAGGAAAGGTTTAGATCTCACATGCAAGACATATTGGCGTTTTTTCTTGTTTCTCGTCTCTTTCTTGGTACACACCAGGAGGAGGAGCTGAGGAAAAGCGGGGAGGCTAAATACAGCCATTTGAGTAACGATCTCCACGTTCTCATCGAGGTCTTCGCTCCACCCGGAGAAGCCTATTCTCGCATGAGCCGCGCCTTGGACGAGATCAAGAAGTTTCTAGTGCCAGTAAGTTTCATTCGCTAGATTCTCGTGCCAGAAAGTTTAATTAACTCTTTTCCAGTTCCAGTTGGTTTTATTTAAATCATGTATTTCACTCCATTGTTTTTGCTCATTGTTTAGTCATTAATTATGAAATGAGTTGTCATTATGGGGGAGACATTGTTTCTCATGCGAGACATGACCTAACAATATCTTCTAAAGCATAGCTTACGGTATATTTAGCCTGATTTAGGATTTTATAGTACTATAACTCTCTTGTGTCCTCTCAATATGGTGTAGTATCAACAAAACATCCCATGATTGATTCTGATGTACTAAGCCCTATATTCAAAATATCTTTTATTTGCAGTATCTGCTTATTTCCAGCCTCATAAACATAATCTTCGACTTGCTACTGCTTCAAATGCCCTCGCTGGCGTAACAATTATAATTTATTCTACAATTAAATGTGCAGCATGGAACCACTAGTGGGATTCCTCCAATTTATGGCCCGAAGAAAGCTATAACACAGCATAATATGCAGATTTTTTAGTCAACTGTGCCTGAGCAGTAAATATTAATTAAGCCTTACAAGTGAGACATGCTTTCAGAAAGGGGTTCTGCCTTAACACAATTATGTAGTTTAGAAAACGTATATATATATATTTTTTTTTTTCTACATCTAAAGATTTTTTGCATCTCTTTTGCTAATTGGGCTATGGAAGCGTAACCTCTTTCAAAATATGAATCACCATGCACAGCATAAACAACCTACAGCAATATCTTTTTGATACATGCGGAGAAGGTAGGGGTTAGGCTTCACCGATCAAGGATGTGGAGATTGGGGTTCGAACCTGCAACCTTTCGGCTTGGAGTCAAATACCCTATCCTGCCCCTTTCAAAAGAAGAATGTTTAAAGTCACAATGTGTTAAATTTCAACTAGCTCTTCGCTTAAAATAACCAGGACATATCTGTAGTCAATGCTGATAGTTATTTCAATAACATTATCAATTAAACAAATCCTATAACTGACTCTTACTGCACAGCCAGTAAGAGTGGACAGAACACTGTTATTGAGTATTGCTCAATCCTACACATTGCGACCTTAACATCTCATATTGTAATCATCATCACATAAAAGCCAATCGTTTAATTTCAACCCGACTTTCATCTCCATTACAGCCAAGCCCTATCTATTTAGCTCCAGCTCAAGAGTAACCAAAAAAAGAGAATGGAGAATGGAAAAAGGAGTCTTACTATCTGGTACAATACTGTCTTTTAGCAGATAGTAAGACTCCTTTTTCCATTCTCCATGAACACCTTGAGTAACCTGAGTTCATGGAAATTAGTCTTATTATCTGCTACCAAACAGTCTCCATGAACTGGAGTTCACTGGAGTTCTCCATGAACTGGAGTTCATGGAGACTGTGTTGAACAGATAGTAAGACTCATTTTTACATTCTCCATGAACACCTTGAGTAACCTTGAGTTCATGGAGAATGGAAAATGGAGTCTTACTATCTGCAACAACACAGTCTGACCTCAGCTGTAGGCTACACTTTCTATATACACACACATATATTCATTCCTCTGTACATAGCAATGTTTTCCCTGGCTTTGTGGTGCTTTCAATTAGCTCATAGCGTTCCTATTTCATTCAATCATTTTTCCCATTGAAATATTGAAATATTGACCACACGTACAACCATGCTTGTGTGCCAGAAAAATACAAAAAGGAGAATAAACACAACGAGATAACACTCATTATTTATTTTCCAAAGGTGGTTGATCTTTGGGTGTGACAAATTAATTTCCCTGTGTAGCTAGATAAAGTTAATTAAATTGACGGGCAAAGGCCCCTTTTATCAAAACTTTGGTACAAAATTAGACAGTAGGTTTTAAAACAGTTGAGGCAACATGCTTGCCTCAACACAGATAACACACACTTACAAACATTGTGGTGCAATCATCACAAAAAAACTCAGACAGAAAAAAATGAGACAGATGTTTACAACCGTTGTGTCGTTATGGGACTTCTGCAGTGACAACATAGTATGTCCAAGATGCTACGCCAACGCAAGGCTCCTACGAGCCAGCCAATGGCTGACTTGGATGGTTGAGTACCGCTTATTTGATTTGATTTGATTTACAAGCGGACTACAGAGACGTGACGAACAGGGGCAGTTAAAAAAAGAGATTCTCTGAAGGGCCATGTGATTCTAAATGTATTAACTGTTTACTACTATTACAGTGTTACTTTGACAGACGCTTTCATCCAAAGCGACTGACAGTGATTACAGATACAGGTGATTGAGGAGCAGGTAGAGTTGGGGCCTCTTGCTTAAGGATGCCTACAAGAATGTCAATTGGAGATCGAACCCAGTACCTTTTGGCTGGGAGTCAAATTAGAGACAAGATGTGCTTTATTAATCCCAGGTGGGTAATTCGGGATAGCCACTACACACCACCCTGCCCCCTACAGATGGTATACTGCTTCCTGTTTTAGGATGCATGTCCCTTTAACAGTTGTCTGTAGCATATCCCCAAGTATTGTTTAAATGTTTAACGCGGTCAGTCACAATGTTGTTTAATAGTGTGTGGCATAATCAATTCATAGTTTGCAGTGAACATTTAAATCATTGAACATGCATGTTCTTTATGCATGGCCTATCAATGTGTTTGAAGGGTATACTTTTTGTTGAAAACACTATGGTAAATAATTGAGAAGGCTGCGTTCAAAAGTGATCTAAAGCCTTATTACAGACAGGCTTGTCTGATTACGTGCTCATCAAGGATGGTTGAAATGAAGGACACACAACATATAAAACATCCTTCAAAATTAATTTAGTTGATGCTGTCAGGCAGCCAAAGGATCTCAGATCACTGGTTACATCTGATGTTTATAAATGTTAGTCAATGGTTCACTTTAATCTCCTGACCTTTACGACAGATGCTTAACTTTGTGTTTTAATGCATATTCTTGTTGACATTCAAACTGGTAGTAGCATTAACAGGCACAACGCTCAACTCACAATATGCTTTGATGGTATTAACCATCTTGCAGCCTCAGGGTAACCCATTTAGGAGGCTATGGCTTTGGTGTTCCAGAGTGAAACCGTTCATGTGTTGAAGCGATGACGAGACATTGAAATCTTGCCTCATCCGCTCTGTGTTCCTGCAGTGTCATGTCTGTTGGTGTGTTTGACGGATGGATGGGCGAAAGATGTTTTATAATATGACAATTTGGAAGTAATGGATAACGCAATTTGGTTCTCATTGTCATATATCAACTCACTCCTATGTGAGTTGATATACATGTGCTTGTAATTTGTTTCCCTCTAGCCTGTCTCAAAGTCAATGTGATATACTTTGGTAAGCTGGCGGTGAGCGATGTAGAAAGAGACGTCTTGTGTTAAAAAGTACATCTTCATCCAGCAACTGCAATTGTCGATTTGTTTGCAGAAACCAAACAGTAAAACGAAAACGATTTTGGTGGGGAAATGAGTAACGTCCCGCTCAAACCATAACTGACTTACCATTTATCAATGAATATTTAGCCTGCAGCCATACCATATGTATGTCTGCTTATGTTCGTGCAGATGTGTGTATACATGTGTGTGCATGCATCTGTGTGTGCAGATGTGTGTATACGTGTGCGTGCGTTAGTCTACGTGGGTGTGTGTGTGTCTGTTTGTGCAAAAAACGAGCGTGCGTGCGTGCGTGCGTGTGCGTGCGTGTGTGTGTACGCGAGAGCGTGTGGCTATTAGGGAGTCTGAATGTGCTGCCATATCAGTGTGTTTGGGAGCATCTGTTGTGAAAGGAGGAGGAAGTGCCTCTCAAGCGTAACATGTGTTGTTTGCTTCCCCCCCCCAGGACTACAACGACGAGATCAGGCAGGAGCAGTTGAGAGAGCTCTCCTACTTGAATGGTTCTGACGAGACCAGCAGAGGAAGGACAGTGCCAGCCAGGGCCTTGCGCCCGACCTTTTCTGCAGCCTCAAGGTGAAATGCTCAATAGGCTCAATAGATTGAACACTTCTTCTAAGTTTAGTGATAGTAAAAAAAATCGATAGGGAAAACATAGGAGTTTGGTCAAATTGAAAAGCCTGTTCATCTTTGACTTTGTTTCCATGTTTGAAGACAGTTTGTCGGTTTTTTTGTTGCGTGTCTGCTTTGTGTGTGTGAGAGATGATGCACCTTTAGTCATTGAATCTACAAAACAACGGCGCTTGTTCATCACAACATCATAGCGCAATTGGAATGTCAGTTATTATGTTAGCAGTAATGTTTTTTTGGCCATTGTTTAGGTATTTAGGTATTTAGATAGAGATAATTGTGAAATGATTTGTCATTATGAGGAGACATTGTTGTGTGTGAATCTGCCACAGCGTTTCTCATGCGAGACTTGGCGAAACAAAGTTTTCATTAGCCTAGGTTTTGGTATATTTATGTTGATTAAGGGTTTTACAGTACTACAACTCTCTTGTGTCCTCTCAATATGGCGGAGTATCTGTAACAAACAATCCCATGATGCATTCTGATTTTCAACCCCTATAGCACTACCATTGCGTGATATTTTGTCGGTTGTGCACTACAGTGGGCGCTGGTATGTTGATACCAGCGGGCGATTTGTGTTGACGTGATTTCCACATCAACATCCCTTTGCATAATAGTACTAATGATGCTAACTAAAGGATTTACCAAAGAAAATATTTAGTTTTATCTCCATTCAATTATGTTTCCTCAGGAGAACACTGAAGTTAGATTTTGAAATCATGGGCACGTTCTTTTATACATTGGTCCTGAGGTGAAATTCACATTTACAACTTCATATAAGAAATGATCTGCTCGGGCCAGACAGTACCCCAAGCAATCAGTCTTACATCTATTGAAAGTAAGCCTTGAGCATACCGGAAAAATCGACTATAAAAAAAACAATTATACTCTGACTAAAGATTAGTCAATACCACCAGCCATGGAAGTGCAGAAACAATTGTACATTTTGTCCTGCTGGCTTTTGTTGCCAGCAGGCAAAAAAACTATTCATCTGAAATAAATCCAACAATTGATAATTGACTTGGCTATGCTGCCCGTAGGCATGTTTAATTTTCTGTCTGTATATCTGTCTTCATCTGTTTTCACCAGGGGCCGTGGTGTTATTGGCAGGGGGTCGGTTGCTTCTCGAGGAGCCGTAGTGACTCAGAGCAACCCAGCCAGCGCTGTAGGAACCAGGGAGACACCCACACACCGGGGCAGGGGGGCCCCGGCAAATTCTGGATACCGGCCCCCGCTGCTACCAATCACACATGAGTCCTATGAAGACTATGTAAGTTGGCTGACTTCTCACATTCAGCATCCTGGTAGAGTATACGCAGAATGTACACTATATCAATGTGTCCGTGCGAAAAAACAAAGAGCTAATTATTTTAATGTATTGAAATATATTCATGACCAACACAATAAACTACCATCACAATAAAATGTGTCAACTTTGCACTGAATTTGCTGAAACTGATTTACAGCTACGAGGTGTGCTAGATGTAATAGTAGCTAGGCTACTCTAGGCTCTTTTACATTTAAAATAGAGTGAATATTATCAAGTGTAACCTCATCAGTTGCACCCTATTTTAAGCTATAAAAGGAAACATAGCTGCAAAACATAACACAATGGAATCATAGGCAAGACATAAAATAATTTAAACATAGACAAAACTTAAACCAATTAAATCCAGCATCCTCCAACCATTCAAACAGGGCGAGTAGTTTCAACAGTGTCCTAATGACCAATTTAAACAGCATTGCTTCAGGAGTTTTCAACAGCCGTTGAAAACCGTTACTTTTTAGTAACAAAGGAATTCAGCGACGTGTACTGAGAGAACTTCAAGGTTCAAGTTAAAAATATGCATCCTTAGATACTGGAAAAAAACACACTAAGGTCACTGTTATAAAGGTAGGGTGAAGTTACATCCAAATGGAAAAAGGCAACACTTTTGTTGCTCTATTTCCTCTGAGATTCCCTGTTAAGCAACGCTCCCGTATGTGCTGGCAATTTGAGATTGGCCCTGTCTGCATGGGGAAATGCTCGCACAGACTCATTACCAAGCCAAATTGAGTTCTGATGGAGAGCCTGTGTATTTTATGCGGAGTCAAAAGAAGCTGGGCAGTTTTTTTTGTAATTGGAGGTTGGGAAGTAGGGTGACAGCAGAGTAGCTGTAGGGGGGGATTATGGCATCAACTTCCTTCTGAACATTTCTCTTCCCTTTCTCCCCAATCTCACGTTGCTTGTATTTTTGTACTTTCAGCGACCATTTTTATTTTCTGTGTTTTTCCACATAGTACAGTCAAAAAGCTCAGTGTTTATTTTTTTTCTAACAGTCCAAGGCAAGGATTCAGACATAGAGACAGACTTAGACATAGACAAGATGTTGTATGCCGGTTTGTTGTTCCAATCCCTATCCCAGCATTGTACGCTCCTCTCGGAAAACACAACGATCGGCTGCCACCGTGACTGAATGTGTAGCTGAAAATATGCTCTCTGCCTCCCTATCGCGTGACGTCCCATGTCTCCAGAGGTGCTTCAGATTGATGGAGTCTTTCTAATTGTCAGTCTGGGATACTGATACTGTTTGTTATCGTACCTTATCGTGGGCGGTATCGATTCAGAACTTCAGCGGAAAACGTACCTTTAATATATGGAGACAGAGAGGGAGGGAGAGTGAAAGAGAGAGGGAGAAAAGAAGACAGAGAGCGAGAGAGAGCCGGGGGGGAGGGAGCAAGGGCGTGG
>JAOPJO010000043.1:2240638-2259213 GCA_027123675.1 Molva macrophthalma | reverse complement strand
ACACACACACACACACACACACACACACACACACACACACACACACACACACACACACACACACACACACACCAAGAGAGAAAGAGCGAGGGAGTGAGCAAGTGTGCGAGAGACAGAGACGGAGAGAGAAAAAGAGCGAGAGCGAGAGAGAGAGCGAGAGAGGATAGTGAATACAGAGTGGCAGCGCCCCATCAATAGTTTGGGGTGAAGTAGTGATGAAATGGTATTTTATGGTTTCCCCCGAAGCTGGGTCTTACCTGGGTGGATGTAAGCAAACCCTGGCAGGGAACAACCCTAGTGGGGAGGAAATTATACGAGTCTCTCAAAAAGAAATAATGGCCCTGTAGATTTCGGTTGTTGGAGCACGGCAATAACGCAGCTAGGGTTAGGGATAGGAGTTTCGCTTCCCATGTTCAGTCCAGTTATGGCAAACCCGTGTGCAGAAGTGTACTCATGGTATTGTATGTCGTTTTGGTATAGCATTAACTTAATGGTAAATGTGATATCTCAGTTTTTCGTTTTTTTCTGCAAAACGGTTATTATACCTAGTCTACTGGGCTACTAAAATAAAAAAAATTAGGAACATATTAAATGTCATCCATTTTAGAGCAGGACTGCAAGTTAAGGCAATGTGGAAAAAGTGAATGGGTCTTAATACTTTCTGAATGCACACTGCATATCAAGGTAACGGCAGAGAATATCCAGTTACATATGTTGTACACCCTTAAAAAAGACTTTTATACAAAACCAAGGAGTTTCAAGCTGTGTAATCACTGGCACAGATATGGGTTGTCCTTGGTGGCCAGTCAAAATCATTTGCTTCCTTGCCAAAAAAACCCTCAGAGAAACCTTTGAAGGCAATGAACAAAGTGTTTTTTAAATGCTGATTGGTTGGAAACACCAGCACTCTTATTAGCATAACGGCCCATTTTTTGCCATTTTCCTAACAAAACATTGGTGCCTCGCTTCCAGATATTATCACTATAGCCAATGCAATCATTCACATAAAACATTGCAAGCCTAATTTAAATCATATCAAAGTTAGACGTCAATATGAAAAAAGAAAACAATGAAATGTCAAAATGTAATGCCAAATGCATATCATATGGACAAACATTTAGTGAATGCATTCACGTTGTACTTTCAATTTCCAAGTAAATAATAAAAAGAAAAATATTGATAATGACATTATCAATATTATTATAATATTTATAGTAATATTTCTGATGGGGTCATACTCAAAATGACTAAAAATGTGCATTTTAAATTGACTTTACATAAAAGCTTTTGTGGGGTCTCTTTCCATACGATTCATGTGTTCAATGTTGAGGGGTGTGGCAGGGGTGTGTCCGTGGCACAATTGATTGACATCAGCCTAGCCACACCTCCATCAAATAATGTCACATTGTAATCTTCCTGAACCGGTTGTTTGGTCTCGCCAATACCATTTGTCAAACGTCCGTGGAGTGCATGAAAATATAAGATTCTTAAAATGTATATGTGAAAGCAAAAAGGTTTAGTTGGATCTGTGAGGCGGGACAACTACCCTGATTAGTTCATCGTTCATTGATTTGCTGCCTCAGCAAAGGCCCAGAAATCCATGAGCCTGATTGGTTAAGGGAGTTTGCTGACGTTGGCAAATCCCATTAAAATCCCGCCCATATGTTACCTCTTTTTCATCTCATCGCTATTTAACCTTTTTTTTTTATCCGAAAGCACACAAAGAAAGAAGTGACAACGGTTTGTGTACTGAATAGGATTAATTCCTGACTCGTTTAAATCCTCGATTACATGGTTAAATGACAGATTGAAAAACGATTATACTCAGTGGTGTAGTCGGAGTGATACGCAGGTAAACGCCATATACCCAGTACGAAAGCTCCAGGATTTCCGTATACTCCGTATACCCACTCAAAAATGTGCAATGATACATAAGAATATAGTTTTGTTGCAGAACTTTCCCATCAGGAATTTGTTTAAACAGATACCGGGGTCGAGAAATGTGACGGCAAAGAGAACAGGCGTTGCTGAACATGCAGAGGTGAACAGGGCAGTGTGAAATGTGTGTGCGTAGCGAGTGGGTGGGTTGAGCGAATAAGAGTGAGCGAGCGGCAGAGAGTGACGGTGAATGCGAGTGGAGCTGAGGAAAAGGTTAGCAGTTAAGTTGTCAATCTGGCACCGTTTACAGGCTATCAGTAAAATGACTGGTAGATGTCGACAGAATGGCGACTGTAAAACCAGATCTTGGTTTGTAAAAGGTTGGGCAGCCCTGGTGTAGGGCATAGGCTACAGACCATGCTGCATGTAGGGAACAGGTGTCCGACTGCAAACATGGTCGTGGGTCACATGCACCGTTCTCAATCATTTCAGACAATTAACCTGCAGGCGCAGTCCCTAGTCTTGCAAAGCATAGCCTAGATTTCATGGTACACACATCATAGGAGTCCATTTGCAGCCATTTTTGCATACCTTATATGTTCATTTTAGGATCATATGTCAAACGTTCAACGTACAATGATTTGTTTGATATTTTTATTTCGATCAATATTGTTGGAATAATTACATTTATGTCCGTTTTTGTATACCTTTATATGCTTTACAGGGGGTTTCATTACATTATACACACACTGCAATAAACTAGACTACACCACTGGTCTACATGATATGTATTATTATGTGTTCGCTGAAGTAGTTTTAAGCATTCAGGAATTAAGTCAGTGCACATTTCGTTCATGGAAAAGTATATATGATTGTTCAGCATCAGAACATAAAACATTCTAGTACCAGAAACTGTTGACCGGCAAACAATTAAAAAGTTTTTGTTCAGAGTCTCCCCCCTCATTTCCCTTGCTTGCATGTCTCAAGAAACAAAATAAAGCTCAAAATCCATCAGATGGAAGTCAACCAATGACTCGACTAACTATGCTAAAGGCGTTGTGGAACTCAATAGCAGCTATGCCTGTCGAGTACCCTAACTCAATATGATGACACATTCGTGCAAACCAAACAAAAACTGCAAGAGAGAACCACTCCTAACAAGCACAATCCTTCAGGCCTTCTTTTGGATGCCATAACATGTTTGGGAGCGAGGTTGTTGTCCTGCATTTCAACGAGCAGATGCTGAGAGGACTCAGACGGCCGAGGCTCACTGAACGGAAAGCGTTGCTTTTACTTTTGTCTGCCTCTGTGGACACGTTTTACCGCAACAAAGCTGAAACCAAAAACTTTTATCGCTATTATTTATATATATATTTGTGTTCGGCTTTTTGGTGACCTTCGAGAGACTTTTAGTAACCGTCAAAAGGATTGTTATTCACTTTTAAGGGAAAAATGGCTCTATCTGTGGCTTTGAACAAGCCCACTAATGTATTGATCACTGGGAGAAGGTGGATGGGGGCATAGAAAACATATCCATGTGCTGAGGTGGATGCGACAAACTTTAAAGGCCTTCAAATGATGGGCAAAAATATCACACTATAATACGACCGTACGCATCAGCATATTCGCCTCCCGCGGGCTGCCCTGATGCAATTTTCCTACATTACGCTAAGTGCTCAGACCTGTGTCCAATTTGCACCATGAACGGTATATGCACTCCAACCGATACAAGTGTGAAAAAGACATTACCATCTAGCGTGTGTGTGTGTTTGGACACCATGACACAACATTGCTTCACATTACATCACATCTTCCCACAGTATTCTGACGTTCTAATAACGATGGGTTTGAGGGGTTTCTGCAACATGCCAATACCAGGCGTACCGTTATTCATATACAACCCCGTTACTGTACGGCGGAGGGCCACTTACCGCCAGCGCTTTGGACAGTTGCGTGCGGAAGTCATTGAGGACTGTGATGACGATGTCCTGGTGGGGGATGTACACGTAGCCTGCCTTCAGGTACACCTTCCTGTTCCTCACCAGATCCAGGGCATCTTGGAAAGGAACCTACAAGAAAATGTATATAGCTAAGTATCGCGATATTTTTAGTGTGTCAGTATTGTTTGGATACGCGGCTGGCAGGTATCTTTTAAAAAAATAATTATATGGAACATTTTACAATAATGCATGGCATATTTGCATGTATCCATTTTTTATTGCAAATACGTGCATTCATTGTTGTAAGCACGAATTGAAAGTTGCTTTAGACATAAGTGTCAGCTAAATAAAATGTAAATGTTAAAGAATACAAAATTAAACTATTTGGTACTAGAAAGAATTTCTTTCTGGTGAGGTCAGAGGTCATGATCATTAGGAAGCTGGTTTTGTGGAGAGTACAACACTTAAATTCTAACAAGGAAAGAGATCAGGAAACCACCGAATAAAGTTAAAAACTTTTATTTAGAGCTTTGCAAAAGTAATACAAAAGCCGAGATGGTCTGCAGAACACCTGCTTTTCCAGTTTCGGCAACAGTTTTTATATTTTCGCTTCTGTGATTCCTCCCCTAAGCTCCAAGCCAAGGTTGTTATCAAACAATGCCCATACATTGCTTCACCACCTACCAACTTCTGTCATGTTCTTTATTATGGGATTTGTACCATGTATCATCATCCAACTTATCAATGTCCTCCTCTGAACATTCTCTACCTTTGTATCAGAGACTGTCATGCCATTCACATATCTTGTTATTAAAGCCCTGAAGAGAACTGTGCAGACTCTCCACACCAGGGGCGTAATCTCTCCCTGAACAAACCGTATAGATGATTTGTCTATCTGAATCTCTCCGGGTGATTCTGCCTTGTGTCACCTAGTAGTACATACTGGTGGCACAGAACATCGGATGACCTTTCTAAGAATAAAGAGTCTCTTCAGAAGACTCAGTATTTTTAAGACTCATATAGCATACAAGCCAAGATAATGATTATAATCCGTCCAAGTAAAATTCTCCCACACAGGTCATAACAAAGATGGAGACACCAGAGAAAGAAATTAGGAAATGTGCCGTCCACATATAAATCTAAAGTCTGGACTTATTTAGGAATAAATGGTAATAAAAATGGCTCTACTTTTTAATTTTCAGTAGATGATGTATCACAAGGTATCCTAATAAAATCTTATCGTGACCCATCTATCGTGATACACATTATATTGTGAGGTCCTTGGCAATACACAGCCCTAAGTTGAAGGCTTCCAACATTGCATCAATCCAACAGAGAGGAAAAGTAAAGTAAATAATGGAAAACCTTAATTAAATGTCTATATGTATTATTCAAGCTCTTCAGCTGATTCTTCAAGGTTGTCCATGAAGATATTGAAATTCCTCCAGCACTGAAGGGTTACTTCGAATTCAAAACCTTTCTAAATGAGGGACTTAGTAGCCCAGGTTTGCTTTAATTTCTCAGCACTTCATGCAGAGATTTCACATGAATGCACGTTCATGCCAAAGCAAGAGGAAAATGTGGGAAAAAAAAGGTTATCTATAAAGAGTTTAACTGTAATAAACGGGTTAGAATAAAATATGAACTAGTCCCAGTTTGATTCAATTTTTAATTCAAGGCAGGAAGGACATTGGGTAATTTTTATAAATGCAAAGCCCCAGCTTTTAATTAGTACTGCAACAGCGCCAACTTTGCATTTCATGGTATGGACTGGCTACGCATTAGAGTTCTGAGGGAGATTGTTTTTACAACTCAGTGATCACAGGCAGTGGATTATATTTAATCCAATATCAACTAAGCCCTTGTGTATAGTCACAAACAAAATCATGGATGATCTTAGAAAGCAATGTTCCTAACAGACATTGGAGGTTGGAATAGAAATATCATGTAATTAGGTTAAAATCGACATGTCTACCTTGTTAGCTTATTTCCGCAGTCAAATTATTCACCTATAGAACAAAATACACCTATACCGGATTGTTATACAAAATACACCATCCGGCTTGTTTATTATTTATGATCTATTCCCATAGAACCTCTACAGCTGATTTTTTAGTGTGAACATCTCAAATCCATAATAGCCATGTTTCCACTCAGCCCCATAAATAAACACATTGCCTGCAACGGGCGAGCACACAGCAACCAGCTTGGGCTGTCACTTCTACACAAACCAATAAAATCCTGTACGGATCCCAAATCACATTGCTCCTACCGGCTACGTGTCACATTACAGAAGCAAGATACGCTATGAATGGCATTTTCGCATCGTGTTTAATGCTGCATTTTGTAAATCACAAGGCAGAGAGCGTTTAAGGAAACAGGATGACTCACTTTGTAGTATTCCTGGTCCTCCAATTTGCAGGCACTGACAGCGTAGCTGGAGTTGATCAGTTTGTCAGACAAGGCCATTTTCTCTTCCAGGCCAACCTGAAACATTTTATTGACAAAAAAAACACAAGAGTACAAGAAGTAGATACAATAAATGTTTAAAACAAAAACACAAAACATGGAAATGATTTCTTTGACAATGTTGGCCCATGAGTACAATACAAGATGGTACATAGTACTAGTTTGTATTATTCAAATTGCAAGGTATAGAGAGAATGGATATGATTAATTAGGAGATAAATGCATTAAATCAAATCAATTATCAAACTATGATATAAAACTACACTGAATGGCAGTATCCCCCACAATAAGAATAATAAACTCTACAACCATTGGAGCATTATATCACTATCTCAAGCTTTGGTAAACTACAGGCCTTTTATAATTGCTGCTACTCAAAGGCAGTAATAAAACTAAGCCATTCAGCCTGTTATCACTAATTCTGAGGCACAAGAAAGGTCAGAGCAAAACAAAGGGTTTAGTTGAATTAGCTTGAATAATGAATGATGTTGTTTTTTATTCTGCTAATAGAGCAGATGCTCACATAAACCCATTATGTTAAAAGGCAATGTATTTAGGTCTTAGATCAGTAGGAGGGCCGGCTAGGCCTGACGCTCCGTTGAGAAAGACACCTGAACCATCCCTGCTCCTTAATGACCTGTCTCTATGCTCTTGTCTACTGACTAAAATAGTAACAAATATTACAAAGATATCAAATAAAACATGTTTTCTATACATTACTTGTAACCTCTGATATTTTCATGATCTTTTGTAAAGGAATAAAGATAACATTTCAAGGGAAAATGCATAGGAGCATAGGCACATAGCATAGGACCGTGATCAACAGCGCCATCTAGTGGAATATTTGAGATATAGGAAAGATTGTTCAGCGGTTCTTTGAAGCGTTTTTTTGCCATATGATCCATTCCATGTGACTTTCCAATTAGCTTGGGGGAATCCATGTAGTTTCATTAAGCATTCATTATGCTACCTAGACTACTAATGCGTTCGGCCAATGGTCAGAAAGTGTTGTGGATCATTCTGTATATTTGCTGGAATTGCTGAAGCTCATGTTTAGCGAAAGAGACCTCAGTTTAGGTTGTCAACTAACTTTGGATTTAGTCCAAAACCATACCCCAAGAGATGACGTCTCTATGATGATTACCAGTCCTGAATTCCCAGCAACACCAACTACACTTTTGAACAACTGAGCACAGCAAGTCATTTATGGAGACTCACATTGAAATGTAGCACTTAGAAAAGAATCTAAATAAGTCGTGGTACAAAGCCTTACCGTATCATAATGCAGGTTATTGTGTTGCAAAAAAGAACTTTTGTAGGTTGAACTCAGGCCGTTGAAACGGTATCGGAAAAGGTCCACTTCCTGCTGTATGAACCACCTTCTGAGATCCTCCCTTTAAGGCAGCGTTGACAACAAAACAGACATTAGAGAATACAACATCAAGGTACAAACGCATCTAAATATGTGGGATTTCAATAAGGTTATATCGTGGAGGAGACCTACGTTTGGCAGTATGCAAGTCTGAGGATGAAGTGGGAAATGTGGTCTTTTCTTCGTTTCTCATACTCAGAAGGCCCGACCTTGACGTCATCCTTCTGCCAAATCACAATTAGGATTAATAAGGAGCCACATCACCTTAGATCAGGGCAACACCTATACCGGAGAAAACACTGTCCAAATGGTATGGTGCAAGCTGCTGCACAATACTTACAACTTCGGTTCTGTATGGAAAGTGTAGGTTTGAAAACTCCTTATCGAGCTTACTCGTGTAAGTCTCTGATCCCTTTAAATGACTCACTCCCAAGTTCTCCACCGTCTTCAACACTGAAATAAAAACACAAATATAATTGTAATAATTAGTAAAAATTTGGATTGATTTTTCCAGTTCATTTTTAAGGGGGATCATTTGATACAACAATACACAAGAGTAAAAAGTAAGTCTTACGTTTCAATCTTTCCACAGCGAACGTCTCAAACTCCGTGAGCGATATGTTTTCAAGAGGAGGCTGTCCATAGAACTGCAGACAATGTCCATAGAGCTCTGTCTTTGGGTTGGCAATCACCTTCCTTTGTCTCGCAGAAAACTGCATGGTTCCTAATGGCCAGTCAACACAAACAATTTACCATGACATGTTCTGAGTGTTGACATGTTAAGTTAGTTTGCAGCCATGGTAAATTGGTCGTCATCTAAACTATACTCAATCCCTAGCCGAAAGCGACTAACAGAACGATGGCATCGCAATTCCCTCCATGGAGTGCCCTATTTATGAAAATCTAATTATCTGATTGTATTAAATGGTGATAACTTACCAATATGGCACCTCTACGGACAGATTGGGTCAACCTCTTTGTATCAGCATGCCTTTGGTTTTACATAAATCAACGTGTATGAGCAACTTTCGGTCTACAAGTCAAGAACGGTTAAAAACAATTTCAAAGTGTTCACAAGTAATTGAACGCTTCAGACTTCTTGTCAAAAGTTAGCTTATACAAGACAAACGCAGATATGTGTGAAACCAAAGGTATTCCGCTACAAAGAGGATGAGCCGAAGCTGTCCGTAGAGGTGCAATATTGTTGAGTTTATCAGCATTAGATTAAATCAGATGAGAATTATATTTTCATGATTAGAGCACTGTTAGAGAGAATTCAGACTAAAGAGGTCGTAAAGTCATTGGTTGGTTGCTGATCTGTGCTACTTCCAAAAATGACCCCTGCACCCATTGAACTTTGCTGCTAGGAGAACATAAAGTAACTCCTTAAGTAGGAATGAGTATACTCAGACAAAATATTGCATTTCATTCAGATGACGTAGCACATGCCTTCAACATAATCTAGTCTGCACTATGGGTTTAACTTTCTAACACCGCCTCGTACATATCCTAACTTCATACAGGTCCCGGTTTCTCTCTTAATACTAGCCTGTTCTTAGAGGAAGATAAAGTGTGTTTAAGCCTTTGATGGGCTGCCTCTGGTGTTGGTATCCTAAGTGGGTAGCACAACCAAACACACGCCTGATAACTCTCAACCTGCTAACCAAGCTAGCTACTGTCAACTTCTGGTAAAGCTGATAAGGTGCCAGATATTTCCACTTCCAGAATTGTACTATATACCATGCGTCGACATGATATTACCAGTATAACTAAAATAAAACGTAATAAAGCTGTCATTACCAACTTAAAGGCGAGCCGGTCTTTTCTGTCAAACCCCGCCAAACGGCACTGTCTGCGTTGTTCGGCGAACGCGGGTAAACGGTGACAACATTGGCAGCGACAGAAGGAACCAATCAGGCAGAACCCTAACTTAGCGTCATGTCCGGTTAAACGTCATATAAGTTTATTTTGCTACATGAACAGTCACCTTGTGAATATTATGAACTCGTCGTCAAACAACGCTACGACTTTATAATTTAAAGTTTACGCATCTCAGCGTAAACACATTTTTTAATGACTTTTGCAATAAAAGAGGCATTTGTGCCCTATGCACATGCATACGGTATATAGTTATATATATTTTTTTTTATCTTTGTTTATATATGTGCAATACAGCTTGTTTGACATCAGAGACCTCGATTTTATGTCTGAGCATATTTACAAAATAACGTGATACAAACATGTGTTCATTAGCAGCGACAGCTCCCCCGCCAGTCCTCTTCCATCTTGAGGTCAGCCTTTTGGACATACCTCATCTTCTGCCTGAATCCACACGCTTGACAAATATGGAGCGTGATATAAAATGTGTTGGAATAACAAATGCAGTTATTAATCTCGCATTGAGACCCTTCATTTGACCTTTGCGTGGCTTGAATTTAGAGTCTCGAACTTCATATACTTGTATTTAATGCTGTATATATCGCCCTAAACTAAGCCGTGGTGCAGACGTGTCGCCGTTGCATTTCATTTTCTGTATAATTTTATATTCATTTCAGAAATAATATATTTAACTATATGTGAAACAAAAACTACAGTTAACTTAGTAGTCTTGAACATGCAGCCAGAGTACAGAGAAATAGATTAATTAATGCGAATACGGATCAGAATTATCTGGATACACGTAGAAGCAACGTTCTGGTGTTGAATAATGTTTCTCAGTCGAGGACTGTTACCCCCTTATGGGCTTCCTTACCCCACTGCCTACGAAATCGCAAAAAGAAACATACAACTATTACAACAATATATAACAATTAATAACAGGAATAATCCAAAATACAAACACAAGTGAATGTCCACGTCCACATTAGTAACTTATTTATGTAATTGCCCTTCCAATTTATTTTTATTAGATACCTAATCGTTTACATTCTAATGTGTTTGTATGTTTATTATTAATGTAAAAAAATGTTATCTATTGTTGTATGTTCATTTTTATGAGTTCGTTGGGGTACGGAAGCCCATCGACACAACGCGGGCGTTTTGCACATAGACGTACATGCAAAGACGCTGCATTGGCCTTTGGATCGTACGTCAATATCACCGCCATATTGGAGAGGCCGAGACTGGCTTGTTAGCAAATAGTAAACGGGGGAGCACTGGATAATAGGCACTATAACGTTAACATTTCTAAACCGGTGATGATTCGTTTTAATTCAAGGGTTTATGATCTACGTGGAGTACAACAAAAAAAGAATACAAAAATACATATTTCTATAAATATATATATAATATGATTTAATATGAATATTAAAACGACTTATTTAAATCGGTTGACAAATGTAAACGTTAATGGGCTTCTTATCCAGAAAAACCTCTGTTCCCCCATAAACCTTTTTATTTGTTTACAGACCAGTATTGGCCTCTCCAATATGGCGGCGACGTTGACGTATCACAGCAACGGGTCGAAGCAATCACTGCGGTGTCTATGAATACATGTCTACGGTTTGGCATCTTGTTGCTTGTCCTCCACTACGCACTCTTTGGCGTTTCCACTTGGCAACGGAGCCTTCACTTGCTACCGCTAGCTACCCTGGACCCACGGACAACTGTTGGGGCCCCGGGTGGATTCACAACCACAAACAACGCGTATGTTTATCCAGCCCATGGTTGAAGACATGAAGACGTTGAATGAAATGTGAATGCGATGAAAGGACAATAGATGTGATCGCACACTGGTAGAATCTGTCTCATGAGAAGAACGGGAAGGTTTTCTTTCTCCCTTTGCTTGAAGAAGAAGGGTGCTAGTCGTAGCCAAGAGAATTAGCTCACATTTGCACCACAGTGTGGAATATTAAACGTGAGTCATTTCACCTCTTCGTGTCACAGAAAACAGAGACTATGAAGACTCTTATGTAACCGTGATTAGTCCATTCCGGATGAGTAACCAGTTCGCAGGTAAGAAATGGACCAGATCGGTAGCTCTACGCCCTTGCTGATTTTGGTGGTGCTGCTATGCGATGCCAGTGGTGAACTAGATGACATGTTTGGCAACAGTCTTATCAATACTGTCCATGCCCATCACCTTTCAGTGCATTTCACTTTCGGGAGTGAAGTAGAAATGGTATATGTGTATGGATGCCCTACAAAAGGGGATATGTGCAGAGATAGCAAGCAATGTAAGAACACATTTCTGTTTTACATTATGGCTTATTGTATTATTATGCAATAGTATTATGCCACGGTATTATGGCAAAATGACATATAATACTTTAGAGCCTGGTTGAGGACTGTGTCTCCCAATCTGAGGAGTTATGGTTAGTGTGGTTTCAAGACATCTTGTGACCAAACAAGATACAAGAAAACCGTAATCTATCGTCAACTCAAATGCAATTTTCAAATTTCTTTACATTTGAGAATGTCAAGCACCTACTTAAGTGCTCAACATTGGGACCTAATAAGGGAGCACATTTTGTAGATTATGTGGTAAGGGACTGGATAGTCTTGGCACAAACAAAGATAGTTGACTTTCCAATTCTGATACTGTGTTCGATACAACTCAGATCGTGTTCACAATAATGCAAGACCTCCACTGAAGTCTTGGCTTTGTTTGGAATAACAACTTTGAATCGTATTACTAATAATCGATTTGTATTACATAATAACTTAATAATAAACTATTAACAACAAACTATATTCATTCCACGTTCACCAAATCAAAAGTAAACCCATCCTATATTAAATGCAACTTGGTTGTAATACCACGGTATCTATCTTCCTTGCCACTTAGACGGGGTCTGGAAATGTACCAGTTGCTATGTAGAGCAATTAAAGTGGGATGGAAAAATAAACAAGTCGCATCATTGCTCAAAGCAAATCTCCTCTTGATACACCAATTACCTGGAGGCTTGGTTATGCGCCGTTTGCTAAGCATTGGAAAATCAATATATCTTCAACCGCTGGCAGCTCACTGAATGTCATGTAAGATTTGTGGGGAATGATTAACCTTGAGCCCTAAAAGGAGGGGTATTTTGGAAATTAACTGAAACACGATTTTATTACATGGTTTTTTTTGTCATGTGCTGTGAATGATTGTTGTTTCTTCTTCTTCTCAGGTGTGTTAGTTCCTGTAGAAGAAAAGCAAAACTAGACTTAACTAGAGGGACCTGGTTAGAGGCAGAGCACCATGTTAGAGGAGGACATGGAGGTGGCCATCAAGGTGGTGGTGGTGGGGAACGGAGCGGTGGGCAAGTCCAGCATGATCCAGCGCTACTGCAAGGGGGTCTTCACCAAGGACTACAAGAAGACCATCGGGGTGGACTTCCTGGAAAGACAGATTATGTAAGCTGCTCCCATGTTCACTCTGGATGGGCAGGACTACAATGCCTTTTGGTACATATTTTATGTACCAACATTGGCTCTTCGATTTATCTCATCTTTGACAATGGAATAGAGCAGTGTTATGTAATTGTTATAGATTTGGACAAATACATTTTTATAGTGGGCAACACATTTTTGTGACTAATACTATGTGGAACAATTTGGAAGCACTTTCTATTTATCTTATTTGCTTGTCAGTTTTATTTTTCTATTTAATATAAATAACCATTTCATTTTCAGTCAAATATGAGGCTGGGATTTGGTGCTCTGTGCTGTAATGGACAAGAAATAATATCACAATTTCACAGGACAAGATATTGTCCTGAGCAATAATCTCCCACCCTTCCCTTTTCTCTGGTAAAATGGAAGCATGGTCTTCTTGATTACACAATGACCCTGCGGCTGAACCACTGTGTGTGTGATACACACTTCTCATTGTGCAGGTAGGGCGTTGGCAATTGATTTACGTGTTCAATGTTTCAGAGTAAATGATGAAGAAGTGAGGCTGATGCTGTGGGACACGGCTGGGCAGGAGGAGTTTGACGCCATCACCAAGGCCTACTACCGTGGTGAGCTCCCATGTCGATGTGTAATTGGGATCTGTCCCTCTGCTTTTTAACCCTCACCTTCCATTAGTCTCATCACTGATGTCATTAGCACAAATATGGAACGAAATGTGGATTCGATTAAAGGGCTCTCAGATGAAATGTTGAATTAAAAAAAATGCACTCCAGTTGAATGTTTGCATCAGATAAAATGTTATCGTGTTTAAACAACTATTTAATCGTTCACAATTCAAAATATTAACTTTGATTGCCTTTTATTATTTTACATGCATCCTATTAAATTTAGTGCTCTTGCAATTATCACCGTATAATTTCATTCTTTGTTGATATTTAATTAGATGCTACTGCTTTCACCCCAAACGGTTTCAGCGCAATTAAATTGAATTGCTACTGCTTGATTGGTCTCATCATTCAATGTCACTTTCCCCATGTGTCCTGTCCCCTGTAATTATTCTATTACTTCTCTTTCAGTACATGCTCCGTTAACTACTTCTTTGTGGACAAGGAAAGATCCAAAGTGTGTGTGTGTGTGTGTGTGTTCCCAGGTGCTCAGGCATGCGTACTGGTGTTCTCCACCACAGACAGGGAGTCCTACCAGGCCATCAGCAGCTGGAGGGAGAAGGTGGAGGTGGAGGTGGGGGATATCCCCACCGTTCTGGTCCAGAACAAAATTGACCTTCTCGACGATACGGTCATCAAAAAGTACGTGCTTGGAAAACTAAAGAAAATAAGAATAGGTGTCCCCACAGATACACTGTGAATACCTAATAAGAACCTGGTTCGATTGCTGCTTTGCAACAATTCAGTAATTTAGCAGTCACTTTTCTCTAAAGGGATTATACGGTGAGATCAGATACAGGTAATTTAAAGAGCAGGTAGAGCTTAGGCGTCTAGTTCAAGGATGCCCACAGGTAGACTGTGGATATCAGGGGTCAAACCCAACCTCATTCATATTGACATGTCTAGTGAAAAGCAGCTGTGTTGTGAATTTCTATTCACACAAAAAATATGATCCATAACAAGCAAAGCCAGCCAAAGTTTGTGTTGACGCTCCCTCGATCACATTCGCAGTCGGATTCCACAGGCCATGAAATGACGTAACCATGTGTTGTTTTTCCTGGACTGTGGTGGAAGTTTAAACAGCTCAGTTTTATGTCAGACTCTGTTACTTTCCCCTAGTGTTTAACCGACTGTCATACGGAAACATTTATGGGTCATTTTTTCTTTCTCAATGAATGCACACTGTCTTTTGAATTATTTGAGTGTATTTGTAGGTTATGGGTATAACTCATGATGAGGCCTTGGTGTTTAAACAGTCACTTTGTATGCGGCGCTATGTCAGCATGTGTTGTAGTCCTAACTCTGTGTGCTTCACTGCAGTGAGGAGGCCGAGGGTCTGGCCAAGAGGTTGAAGTTGAGATTCTACCGAGCTTCAGTGAAAGAGGATCTCAACGTCAACGAGGGTGAGTGACCGAACCATTGTGCAATGTACAAGGTGCGCCCGACGATCATGAAAATCCCAGTAACCGGGTGTTTCCCTGGGATCTCTATCTTTTTGTGGTTGTAGTTTTTAAATACTTGGCTGAGAAGTACATCCAGCGGCTGAAACAGCAGACCGCGGAGGAGCCAGAGGTTGTTCACACCACAAGCAATAAAATAGGTACGTGTTGATGCTTTCCGAGGCCTCCCCCCCCCCCCGCTCCAACTGTTGACCACTCACCCTTATGTCTACAGGTGTGTTCAATACTACCGGTACGAACGTCAGCAACCAGAGCGCCAGTAATGGCCACGAAGTCATTAGTTTACGACCCAACAAACAAAGAACCAAGAAGACTAAAAATCCCTTTGGGAGCTGCAGTTTACTCTAGAATCTACCCAGAAAGCTTGGTGCCTACCTTGGATAATGCTATTTAATAGCCCAGATGGATCGTTGCTGTTGGCTGTATGGGAGGCCATATTCAGAGACTAAAGCAAAGGGAGGGAAATGGTTTTTATTTTACTTTTCTCTCTATTTCCCATATATATTCTAAGCACAATACCCTTTTCAATCACATTTTTGTGAGTCCATCGGCCCTTCTGACGGTCCAAAAATGCAACAACTCAAAACAAAGTCAAATGTAAATTAAAGTTACCAATATCTCTATATATATGTGCTTTTTTAATTATAAAAAAGTTTATCCCTTAGCTAACATTGATACCATTATCAAAATTAGCTAATGTAAATATAAATTCGTCATTCTTTGTAAATTAGTTTCTAGCATTGGGGATTCATTTAAGACGTCTAAACCATGACCTGACTTGTGAATGATTTGTGAATGTGATCTGTTTTGTCTCTCTGTGGATCATGAATGCCACAGTATTTGACAAACTGAATTGGAATGCAATGGTCTGTGAATTGGAATATGAACTGCAGAAGGGTGACATGTTCATTGAAAAACATGTGTATCATGAAAAACGTGTTAATGTAAGTTGTTTTTTTTCAATCCTCTTTTTTGGAAATGTACACCTGTGCAATATGTTTGTATTGTAAGAGATTACGCAGATTATTTTGTACCATATTTTTCTAACGCTCTACAGAATATGGTTCAATATACACTGTTCACGTCACAATCATAACACTAACAATATTACAATGGGGGAGATTTAGTTGTGTAAAAGGTATTTTTATAACAACAGTGTTTCGTGATGCACAGGTGTTGCTTAACACCATAATCATAGTGCCAAACCACATTTCACCGTCAGGGTAGTGTTGAAATGTTCTAAAGCTGCAGCAGATATTTTAATGTGTTTTAATGGTTAACCAAATATCAATAGGCACAAAAGCAAAGAAAAAGAGATATAGCTGTGTCTACTTACACTCTGTGACGGATGACATACGGTAGATACAGTCGACCAAATGCTAGATGTTTACGTGAATTATACAGCTTCACTCTAAATTATGTTTTGTTTTTTTATCTAGTCAAAAATAGTAATAATTGTTTACATTTTCCATACTGCTACATATTAAGCGGGCTTTCCTATCAATACTTTGGTACTGCTTCAAGTAATACATTATGTAGTCACACAATAGTTGGCAGTATTATTTGCCTTGTATGCCTGTGGCCTATCAAACACTAAAACTAATGAAACATGACTTTTCATCTTTTAGAATTGTGTGTACAATTATTTTTTAATGGTTATCAGACCGGGTGGTCACAAATGGAGTGAAATGCCACTTATCTGGTTGGTTGAGCCACAGTGAGATCTAAGATCGAACTGCTTATAGATGGGGTAGACTACATTGCGTACTAGACTACAGGCTGTCCACAGCCTCGAATTTAAGGTGCAGCATATTTGGATAGCTTTTGTATTCCATGCACATTTCATGTGTTCTTTATAGTACAGTGAATGATGTTATTCCCCAGCTCGACTTAAAATCATTCAGGTAGAACTAGTGTGATATGTCGTCGTGTGAAAATCGTTTGAATGCAAAAATATAAAATAAATAAATGCACATTAGACATTTCTGAACATGTTTCCAAATATGTATTTTTCATAGTTTTGCTTTTTTCTTTCCCCTTGATACATCAGACTCCGAAACAAATACAATGTGATTCCTACAAGTTTTGTTTTATTTAACACTGAACACCATTAAAGTAAAGTAAAGTAAAGTGTGGGAAATCAGTTGTCTTCAAACATGTGTCTTTACTTTAATACCAATATGTGGTTATGATATAATAATCTTATCCTTCCACTGCATTCTGACCATGCTGTACTGGGGCTGTGCAGTACCAACTCTTCTTCATTGATACCATTGAATGTTGACCCATAGTAATGCCTGAATGCCTTGTTCTCATTGACATTACTCGGTTCCTTTTTAATACATCTTTATTTTCAAGTACCTGCACATTCATTTTTATTATAAATTCTTTTTGATTTCAGTTTTTTTCCCCTCTGTTCTTTGTTTCAATGCATATACTTTGGCTCTTTCGTTTTGGACTGAATGGATTTTAGCGCACTTTATTAACGAGATGATGTCCGGATTATAACTTTTTAACACATAACCATTACTTGTGGGCTGTCACTCAGGTGTTGTAAAAAAAGGTTTTGTCTTCTTGCTACTGTTCTATTCCACTGATGCCTTCATACGCAAGCTTCATGTTTGTATACTGAAAAATCTGTAAGAATTCATTCTCCATTTTGGATTTTTTTGGCAAAACATTAGCTTAGTGTGTTTTTATTGATTTAGTAAATGTATCTTAAGAGGTTGAAGGTGTATGTGGCACACATGTATACACCTGATTGCATTCAATTTGAAAATGTGTTGATATTTGATCGTAATCTCACCAAAATAAAATCTTACATTTGGCTACTGCATCCAGTGTGGTTTTCAAAGTTATAGCTATCCAGTTTGTAAAACAATAAAAACAGGATGCAAAGGGTCAAGTGATATTGGTTTAATGTGAACACAAGTTTATATTTGTTAGGCTTGATATTTTCATTTGGTTTCTTTTGTGTAGGGGTAAGTGATGCATTTTACTACATCAAGATAGTCGATATATTATAATACAGATTGGGCTTTTAGTTTTACTTATATAAACTGAACAATAAGCATTATTACACTTAATCCCTGTATGATTTTGAGATAGATTTAATTTCATAAAAAATAGTCTACAACAAATGCCAGCATTTAGCTTTTTTTTAATTTACAGGTATAATAAACTATCATATTGAATCGATCAGATCAGATACATGAACAGGCAGGAATTTATTGAAAGACAAAAACCACCCTTAAGTGTCCTTTGTCAAAACAAAAAGTGTGCTTTACAAATGCAGGATTAATTAAATTGATTAAGGCTTAAATGTATAGTGTTCATTAAGAGTATTAAGTGTCTTTATATGGGATAGGGTGTAGGACATTTGTTTGTGTGTGTGTGTGTGTGTGTGTGTGTGTGTGTGTGTGTGTGTGTGTGTGTGTGTGTGTGTGTGTGTGTG
>JAOPJO010000043.1:2144760-2189015 GCA_027123675.1 Molva macrophthalma | reverse complement strand
ATATATATACATATATAAAGTATATAGTAGTATGCCGTCTCCTCCGTGGAGTTATTGGAGGCTGAGTTGGTAAAATGTTCATTAAAAAAAAGAAAAAACATACAGTAAAAAAATATAAAATAAATAAATACACAGTAACAACGTGTGCCTTGTGCCCCCCCAACAACCTCAGGAGGAGAAGGAACAGCTGCTGCAGTACTGTACCACTGTGGCCGGGCTGGTGGGCCGCTCCAAAACCATAGTCCAGCTCCGCCCGCGCAACCCTGACAGCCCCATCAGGTCCTCCATCCCCGTCAAAGCCATCTGTGATTACCGCCAGATTGAGGTATGAGATCAAAACTCTATGACCAATAATCTATGACTACGCTGTATCTATGCTTGTTTCTATGGTGATCAGTCAAGATCCACCTGCTGGTAATCATATACCAATAAGGAGTATAAGGGACAGGATACTCTTGATAAAACGTTCGAGCCCAAACCAAAAGATACTGGGTTCGATCCCTGATGTCCTCAACCCTACATATAGGCATGAGAAAGATACCCATCTCAATACTTGCTCCTTAATCACATGTATTTCATTGTAATGTCCTACCCTCACTCACTCCTTATTGTGACCTGAATTCACTCCTCCGCGTGTTCTGCCCTGCCCAGATCACCATCTTTAAGGACGACGAGTGTGTCTTGGCCAGTAACTCCCACCGGGCCAAGTGGAAGGTGATCAACCCTGGAGGCAACGAGGCCATGGTACCGTCGGTGTGCTTCACCGTGCCTCCACCCAACAAGGAGGCTGTGGAGATGGCCAGCAGGTACAGAAGGTTCACGCCGGGACTGACGTGATGGATGCTGGACGGGAAGGCGATCTGTGATCTCCAATCTCTTCTTCTTCTTCTTCTTCTTCTTCTTCTTCTTCTTCTTCTTAATATTGTTTTCCCTGCAGGATCGAGCAGACGTACCAGAACGTTCTGTCCCTGTGGCACCACTCCCATGTCAACATGAAGAGCGTTGTGTCTTGGCATTACCTCATGGCCGACATACGAGCCATCCGCAACTGGAACGTTGCTTCGGTACGTTTGAAAGGATGCTCATGTACTGATGATTATCAGTATCTGAATCATCAGATACTCTTTACCTGAAGCTAGAGTTAAAATAGGGGCAAAATCCTGAGTTGGGGACGATTTATTCATCATACAAGGTTTATACAGTATTTGCACACAACGGGGTAACAAAGTGGGGAATGCACAGAACTTTGCAGAAACATGTACATTACATTACAATCCAAGTGGCTGTCATCGTAGATGATTTATTTATTCACATGATTGATAATCCATTAAACTAATTTCAAGTCAGCCACTGTAGGAAAGGATACAGTGACTCAAGTGTTGAGTCACTCAAGTGTTGAATCATTTCTTAACCTATTTAACACACACACACACACACACACACACACACACACACACACACACACACACACACACACACACACTTTTCCTGGTTTCCCAGATCAAGACCATGTTGTCAGGCACTCACCAGCAGGAGGTGCTCAGCAACCTGGACTCCCACTTCGAGGAGTTCCTGGAGGACAGCGAGGAGTCGGAGGTGTTCACGGTGGCGGACCGCGCCCATTCCGAGAGGGAGGTGGAGGCCTGCAAGCAGTACTACGAGGATCTGCTCCGCTCGGCAGAGAGAGGCAGGGCTGAGCTCTCTTCTCTTTTGTCTTTTTCCCCCCGTTCAGTGATCATGGAAGAGGGAGGGAAACGCATGCCTCTTAAAGCCATTTTAACCGCAGAGTTAATTCCATCCGCTCGGATGGATTTTGAACTCTCCAGAGGTGGAGTGAGCAGGCTGTACTGTGTTATTCTGGGATAGCAGTGCCACCTAGTGGTGGATTTGTGTTTTATAAGTTACAGGGTGTCATACATGCATGGCCTGTAAAGCCCTTTGAAGGCTATACAAATATAATTGATTTGACTTTTTGTTTTTTTATAGCATTTTTCATATTAAAGGATAACATATGCAATGTTATTATGTTATTTGAGTAAATTAAAATAAATACATGGTGGGCACACAGTTAATTAATTAATCGCATACTATCCAAATTCAATATCAACATAATATCCAAAAATAAATCGTACTTATTTTTACTGATTTCTCTCAACATTCTCCATCATTCTCCTCCTGCGGACCCCAGAGGAGCGCGAAGAGTCCGAGTACAACCACTATATCTCGGAAGTTCGTAACTTCCGCATGCACCTGGAAGCCCACGAGGAACACCTGATCCGGAAGATCAGGACTCCCCTGGACCGAGACGACCTGGAGCAGAGTCTCCTGCGCATCACGGAGCAGGAGGTACGGATCTCTACCACAAACCTTATATATATACTAACTAAATAAATGTAGCAATGTTGTGTTTATTTCCTTCATGTATTTAATGTATACACAATACAAGAACAATGAACAAAATTGTGTTCACAATAACAACAATAATACCCCAAAAAAATCACAATGAAGGGGATACATTTGAGAGGTACATTTCAACAACTCAAAGACGACACACTACTTTATCACAATGTAAGCTTATCAAAAAGTTATTTTGGGGGGTTTTGTTGAAAAAAATCAACTGCCTCTCCTCACAGAAGAAGATGGGTGAGCTGGACCAGCTGAAGGAGGACCTGGAGGTGATGAAGGAGAAGTGTGAGGTGTTCCTCAAGCAGGCCACCTTTCCCTCGCTCCCCACGCTGTCCTCGGAGCTCCTAGTCCTGGTGCAGAACATGGGACAGGTCTACTCCATGTCCTCCATCTTCATGGACAAGTAAGACGTCTGCAGAGTTATGACCCCTGACCCTTCCGATGCTGTTGATGATCAGCCTCCCTAGGAGGTGTTCACAATTTAAAACATCATTTAAGACGCAGCACATATTTGGGTCACGGCTGGGGACAGAGAAAAGCAGAAGTTCTACACCTACATTAGAGAAAGCGGATCATTACTAGCATGATGATAACCATGATGGGGATAAACACAATCAACTTTTTATACTCGTAGTATTACATGTACATTTGTAGTTTGCCTCCATGCCATGTCTGTCATTTGACCATTATATTTCAAGACTGAAAAAAAAGGGAATACTATATTGATGAACAATATACACAGAGAATGCTCATTCTCTGGTAATGGCAATGAGAATGTATTTCCCATTTGACTATTTTACTGCACAGTCACTTTGGTAAGCTCTTGACTAAAGGCATCATGTTCTTCCTCGCCACGCAGACTAAAGACGGTGAGCTTGGTGGTGGAGAACAGCCAGAGAGCAGAGGCCCTGGTCAAAGTCTTCGAGTCCAAACTATACGAGGAGGATGCGGTCAACTGTGACCTCAAATCCATCGAGACGGTCATCAGCACACTCAAGGTATGACAACGTAACAAATTGGATATTGATTAGTATTTTAAATTAGTTTTTTAATTGCAAAAGCCAATATTCTTCAACAAAGTCCCCCAAAAAACGACTTTAGTCGCAAATTGCTACTGGTTGGCATGGCTCATTTTGTAATGGCTTTTGGTTTGTTCCTAGCATTGGCGGTCAGAGATGGATGAGCAGCAGGAGGTGTTCCATGACATGGAGGACGAGCTGAAGAAGGCACGCAGCATTAGCGAGCGCATGTTTAAGGTCCACAACGAGCGTGATTTTGACCTGGACTGGCACCGGGAGAAGGCCGACCAGCTCAGCGAGAGATGGCACAGCGTTCATTCCCAGATTGACAACAGGTCGGTGGTTTTGGTTTGCAGAAAAAAACCTCCTGGTTGATATAGCTACACTACTCTACAAATGTTTATTTTTTATTGTTTTTATTTGTTTTCATTTCTGGGTTATTACTCGATTTTGACGATTTTGATTGTATGTGTTGATTGTTGTCAGCCTCACTTGTAAATCACTTTGGATAGGAGAGGCTGCTAAATGACGAAATGTAAATGTAAAATGTAAATTCAATTTTTGTCTTAAACAATAGTCGTTATTAATTATGATTTTAGGCTTCGGGAACTGGAAAGTATCAGCAAATCTCTGAAATACTACAAAGACTCGTACGGCAGCTTGGACGAGTGGGTCAAAGACATGGAGGCAGCCCAGCTTAAGGCCCAGGAAAACAAACCTGAGGACAGCAAGGCTCTGGCTGAGCTGCTCAACACACAGAAGGTAGGAGCGCAGGTGGCTCTGATAGCATCGTTGACTATTCAGACGGAAGAAGGTAGATGCAGCGTTTAATTTATGTCCCAGCCAGTTGTGGGTCCAAACCCCAATCTCATCGGTCTACCTGTAGGCACCCCTGAGCAAGAAGCCTAAGCTCTACCAGCTCAATAATACCGTGTATCTAAAAACACTGTAAGTCGCTATGCAATAATAATAAATCATAATATGCTGTATATTTCTTCAGGTTCTGGTGGCTGAAATCGAGCAAAAACAGAGCAGGATAACAGAATGCCAGAAGCACTCAGAGCAGTACTCCTCTGCTGTTAAAGTGAGTACTACTACACAAAGTACCACAAGCACATGAGGGAAAGTACCTCGCAGTCTCTCATCTTTTCGACGTTTTCCTACGTTTGGTTCCTACGTTTGTATTTTAGGATTACGAACTTCAGCTGATGACCTACAGGGCCATGGTGGACTCCCAGCATAAATCCCCTCTGAAGAAACGCAGGATGCAGAACTCCTCCGACGCCATCCAGCAGGAGGTAAAGCCGTGGCCCAGTTCAGCGCAACCGCCATGCTCGCGGCTCAAGCCCTTCAAGCTAAAACGTTTGGACCTTTCTTTTGTGTTTTTTTTTTTTTTCTATCTTCTCATCCCGACAGTTCATGGACCTGCGAACGCGCTACACCGCCCTGGTCACGCTCATGACCCAGTGCGTGAAGTTCGCCAGCGAGACGTTGAGGAGGGCCGAAGAAGAGGAGGTGAGGCTGCTTTTTCTTTTAGTAGTCGGACGAGCTGGTCGGCGGGGCCTCCGTACCGTACGAGAGCATCCCGTATTAACGGCGAGACGGGATCCGTTGCTCGATCCTCGGTTAGGTGGCTATCAGCATGGCACCTTCAGGGGAGCTGAGTGTTTTGCTGTATTTTTTTTCCTGCTGTCTTATCTTTTAAATGCTTCTGTTATTTTCTTATTCTGCAGTTTTCATGTGTTCACTTCACAGTTCATATGGTCATGCTCCCGTACACGTTTCATGACATAGAAGTTCACCTTTTAAAGGGTAGCATGTCCGGTTATAGTTACTGTTTGTAACTAGTCTGACTGACAGCTGTGTAAGTATCAGTGTAATTGCATGTAATGGGAACCAAATATACTAGATTCAATAACATACACTTAAAACAAAGCAAAACCTTTTTTTAAGATACATAAATACATTTAAATGTAAAATAAGAACTGATGTGTGATATATCCAATCCATTTTATACCTTGACCTGCAATACCATTCACACTTCTATCAGCATGTTCCTCTGTAGAGGTGATAACGTCATGAATAATATGACTAAGCATGAAAAAAGGAAGCTATATTGCTGTAATAAATAACAAACATCACATCCAGAGATGTGATGGACTTGCGCATCCTTATTACGTATATTTTTAGCTTGCATGAGGAAGCTCTACTCTTTCCCCTTTCAAATACACAGCAGAGTCTCTTCAGGGTTTTGGGGTTTTCAACGGATACGCCAAGACATCTGTCAATTGCCGTTTGCTTGTCTTACCCAGATTCAGACGATTTGTTAAATTCCAAATTCATCGCTAAGGACAGAACATCGTTTTTGCTGGGTTAGCAGTTGCTTGACGTTAGCCGCTTCCATTGACTTGCAGTGTTACAGAAGCCTAGCTCCTGTTCATGTGAGGGGAATACACTTTTAATTACTTTCCAAAGATTTCCAATGGTTTACAAATAGTCGCTTATTTAAAACAAGTGCCAGTTACAACACAACAAGATTGTAGTTTGTCTACTACAATAACACAGATAACTTTGATTACTTTGACGAGTAATTCTGTTTTTCGGCGCTGTGATTATTAGGCTAACGGTGATGCACCACTATTGTATAACGTTGTATAACGTCTAACCGAATCCGAAATCTCCCGAGGCACTGCTTCATGGCACCTTAACCTGCTGGTGATGGTTTGGATGCGGCTGCCAGCACACCTTTTCTCCATGTTCTTTTGACGAATGAACATAAGGATTGCGCATTAACTGATTTTTTGCGTTATAGAGCATAAAGGCTTTTGAACGAGCAGAAAGCACAAAATGGACGGAGAACATTGAGCTTCAAAAAGCTGCGGGTGAACAGGAGATTAGCCATCTCCAACGACGGGTACAAGAGCTAGAGGCCAGCCTGACAGAGAGACAAACCCAGCTAGGGGACTTAGAAGGAGAGGTAGAAAGTCAAAAACGAACAATAGAGGATCTCACTCTGGAAAGATCAAAGCTTGAGGACAAGACTGTCCAATGTTTCACAGAACTGGAAAAAAACGCAAACAGCAAAGCGGCGATGGAGAAGGAGTTAGGTCACGCGCGGCAGTTGATCCAACAGTCAGAAGCGAAGCGGACGTCCCTGGAGGAGAGTCTGGTCAACATGAGGAAGATCATAGATGAGTGCACCTCCCAGAAGCTAGAGGACGATCACAAAAAGATCGCTAATAATAGCATCTTAGAGTCAAAAGCAGCCGTGATATACAGCACTGAGCCGTCAACCAGTTCAGAGGTAGGGTCCGATGACCTGCGCCGTGAAATAGAAGGGCTCACCAACGATAAGCAACGGGCAGAAGTGGAGGTGGAGAAACTGATGTCTGAACTCAACTCGGAGGTTGGACGGAGAAACGCGGCTGAGAAAGACGCACAGCGCTACGAAGGGTTGTTGGGTGATCGCGACACCGAACTAAAGAAACTTCGGGCGGACATGGAGTCGGAGAGGAACGGCGTGAAACGGAAGTCAGACGAGCTCCGACAGGAAACAGCGGACATGAAGAAGTCCATCCATCTGTTCCAGGACCAAATCAAGGCCCTTCAGAGGGAGAAGTCTTCACTGGAACAGAAAATAGTTTTCCACACCACCGAGGTAGAAGGCCTTAAAGAGCAGTTGAAGATCAACCGTGGGAAAATATGTAGGCTGAACTCTGTGGAGCAGGAATATGATGACAAAATGCAGAGCTTGGAGGAGGATTTGTCAGCCAAACAGGCAGTAATAGATCAGCTTAAAGTGAGGTGCAGTGAGTTGACAAGAATGAAAATGTCCTTGGACAATGATATCAAGGGTCTTCAGATTAATACAGATTCATTGCAGCAGGACAAAGCACACTATGAACAAAGGATTAGGTCTTTGAAAGCTGATGTAGAAAGTTGGAAAGAGCAGCTTCAAAAAGCTGCGGAAGACAGTTTCATCACGAAGAAAGCAGAGCAAATCTTACAACACAAGTGCAAGAATATGGATGCCGAGCTAGAGAGGAGTACATATCTAACCTCACAGTTGCAGAAGGAAATTGAGGAGTTGAAAACAATAAATGTGGAAATGGAAAGGAACATGAAACATGTAAAAGCCGAACTTGATAAGGTAAATGTGGACCTTGGAAGCAAGGACCAGCAAATAAAGATTTATAAGACCCAGGTAGAGGGAACTAAATCCCAGGTTAAAATATTTGAGGAAGAGCTGCTTAAAAAATCCCAGTCCTCTCATGAACTTCAGATTAAACTCAGCTGCTACAATGAGGAGGCAAAGACTATAGCTCAACTGCAAGAACACGTCACCAACTATCAAAATGAAATAAGGAAACTGAAGTCGGAGCTTAGCTCGTCAACTGCGGAGAGAAATACGTCCCAACAGAAAAACTGTGAACTAAAGTCAGAAGTGAACGAATTAAACACAATGCTAAAGAAAAGGACTGCAGAGCTGCAGAGAGAATCGACACAGAGTCAGAACTATCTGGCTAAAGTGAAATTATTAGAGACTGAGCTTCTGAAATGTCAGCAGACTATTAAAGGGATAACTGGCAGTTCAGAGAAAATGGAAGTGCAGCTAAAGAGTGATATCAATACTCTTCAGGGCGACAAGAGGGCAGCAGACCAGAAGCTGAGCAAATTCAAATTAGAAATTGAACAACTAAACCTTGACCTGAAAAGAACCAAAGATGACTTGGCCAAAGAGACGTTGGACAAAAGGTTTAAACAATCTAGATTAATCGAGATGGAGACCGAGCTCCAGAATGATAAGCTGACGGCCAAACGAACATTATCCAGTTTTGATACATCCTCAGAAGGTTTGAGAAAGGAGATAACAGTACTTCAGAGAGACAGAGCTGAGGCCCAGGAGAAGAGTCGTTCAATGGGGTCGGAGGTCAGGGTGTTAAAGGAAAAGCTGGACAGAGCTCAGGACGAAGCCAAAGTAAAACACAATGAATGCTCACTGCTTAAAGTTAGGTGCAAACAGATGGAAGAGCAGCTTGACAACTGTAAGAAAATGTTAGATGAATTGAAAAGCAAACTAGAACTTCAGAAGTCAGGCTTTGAAAGACAGCTGTTATTAGCGCAGACTGAAATGCAGCAAAAGATTGTTTTGCAGCAAACTGAACTGAAATTGATATCAAGCCAAGTATCAACTGAAAAATCCTTCAATAAGAATACAGAAAAGTCAAAGCAAGAAACTGAACTACAGTTTCTCCAGGTGAAAATTGAAATGGACAAACTACAGCAGGAAAGAGCCATTCTGAGCTCCGATCTCCTCAAGGCTCAATCTCAGATCGCCCTATTAGAAGATGAAAAAGTAAGACTTAAGTCAAAGATAATTCAACTAGATAGCCACAAATGTCTTTGCTCGAAGGAAATGGAGCCCTTTAAGCAGAGGTTGTTGGAGAGCGAGCAAAAGGTGAGAATAAAAGAAGAGGAAGCAAGATCTCTAAAAGAACAGATTGCTTGCTTTGTCAAGGAGGTGGCGAGCCTTGAGGATAAGCTTCGGGAGCTCGAGTTTCTGATAAAGATGGAAAACAGACACAAGAACGAGCACACTCAGAGAGAGGTGGATCAACCTTGTGCCAAAGACAACATGGCTACCACATTGTTCTCCAAACTGACATTTAAACAGACGAGGGGGACCACCTCATGCGAAGATGGACATGAGCCAAAGGAGGACAAAGCAAGGAAAAACACAGCGTCTTCAGAGGTATAACTGAATTAAATTAAAAACAATTTCACACACATGTAATATTGCACAATATCACAATATTCATTCAAAAATATATAAATTAACACGTATAACCATTTAATCTTTACTGTTACTGGTTCATTTGTTCCATGTTTGTTTAAATTATTGAATTTTTTGTCATATTCACAGATTTCAACACTGGAGAAAGGAAATATAAAAGAGGGTATGAATACTACCAAAGACGGCAAAAAGGACATCACATTCCATGAGCATGTGATGAACGCTTTTAGCAGTGCTAGTCAAACGACCACACCCCAACAGAAAGACCCGCACAGTGCCCCACAAGTCCCACAAGGAACAAAAGGCAAACCGGAGGGTCTGTCGACCATCGCAACCAACCTTTACAAGTCTCTCATCGGAGGTCAAGACACCATCACCGAGTTATCTAGAGAGCCTAACAGAATGCCGGAGCAGCCCGATAAGAGGCCAGCTAAAGAGTATTGTACGATACATAAGGAAATAGAATGTTCAACATACACAACAGATGCAAAAGACGGCAGTGCGGCGCGTCTTATCACCTGGAGCTCCGTCAACCTCCCAGGGCTCCGAGGCAGTATAAGCATTGACCGACTAATCAAAGCCAAGCTGTTGGACCAAGACGTTTTGCGTAGGTTAGAAATGGGCCTCACCACCGTGGAAGAAGTTCAAGCGACTATTGCTAAGTTCCTCAGCGCGCCAAAATACATCGCTGGACTGTACCTGGAGTCAAGTAAGAAACAGATCTCCTTCCTAGAAGCCGCCGAGCAAGGCATCTTGGCGAAGGCCAACGCCATTGAGTTTTTAGAAGCGCAGGCTGCAACAGGTAGTAGCATTAGCTTAGCTGCAGGTAAACCCCAGTCATTCGAGGATGCCCTAGAAAAAGGGCACCTAGACCCACTTCTTGAAGACAAACTGAGACAGGCGCATTTAGCATTTAGCGGCTACCACCACGGGGACAAGACGCTGTCCGTGTTCAAGGCGATCGAAGCGAGACTTGTGGACAGGTGTAAAGGAAACTCATTCCTTGAGGTCCAGATAGCTGCCGGAGGGCTGGTGTTAGCAGAGTTAGGTGTTAGAGTTCCTGCTGACATCGCTGTTGATCGGGGACTGCTGACCAAAGCCACCCTCCAGAGTTTGTACGAACCTGTCACCAATCCCAAAAAGTTCTACAACCCTTGCACCAGGCAGAAGACACACTACAGGGAACTGCTGAACATATGTGTTTATGATGTTGATGACGGCATCTATCTTCTTCCGTTTGGCGACGCAAGTCCATCCAGCGCATCTCCCACCATAGCCCGTAAAGTGTCCGTCATCAGAAGCCACAGGGGCACAGAGATGTCCGCATACGAAGCCTACAGGGGTAAACACATCAGCAAGATGACCTATCTGTTCCTGTCACGACGAGAAGGTGAATGGGTGGAAGAAGCTAGTGTCGACGTCAACGGCAGCACAAGACACATCATCGCAGACAGCAAAAGCGGTAGACAGCTTTGTATTGAGACCGCCATAAGTCAGAGACTCCTGGAGGCGACCGAACTAGCGAGCTATCGCAGTGGGAGTCTGAGCATCTATGAGCTGGTGGACCTCATATACTCTAGAATGGGGGTGGTGGAGGATGTGAACAGCCCCATCGCGGGGCTGTGGGATGCCACTCAGAAGAAGCGTTTTTCAGTCTTCCAAGCCATGAAGCAGAACCTAATAGACCGCGTCACGGCGCTGAGGCTGCTGGAGGCCCAGGTCTGCACCGGGGGAATCCTCGACCCCGCGTCCGGGGAGAAGGCCACGCTGAAAGAGGCTCTTGGCCGAGGTCTTTTGGACCAGTCGTTTGCCCTCCAACTCCCGCTGTACGAGCAGGCCTACCAAGGCATCGTCCAACCCAAGACGGGAAAGAGGATCTCTGTTGCTCAGGCCATCCAGGAGAATGTCTTCCCTAAAGACATAGGACTGCGCTGCCTTGAGTTCCAGCTGCTGACCGGGGGGCTGATCAGCCCTGAAACCCAGAGCAGAATCTCCCTTGAGGAGGTCAGCGGTTTTCTGGACAAACGCACGCTGGACTCACTAGAAGATCCAAAGTCCTACAGTAAATTCATAATTTGCCCAAAGACCAGAAGAGGCATCTCCTTCATGGAGGCTCTGGAGAGAAGCTTCCATGACTACCACACTGGGCTTAGGTTACTGGAGGCTGTTAGGGCCAATTGGAATTATCGCTACTAGTAAATAGGCTGTTCTCTTTAGGAATAGTGCGATGTAAAGCGCCTGATCACATCTTTACCTCACTGATTTAAGGGGTCTATAAAAACACCTTGCCGGAGGTTTTATACATTTGATGTAACATGACCATGCAAAATGTTCTGACATGTTGAAATGCAGTGATGCATATTGAGACCAAGCAAACATTTGGAATCATATGGGTTAACAATTTTTCTAAATAAATACTGGGAAAAAAAACACAAATAAAAATCCTTTATGATGAATATTATTATCATTTTTGTTTGTATTTCATACAAATATATTATTTTATTAAACAAATATTCAGAACATAAAGGCATGAGATTAAAGCTTTCCAGTTATTTGTATCTGTTTCTGAAAACTGATAAAGCGAGCAAGGAATAGATTCTTGAATAAGGTTTTCCTAACAGCCACATTTTCATCACTGTGCTGGGTTCTAATGTAAAGGTTGAAAACACCAACCTTTAAAGAAAACCTTTTAATCTGTTAATATTCTAGAGATCGGCCGATGAGGAGAAGAAAGAACATGGGGATAAAGTTAGCAATCTGTTGCACTGGATGTCCGATGTGAAACAGGGCCTGAGCAATGAAGGCAAAGATATGACAGATGGTAACGCAAACACAGATGCCTCTAATAAGCCACAGGTAAACAGTGGGATCCTTTTATGTCACTCATGAGTTGTTCTGTATCATGCCAATCATTTCATACATTTATACATACATAAATAAATTAAAAAAATGAACATGCACTTATTATACATAATAGCTTATGAAGTAAATATAGTACATCCTATTAATTTTGAGCATCAAAGGTAAACAATATTTAGATTTTCTTGATTCTCGTAGTTTTAGCTTTTTATTAATTGACTTGCCCAGCCCAATAGGCTTATAAGACACTTGCATCAAGATCATGTACATCACATCAACAGTTCATAACTTATTTTCTATTAACTTCCTTATTGAGCTGAATTAAACGTACGGCGTTGTTCAGATATTTCTCATGAATGACATTATAGTAAAACACAAATTCACATTTCCCTTAATCAGTTGCTATTCCATGTCACTTAAGATCAGGCCATAGCATAAACAACATTTTAGATTTCTATATTTCCAATGTTGGATATTTTATCAAATGTCCAAATCCAATTTACCCTAACCTCACTATTTAGCCAATAGCAAGCAACATTTGTTAATGTATAGCCATCCTTCATATCATTAACGTGTAAGTGTGTGTGTGTTGGTAACGCTATATAGTTAACACATGATCATCATTATTGTAGGTTTCCATCGAGGAGATGGTCACCAAAAAGGAACAAATCGCAGAAGCCTTAAGGGCCACTCAAATGATGTTGAATAAACATAGTGACAAGTAAGCTACATCCATTACACCTTTTGATACATAACATTGTACTCACCAAAGGTGTGTAGGTATCTACACACTGTACAAGTGCAGTGTGTAGAACTTAGTGGCATCTAGCGGAACAGACTTGGCTGAAGTGGAATATAATACTGATATATATGTTTAAATTTGTGTATGATCCCAGGATAATAAGAACCTCCATAACCTAATACAAATGATTAAACTCAGAGAACCTCATCACTTGACACTTGGCTACGCGATGCTGTCGTAGACGATGGCATCCTTTTGGAAGTACCTATTGGCACCTTACACAATACAGGCCAGTACAGGCCGCCGTAGCTTCTCCCACGTCGTTGGAAAGTGAGAGGTGGGGAGGGGGGGGTGTGTTCAATTGGTTGCAATCTGCAACCTCACCGCTAGATGCCAATAGATCCTACACAATGCACCTTTAAGTTGTCTGCTTAAATCAGGCCTCCTCTTAATCTATCCACTTTCTCTTCCAACTCCCACAGAATGTCGGAGGAGGAGAGGCAGAAAGCCCAGGAACAGCTGATGGCTCTCAGCCAGGCCTACTGCGACCTATCCCAGCAGTGTGCAGATCAGATGCCCTCCACAGACCAGGTTGGATAATAGGCTGGTCCCCTTAATCCCCATCCCCTCACCAACAGGCCTGTTAGTGTGTTTGTCTCACAGCTGGCACCCACTGTCAAATTGCATGACTAACCTTTGCCTCTATGACCTTATTTCTAGCAGGCTGTGAAAAGGTTATCTTGTTTTGTCACTGTGGGTTTGTTGTTATTGCGTGTACTGGATCACTGCAAAATATCGACTACTACACGATGTGCACTGATCAGGAGAATGGAGTATGCTGTAAACATGCTTAGCTAGTTCCCACATCATTCTGACTTTTCAAACATCAATCCCCACTGAAAGCCATGCGCTTGAAATGTCTAGCCCCAAAGGACCCGATAATACCTCTTCATGTGAAGCTTGTCTGTTTTGAGAGATGCCGTGTATTAAGACCTTCACCGATGCATGACAGCTTCAATGTGTTGTGTTGTGCTTTAACGTTGTACTGCTGTCAAAGCCTGCTCTTTCGCATATGATCTTCTAACATGCACATGTGTGTCGAATGGTGAGTAAAACCTTTTTTGCCTTGTCTCTTGAGAACCAATGCATCATGCAATTTGCATTTCTACATACATTTCTAAATGTATTCAATGTTATTATAATTCTCTCTGGCATTTTTTCCTTTTACAGGATTTTGAATTTGAAAATGGAGACGAATTCACTGCTCAGAGTGGCCAAAATGATCAGGCGGATATCGTTTTTCCGGTGACCTGGCCTTTAAACTCTGGTCTCAATGGTTCTGACCTAGAGGTGTGTCTGGATGTAAACCGTGCCCTGAAACAGGATGCTAGGTATAACACCCCCCCCCACCAAAGCCCTGATTTGAACAGTGAAGGCAAGGCTACCCAGAGTCCTCGACCTCTCTCCTCTGTACCCCTGACAACACAATCCACACTCAGGGAGGGCGGAGGGAAGGGATCAGAGCAGCTGCTCATTAAGAGGATAGACTTCCAGCATGTAGGAGACGACTTGAACATGTGCTATACTGGTGGTGACGCAGTGACCACAGAGAAGGCCTTTCGGTCAGGCTTGATCCCCGCTAGTGTCGATACGAACCTTCTAGAAAACCCACAACTGCAAGGGCCTGAGGAGAGCAGTGCAGGGTATGAGGGAAGAGGGGTCGAGGGTTCACACACATCATTCACACCAGAGCATATTAAGATGCTGTTTGCAGACGGAAATTCCTCGCCGAAATTGCTTATAGGACAGGGTGTGGGGCAGAGTCAGCAGACAGACGCTGGCCTCCTAGATAAGGAGGGACTGACGGTGGATGAAGCTGTCCAGTGTGATTTGATGAGACATAGTAGTACACTCATTGTGCTGGAAAAACAGAAGGGTTTTACAGGGCTTTTAATTCCTAGCTCCGATGAAATCACCACCGTGTTCTCCTTGTCCGAGCACCAACAACTTGACTATGACTACAGCAGCACACTGCTCAGAAATCGGCCAAAGATAGCAGCTTTTTACATACCAGAAAACGATGAGGTGGTAGACATTGATTCTGCCACTAAATTGGGTTTCATTGACCATCACACAGCAGTGGTGTTGAAATCTATAGAATTTCCAGCAGCATTGCCGGATATTGAACAGCTCAATGCTAAATTTTCCTCCTGGCTCATGTTAAGGGAACTCACATGCAATGGATGCAATCACACCTCAGGCGATCTAGAGTTCAGCAGTGGACATCCAAACACTCCATCTCCTTCAGAGATGAGACAGTTATTCACCTCATACCTCATGATGAACAGTTACCTGGATACAAAGTCAGAACAAAGGCTATTGGTTCTCGATAGACGGTTGACCAACATGGTTCAACATTTCATTGAAGACTTAGCCTTTTGTGAATCACATGAACCCTCATGTTCCTCTCATGCTTCTGATGTTTATGATGTTTCACGGGAGGGAGATTTGGAGACGGACAGAGAGAACTGTACAGACCCCCGGGCATTGCTGCACATTGATGAGGAGGACACAAATGATTTATCGAGAAACAAGCTTGCATTAAAGTCACATGCTATGGTCACCTTAGGAAGCGATATTAGCTTTGACAACGCACAATTCAATCATGCTGAGGTAGCCGAATATAATGCAGATGAGAACACTTTTAGTGTTTCTACAGAAACCATTTCATTTGATAAGGACAAAGATTACACACATTCTACTGAATTTGATATGAGCTTAGACGAAACACAGTTAACACATGTGGAGGACGCCGAATATAATGCGGACGACAGCACAGTGTGTATTTCTACAGAATACATTTCATTTGAAAAGAACACAGATAATACACATTCCACTGAATTTGAAGGTGTAAATATTCAATATTATTTGGGCACTGATCACAAAAGAGATAACTATGAAGGGTTTGATATTCCAATGCTTTCTGAGACTTCAAACTTCCCCACTTTATGTTCAGGGAATAGCCTGGCTTCTCATTCACTGTCAATCGAAAATAACTCCAAAAGTTATTCAGCGGCTGTAAATTCTTCTGATGAAACACAGTCGGACTTCAATCCTAACTCGCTGTGTACTGGGTCAGGACATACAACTGATATAAGCACAGAACCCTCATGCTTCCAACAAGTGCCAGAATACACACTGACAATGACACACGATAATGCCTATGCTCTTGAAAAAGCCCAAATAGACAAAAGGGACATATTATATACCACATCTGTGGATCATCATAGCCCAGAGAGACCTGTGTTTAATGAGCAGGCGTCTGGCTCACTTGTTCTGCAGCCATCTGGAGAGGAACATAGAGCAGACGAGAAAGGCCCATTGTCGGTCCTCAAACAATCAGTGTCAAGTGTCTCAGTGTCCTCTTATCATGCTTTGCATATTAATGACCCACCGAGCCTTCTGGGTAGTGGATCTGATGTAAACTCCAATTGCCCAGTCACTATTAGTGGCAATTTGGCATTCAAGGATGTCAGTGAGCGAGTAACTGCGGCCGTGCCTCACTCAGACCTGACGCCCGGAGCTATCATAAACCCTGAGGAAAGTGGTAGTGATTTCACATGTGTTCAGCAAATCCCAGGGCTTGTCAGTTTGCATGGTGAGGAGAGCTCCTTGCAGCATTTCACTGAGAGCAAGGTTGCTGTCATGATGCTTGATGTCCCTGATGAACTGATTGACGGGGAAGGTTTAGAGAGTAGAAATGATTGTGCAGAATGGAGGTCAGCAGGAAATGCAGGAGAAATGAACGATCATCCACATCCTGTACTCCCCTCATTCATTAGTCACGGGCCTTCTGGCGCTCAGATGATCTCAGCTGTCTCCTGGAATCAGGTTACAGAAGCCAGTTCGTTTCCTCACACTGACGGAGCGCTTTCACTGAGGGCAGTTTTGGGCAGGCAGGAAATGATCCATAGCCAGCTAACGCATACGATGAATCAATATGAAACCGCTATCCAAAATCATGCTCAACCAACCCTGTCACTGTTGCCTGGTCAGATCAACAGAGCCTTTGAGTGCAACAATGAGTCACCGCTGGCGCATGAATATACCACTCTGGCCAATCTGTGTTGTGTAGGAGACGGCTCACCTGTTGATAGAGATTTTCTGACAGACAAGTGTTGTTACGGCCTTCTTGGCAATCCTACTGTTAGTCCTGTTCAGAGTGACTCAGGCATGTCGTCATTGCACAGCGATGTGTTGTCCGAGGAGAGTAAAATGGAAAATGTGTCTGTGAGCCTCACTCCGTCATCTTTGATTAGTGAGCACAGTCAGGCGAGGGATGAGTCATTGCCAAGGGATGTGTTTGGAAATGCAGTTAGCTCATGCGCTGCGTCCAGGGGAGATGATAAGAGTGAGATCACAGGAGTCAGCCATGAAATTACATATCCTCAACAGCCGTTCCGTTCGGAAGGGAATCTTACCATTGAAATGAAGCCCACATCTTCTGTATCGCAGGCTGGTATAGGTGATACAGGATGCATTCAGGCAGCTGCCAATTCAAACCATAGGTTGGAGTTGGATTTCGTTGCTGCAGATGTAGTTGAATTAGGCAGGGATATTGGCAGGACAATTTCCTTAGAGAAACGGCATGGCCAAAGTTTTACCATGACTAATGATGGTATGCCGGTCTGTTTGTCTACTGATCCAGATACCATAGAAACACATGTGAATGGACTCAATGACACTACAATAAAAATAGACTGCTGTTCAAACAAAACCCTAAGTTCAGACGTCAACTCTGACTGTCTCCTAAATGATAAGCAAACAGGTTCACAAACAGATATTTCAGCAGATGTAAAAAGGTGCGGCAATCTTACTTTTGCAGAGAATCCCACTTCCTTTTCTGGTGGTTTATCAGACTTGCCTACTTTGTCAGACAAAGCTCGTCTTTCTGATGTTATTCATGACAAGCAAGAGGCCTTTGGTCTAGAGGAGGTCCACTTAGATCCCTTACAAAACGTCAGCATGCAGCTTGTTGAGGGTGGTACAGATGATATTACTGCTGATGCCTTGCAGAAGACTAACACACAACATGATGGGCGGTGTACAGAGCAGGCTAACGTAGATAAAGTGGCTGTTAAAGGGGTCAACATAAATGCCTTACAAAAGCCCAACACACAACATGGAGGAGCACATGTAGAAGGGGTTAAAGTTGATGTCTTGCAAGAGACTTACACACAACAGGATGAGAGGGGTACAGAGCAAGTTAGGGTAGATGCCTTAGAAGAACCCAACACAGAGCATGAAGGCGGGGGTGTAAACGGGTTAAAGATTGATAGGGGTATAGAAGGGGTGAATACAGATTCCTTACAAGAACCTAACACAAACCATGAGGAAAGGTGTACGGAGCAGATGCATGACGACAAAGGGGCTATTATGAATGGAGGTGCTTTACAGAAACCCAACACACAACATGATGAAGAGGATACAGATAGGTTTAATGTTGATGAGGGGGTTATGGAAGAGGTAGGCCGAGATGCAGAGTGTATTGAAGAAGTCAATGTAGATCTGTTCCAGAAACCCGACACACAACGTGAAGCAGCAGGTGTAAAAGGGTTTAATGTTGACTTCTTGCAAGAGACACACACACCACATGTTGAAGGGGGTGCAGAAGGGGTTTTCCTACATGCCTTACAAAAGCCCAACAGTAAATCTGGTCACGGGGATACAGAACAGCTTAACATAGCTGACGGGGCTATTGAAGGGGTTAACATAGATGTCTTACCGAAGCCCGATCCACAACACCAAGAAGGGGTCAAAGATAGGGTCAATGTTGCTGAAATGTCTATGGACGTGATGAGCTTGGATGAAAAGTGTATTGAAGAGGTCAACATCGATGCCTCACAAAAGCCCAGCCCACAACACGAAGAAGTGGGTATAGATGGGGTTAACGGAGATGTCTCGCAAGAGACTCACACACGACATGATGAAGGGGGCACAGAGCATTTTAAGGTAGATGCCTTACAAAAGCCTAACACATACTATGAAGAAGGGGATGTCGAGGGGGTTAACAGTGATGAAGGGGGCATTGAAGGGCAAGAGTTGAATGAGGAAGTCTTAGAAAAGAACACAACACAATGTGAAAAAAGGGGTCTTAATGCAGAGTATATTGAAGAGGTCCACATGGATACCTTAGAAGGGGGAGTTAAAGTTTATGGGCAAGAGACTAGCACACCACGCGATGAAGGGGGTACAGTAGGGATTACCTTACAAAAGCCCAGGACACAACTTGTTGAAGGGTGTGTAAAAGGGGTAAACCTTGATGAAGGGGGAACCGAAAAGGTTAACATTGATGAAAGGGTTGTTGAAGAGCTTATTGTAGAGGCTTCACAAATGCCCAACACACCAATTGAAGAAAGGGGTACAGAGACGTTTATGTCTGACACACAACATGCAAATGGGGGTACAGAGGAGTTTATGGTAGATGACTTGCAAGACGCCACAACAGAAGAGGACAAAGGTGGTTTCACTGAGGACCGGGACACTATGACACGGTGGTCAGATATCATAGACAAAGACATAACCCATGGCAGCCTTCAAAGCAGTGGCCCAGACCATCTTGTAAAATGGCGCGACCAAAACGATCTCAGTGCAACCGCACAGGAATTTGGACACCTAGACAGCGGGACTGAAGAAGAACTCTGTGAAGCCTCTGAAATGAGCCAGCCGCTTGACGTTGGTAGCCTCCAGTCTAAACTGCTGCAGGTTCTGCAGAACGGGCCAGAAAGCCAAGATCCGTCCGTGCTGAAGGGAGTGATAGAGAGCCTGGGTATTGGTCTGGGCTCTGACTCCCAGGGGGACAGATGGCACACCCTGGAGAGCATCAAGGAAGAGAGCTCGGAGGAGGAGGAGGAGGAGACTGACCCGGCCAGCGAAGATCCGAGTCTCCATCTCAGTACTGAGCTCTGTCATCCTCTTTCTGCCCAGACCTCTTCTAATGTCACCAGCGATGGGGATGACAAGCGGAACATTTTGGTGATCCATTTGGGTTGTTTTTTCTGTACACTTCAATTTGGCATTCAAAAATGTTTGTGAAACATCCTTATCACTTAATTTATCTTCCGTCTTTCCACAGCCCTGCTGCACACAGGACTACCTGGAGTGTGTGGGAGGACTCCAGGACCATGCAGACTTTTTAGATGATGTCAAAAATGAACTTTTATCTCAGTGCTCCTTTAGTAGCAACATGGAGGAGTTACAGGACCAGCTCAGAGATGTGCAGGTTAGAGATCCTCTAAAGATTATTGTTTAAACACTATGAAGGTCAATTACTGTAATTATTTGTCTTTTACGATTGTTTTTTTTTTTTGTACTATTTTCTTTTCTGACTCTATGCATTTACTTTACTGTAGACAATGATGTCCAACCTGGCTAAATTAGAAGTTGTACTCATGTTGGACTTGGAGAAAGCCAAGGAGCTGTTAGGTTCTGTCGACGGGTACATTCCCATACAGATCCAACAGGACTTGGCTTCATCGTTCAAACATCTGAAGACCGATTTTGCTGCCATTTCTCAAATGTGCGCAATAAAAAGTCAAGCTTTAACTCAAGCAATCAATTCGGGAAAGGTCAGTGTTTATGGCCCTAGGATGCCAAGTGAATCATATTGTCTTGGACAGTACATTAATTAAGTATTATTATTAATATTCCTGATCATGACTGGATGAATCAGCATGATGTATTTCTATTGCACTATGCAGTTACATTTGGACGGGATATACCAGAAACATCTCAGTAAGTTGGATAAGCTAAGCGGCTGCCTTCAAGACAGCTCTGAGACGTGGGACGCTGGTTTGCTCAATATGTACAATGTGGAGATGCTGAAACAAAAACTCCAGCAGAACAAGGTATAAGTCATGACCTTACGACTGCATGAAATACAAGTGAAAATGGTCTCAATTCTAATGTATTTTGAGGAGTTCAACCCTAACCGTTTTTGTCCCAGGAAAAGGAAAGCAATTTGCAAAAGGGAGTGCAGCTCATGTTGGAAGATGTGACATTCGACGTCCAGTCGTTCATCTCAGAGAACACTGAGTTCTTGAGCTCGGCTCAGAGCAAACACATCCTCAAGCTGCTGAGCGCCACTCAGCGAGCATTCAGGGAACAGACGGAGACAATGGCTACCCAGAGACATGCCCTGGAAGACCTGCTGGAGACCAGGGAGAGAGACATGCAGCAGAAGGTTGGCTCCTGGATGAGGCCCATAGGAGCAGTCTGGCTAGCATACTAGACAGACTGATGGAAATGAATGAATGGAAATAATGTTATTTTTGAACGTCAACGATTGACAGTTCAAGATGCAACCTTTTTATATTGCTCGATGAGGTCAGTTAAATGAATCATATCCAAATATTATTTTACTTATTTATATTTAAAATGTAGAATACATATATTATTATATATTGAAATATATACAATAAGATATATTATTCAAACATTTCCATTGTAATATATGCATGGAGTATGGAAATGCCCATCATGCATGTTTACTATGATCTACCTACTAATCTTTCTACCGGTGTGTCCCACAGGCCTCAAGACATCACATGAGTCATAACAGTGGAGAGAGCACCTTCTCTGTCGGAGTGCTTTCGCTCCACAACATTAACACTAACACTCATAGGAGATTAAATCCTAATGACCTAGGGAACAGACAGCATGTTTACAGCATACTCCTATTGTCTTGTCCAGTTGGTAGCCGTCATTGCCCTTGGTGTTAAAAGCGATTTTGTTTTGTGATGTTGATGTCGATGTGTTGTCTTTTGCCAGGTCGTCACAGAGAAACAGAAGGAGTTTGCAAGCAAGTTAGACGAGCTCTGTGATAGCCTAACCCTCACCGAGAACCGTCTGATCGGCCACCAGCACGAGGCTGGACATGCGGACAGTGTTAGCGACCTGCAGCAGTACCAGCAGGAGCACCAGGTATAGCAGAGCAAGGATGGGCCTTGTTCACCCAGCCACCATCTTGGTTCCCTCTTACCCAGCAAGCGTTTAGAACCAAGATGGCCGCTAGGGGAATAAGGCCAATGAAGGGTTCCATGGGAACGATGAGTTCCTTTCCCCAATATGTCTCCCTTTAACCTGTATTGTATTCCCTGACCCTAGGCCCTGCAGAAGGATGTGCTGACCAACGCAGGGGCCTTGAACGACGTCATCAGCAGCACCAAAAAGTTCCTGGAGGAGAACCGGGCCAAGATGTCTCCAGAACAAGTAGCCGGTGTGGAGAAGAAGCTGGAGGAGGCCAAGAGCAAGGCCAAGCTCATCAACCAACGGGCTGAAGAGTCCAGGAAAGACCTAGAGAAGGTGGTGACTACTGCCATCAAGCAGGAGAGCGAGAAGGTTTGTGATGTTAACCTTTATACATGTGTCTGTAAGAAAATCTGGCAATACATTACTTTATGTTCAAACATCCATCCATCCATCCATTCATTCATCCATCCATTCATACATCTATCCATACATCCATGCATTCATTCATTCATCCATTCTTCCCAATCCATACATCCGGTCATCCATCCATCCGTTCATCCATCCATCCATCCATCTTCATCACAGCATATTGACGATAGCTGAAGCTTTGTAATGATTCTATTGAGGGTAGAGGTCATGGTTATCTGTTGGGGTTTTAACATGTGTGTTTGGTCTGTTTAGACGGCAGCAGTGGAACAGCTCGAAGAAAGCAAGCACAAAATCGAGGGACTCCTGGGCTGGATCTCTAACATCGGGAACGAGAAAGAGGCTGTCATGGGATCACCCGGCCATGTGAGCAAGGAGAACGGGAACCTCCCGGAGGAGACGTCCGCAGCGAGGGTGACGGGAGAGGAGGAGGAGGAGGAGGACGATGCCAATGGCAACGGCCCAGATACCGCTGAGACTGACTCTGTGAGCAGGACCAATGAGAAGAACTCCTCCCTGGACATTGACAAGCAGTATGACCGAGTCAAGGTATAGTGTGAAAGACGCTCAAATACTTGCATGTTGGTATAACAACCCAAACTTATAGCGTGTAAGTGAACCCCCTGTTTCAGCTCGAATTCAAACACTACGATATTTAAATATCTGATGTTGAAGATCATATAACACATGTGACCACTTAAACATTTTTGGGTTCACCTCCCCTTTAATAACTTAGCATGGTCAGATTTTTCATCTACCCTTTTTTTCTGTAATTGTTACTTGAAATGGGATTTTATTTATTTGATTTCATTTTAATGTATTCATGGTCATCTATTGATGTTATGATGACGATCTCGTCACACTGTGATGATTCATTATTCACGTCTTGATGTTTGCTCCAGGCCCGTCATCAGGAGATCCTGTCCCAGCAGCAGGAGCTGATCATGGCCACCCAGTCGGCCCAGGCACTGCTGGACAAGCAGGCCCAGGTTCTGTCCCCGGAGGAGCAGGAGAAGCTCCAGAGGGACATCCAAGAGCTCCGGGGCCGCTACGACGCCTCCCTCACCCAGGCCGAGCAGCAGATGAAGCAGGTGCAGTGCGTCCAGGAGGAGCTGAGGAAGTTCAAGGGGGACAGCGCGGAGTTTGAGGTGTGGCTCGACCAGGCGGAGGCGGAGATGGAGAAGCTGTGCGCGCCCGGCGACTGCCTCGACGTTCTCACCCGGAAGCTCCAGCGCCAGAAGAGCTTCTCGGAGGACGTGATCTCCCACAAGGGTGACCTCCGCTTCATCACCATCTCTGGGCAGAAGGTGCTGGACGTGGCGAAGGCCTGCGGATCGGCGGACGCCGGGGCTAAAGGTTCCCAGCTCCCAGTGGACACCTCCGGATCCTGTGCTTCAGTCAAGGAGAAGCTGGACTCTGCAGCTGGCCGCTACAAAGCACTATATACTCAGGTATGGAGAGTGCATTAGTGGTTCGCTCTCGTCCCCTTTTTTTGCTTGCCAATCTGTTGTATTAGGTCACGCTAACCACATGATGGCAGTATTTGCCTGAAAGGAAATGCAAACAAATCCTTTACATTTTTAGTGTGCTGTATCTCACAGTGACAAGAAAGTTATCTATTTGGTTACTTATTTAAAGGTAGGGTAGGCACATTTTTATTTTAAAGCATTTTCTATCATATTTGTTGAAATTCTCATTCAATCAAAACAGCAATCAATGAATCAAATGCTCTGACAAACAAAATACATTAATCCGGTCTCTGTGGCTGTCGCAGGCCTGTTATAAGCCTGTCCAATAATTTCATTCGGCCCGAATGAAATGATTGGATGGCTTACATGTCTTTCAAAATCTATCTTTCTCTGGCTGGCTTCTCCAAATTGCCTAACCTACCTTTAATGTAATGTTACCTTTGAAATACATATAGATGTACTAACAATATGTATTTGTTCTATTGTACTTATTTTTTATGTTTTTAGTGCAACAGTTTGGCCAGCAACCTGAAGGACGTGGTGGACAAGTACACCAAGTATGAAGACTCATCTGCCGAGCTCGTGAAGTGGCTGAACAGCTCAGAGGAGGAGGCCAGAAGACAGCAGTCAGAGGCCATCGCTGCTGACCCCCAGACACTGCAGATACAACTGGAAGACACCAAGGCATGACGCACCACACGCCACCAGGGCTGCAATACCCCTTCCGCACACAAGAGGGCAGGGTAGTCTCTAGTGTTTAGGGTGCTTGAATGCCAGCCAGAAGAATACTGGTGTATGTTTGTGCCCTGGTGTGTGCTGCTTACCTGTACGCATCCTTGAGCAACATGACTTTAAATTGTCAATTGCACACCAGTCCTGCCTTAGTCCTAACACAAGATATGGAAAACTTGGTAAGGAATCCTTACCAAGATTATTTTTTGTCTTGGTTTATTTTAGTGTCCTGCAAACCCAGATTAGAAAGATAACATGGGATTGGGCCCTGTGTCATGTTTTAGATCATGCTAATATGAAACAGATCTGGGGGACTTTAGCGTCACATCATGACCGAGACTAGGTGACCAGATTTCTTTGCTTTACAATTCTCTAATCAACCTTAGCATTACCAGGCCTGTACTGAGTGTATCTAAGAAAGCGAAGTTCTTGACAACGGCTCCCCTGCTACAAACACTGACTGAAAACATCTAAGCCTAGAGCCTACTACCAAGGATGCTATGGTCTTCTGTGTGTGTGTCTGTGCCTGTGTGTGTGTGTGTGTGTGTGTGTTTTCTGTGTGATGTGTGATGACCAGTGAGCGAATGACATGAAGAGGGCAGTTTATACACGCCGTAACAATAAGCATTTAAATGGGATATAAGGTCATGACACACAACAGACATGCCTCGCCATATAAAGCGTTTCAACTTTGTTTAAAACAACACCGCTATTTATAGCTCTTCTCTTCTCTCCCTCCAACACAAAGAGAAAGAGAACGCTTCGCTAGAGAGGGAGAGAAGGAGGGTTGGCTGCGGCTCGTGCGGGCTTGAACGTTTGCAGGCTTTTGAGCAGAGAGGGTCACGTTCATGTTCACCTCAACATTTGTCTTTATTTGGGGGGCTCGGGGTGGGGGGCTGGTGGGAGGCAGTGACTAGGTACGGTGATATGTGTACGGTGATATGCGTAGATATGAGGCTCTGGCAGGGCAAGTGCGCCGTTTTTTTCTCTCCTTCTGGCTCTGGTTGCTGAAACATTCCTTACACAGAGCCCAAAGCATTACTTTACACTGTCAACTAGCCTGGGTGTACTTAGATGACCATACTGACGGAGTGAAATGAATATTTAAATTTCGGGTTTTTTTTAAGCACTGTGCTGTAGTTATCTTGGTTGATGTTGTTATTCTCTACAGCTTCCTTCGTATACATTTCTTTGTCAATAGATAAAAGTATAGCTGTGTAGCTTGTATTAGTCAAAACAACAATATGTAGGCCTAGATATCAGATATATGACTATAACTAATATATAATCATCTATATATTATTGTATTGTTTCATGTGAGGATTTTCAACAATTGATCAAAATTGAAATAAAGAATCAGTAGCTGATAATAACTAAATAAATCAGGACTTGACAATACAATAATATATCTCTAGATAGATATCATGACCAAATACGCAATAATCTATAATATATATTGTTTCTCTTGTTCCCCAGTCCCTACAGGGACAGATGACGGGACGGCAGACTGCGGTGGAAACGCTCCGCAAAACGTCCGACTCGTTGATCTCGTGTGAGGGAGATCTCCTCAGTCAGCCGGAGGAGATCCAGGAGACTGTGGGTGAGTGGACATCTGAACACCATGGCTCCATGATACTGCACCATGGCTAGGCAGCGTTCAACTGGGAAACGCAAGTGGGAGATCCTTTTAAAGTTACCGCAATGGACACCTCATTAGGGACTCGTTGATGGTTATTGATCATTTATAAATAACACAGTGGTCAGTGGTAAACCATGAAAAAAGATGTCAAATAAAATCCTACCACTTAGACGTTTTAGAAAAATATAATAGCCTGTTTGAAGTTACATCAAATTGTATTTTTTTTTTATGCCGCAATCATTCTCGTCTTGGCAAACCGCACCAATGATGTGTTTTTCCGTTGGGATTTTATGCAATGCCGTTCCTGCACACATTCCAAAAAAGCCATAAAAGCATATCAAATAACATTCTATCAATCACCAAAACCAAAGGTTCCTTTTATTTCCAATATGTCTGACCTCAACATATATTAACCGGGGGTCTGTTTCCCATACGCCTCCTCAGATGACATCACCGAGCGCTATGACAACCTGTCCAAGTCGGTGAGCGACCGCAACGAGAAGCTGCAGATAACGCTGACCCGGTCCATGAGCGTGCAGGACGGCCTGGACGAGATGATGGGATGGATGCAGGGGGTGGAGGAGAGCGTGAAGGAGAAGGGACAGATCCCACTGGACTCTCCTGCCTTGGGGTCCCTCCTCAGCAAAGAGGCAGTACGTATACCAGGGTACACCGGGTTAAAGGTTATGCTTGTTTTTTAGCTCACAAGGAATGCAGTTATGGAAGTCACCTCAACGTTGAGGCATTTTCATCAACAACCGAGATGGCTGCCGCTGATGTGTCAACATGTTTCGTTGCTCTGATGGGTTGTAGGTCGGTCCAATTGAGTCCAGAGGAATTGTTGTCTGTGCCAGTTGATACCGTCCCTTGGAAATGGAAAATTAACTGAGAGGTTCCAGACTAATACGAATTTCCGAATTTAGTTCTCTCCGGCTACGATTGGCTATATCCTCAACTGCAAATGTTTCAGAAACAAGAAAAGTTTCAAACCCTGTGGATTTTCAGTGTTTATCCTGAAACCCTCTATTTTCTAGTAAATGATTCATTCTTTCAAGATCGGAGTGTTTTAGGGTTTAGCACTAAGTGGCTCAACACCAAGGAATTCTACACAGTATAAGTCCTGTAACCTGATTGGCTGCTGCTTTGTGACCGAAACACAATCAGCAATTCTTTCTAAACCTGTACATACAGTGATTGTATGTAATGCAATACACTTCAAACAATGCCTGCTACAAAAATGCATTTCAGAAACGTGTCCTTACTGTTTTTTTCGTCTATTCTCAAGGCGCTGGGCCAGGACATCGCCAGCCGCCAGAGCAGCATCTCTGCCATCAAGGCCAAGGTGGAGAAGTTCGCTGAGACTGCTGACGCCAGCGCCGCGGTCCCGCTGCAGTCCAAGATGGAGTCCCTGTCCCGCCGCCTGGCCGACACCCGCGACTCCCACAAGCTCAAGGTGTCGGGCCTGGAGGAGGTCAAGGAGAAGGTGGAGCGCTTCGAGAAGACCGCCGAGGAGGTGCAGCAGTTTGTCCAGAAGCGGTCGCAGGAGCTTCGCGAAACGGACGGCCCGGGGAAGAGCTTCAAGGAGCTGTCGCAGCTCATGAAGGTACTCCTGGTGTTCCAATTCTGACGCCGCTAGTATCAGCGTCAGCATCGGGTTCTCCTGGTGTTCTGATTCTGATGGCTCTAGTATCAGTATCAGCATCGGGTTCTCCTGGTGTTCTGATTCTGATGGCTCTAGTATCAGTATCAGCCTCAGGTACTCCTGGTGTTCTGATTCTGATGGCTCTAGTATCAGTATCAGCCTCAGGTACTCCTGGTGTTCTGATTCTGATACTGCTAGTTTCATGAGCAGTGTCAGGTACTCCTATGTGATTCTGATACTGCTAGTATCAGCATCAGGGACTCCTGGTGTTCTGATTCTGATACTTCTGGTACTTCATTGAGCACAGGGGAATGGTGTCTGTAACAGTTGCTCTGCCCAAGATAGAAAAGAAGTGTAAAAGAGTAGAGAAGACAAAATAAAATGTACTAATATATTTGCAGAAATCTAGAAGATTATACGTAATAAACCTAATATTAAAAACATGGAAACACATGTTACTATAAAATGGCTCACATGCTGGCATATTGCATATTAAACATGGACATTGCACATTGAGTACAGCATGGTCTCTAAAGTGTTTATTCTATACGGTAGCGTTCTGAATGTTGTACTTGTTAAATCAAAACCATTGCCGATTGTGAATGAATTTCACCCACAATCAAAATGATGAATCGATTTTTTGACGCTGTGGCACCCCCGCAGGACACTACGGCTGAGATGGCCGAACACAGCAAGGACCTGGACATGCTGAAGACCCTGTCCAAGGAGCTCTGCCCCATAAACCCAGAGGCGAGCAAGGCCCAGATCCAGGGCAAGCTGGACAGCCTCACCAATGATTACAGCTCACTCAAGGACATCGTGAAAGAGAAGTAAGTGGTCTCATGACGTTCATGCAGGTTAACGTTTTAAGTGTAAATGAACCCCCTGTTTCAGCTTGAATGCGATCACTGTGAAGACAGGACTTGAATTTGGAGCAGAGTAGACCGTTCACAAACTAGGTGGGGGAGACTGGAATAACATAGGATTCAACACCCGTTTTTTTTCTAAATTACGCTTTTATTTTAGTAACAGTGACAAAATGGCATACAATGCTATGTACAATATCATAGAAGACATACTAACATGTTTAAAAGTTGGATGTGATTTTTTTATATTTAACCTATATTTTTAAGAATGACCAAAATGTAAAACAATACTGAGGTGGACTGTACAGAATCTAGTCCAATCTAGTTGCTCCTTCAGGCCAGCTTCACGCATTCTCACACACAGTAAACACAATGGGGAGCCATTGTCTCATGATTTTGTTCTAAATCTGGCTCTGTATTGGTATCTGTATCATGATCTCCTCTCCTTCCCTCCCTCCCTCCCCCACCCAGGGAAGAGGAGGTGTCTTCATGTCAGGATCAGCTGGCAGAGTTCAGGTCTGCGGCCGGAGCACTCACCACCTGGCTGGAGGAAACGGACCGGAAGGTTCCGGCCCTTCAGCCCAGCAGCAGCAGCACACAGAGCCTGGAGAAGGACCTGCACAGCCTCAACGTGAGTCAGCCTACAGAGTTTGTTATAGAGACACAGCGTTGTCCCCGCACGTGTTTAGACTACCGGCTCCTTAATCCACTGTTGTGTTTTAGTGGAGACAGGAGGCCCAATGATGATGTCACTGTTTTGACACTCGCAATCTGGGGGTTGGCAACGGTGTTGTTAGGAACGGATGTGTGTGTTTGCCTGTGTGTGTGTGTGTGTGTGTGTGTGTGTGTGTGTGTGTGTGTGCGTGTGTGTGTGTGTCTGTGTGCGTGTGTGTCTGTGTGTCTGTGTGTGTGTGTGTGTGTGCGTTTGTTTGTCTGTGTGTGCATGTGTGTGTGTGTGACCGTTATTATAACGGATCACACCGCTCACACTCCCCTAACGGCCTCCAATTAATATCCCTCTCTACTGGGCTAAACTCAGGAGATGAATGGAGAGGCATTTAGCACAGGACATGTCTGGTAGTTGAAGCGCTATATCAGCCTGACCTTCAGCCCGACAGCCTACTTCCAGGAGAGGACACAGTACAGTGATAGGGAAGGATCCCAGCCTGTGTAGTAACAGGCATACACAGTACTGTTAGAGCCGGTACAACAGCATACGAGTGGAAAATAGCTTATGATGATGAAAGACTTCTGTAATACCCCTGCCCTGTGGTGCATGATAGTGAGTTTCCATGTTATTTATATCAAATGATCTGATGTTATTCTAAACAAACCATTGCAATGGTGACACTAAATATAAGAGCATTGCTTTGGTTGATTTTATTTTTGTTGTCATTTTAATATTTATTTGTTTTCAAGGTTCAAGTTGTATTAGATGTATGCACAATAACAACGGTGGAAGTCGTTAAATGCCATGAAATGCTTGTACTCCTTTTTCATTTTATTTGGGTTTATTCATATTTTTCTAATTTGTATATATATATAATTTATCCCGCCCCCCAATTAGACACGTGGTCTTCCCTGTGTGATCACAACGCCCATACCTTTCTCCCTAATAAGACGTTATTGTTATTAATATACATGGTTTGACCAGTTGCTCTCATTCCTCAGGGCTTACTGGAGGAATGGACAGCCAAGGGCCCCTCCGTGACAGACCTGAATAGCCGAGGGTCAGCCCTGTGCGCACACATCAGCGCCCTCACGTCCCCGGCCAAGACAAACGGGGCCAATAAGTCAGGTACAACGCTGTGGATGTAAGGTAGAGCATGCGTGTTCTGCAGGCATGGAGGATGAAGTGCTGGATCTTGGCTAACCGGTGGGGGGTTCTCTGTGTGAACAGTGTTTCACATGAGCCTTGTTGTGTTGTGTTGTGTGTTTCCTGCATTAGCTGTTACTAATGGTGGTGGTCCTGCTGGGAGTCATGCCTACCTTACCAATAAAGGTAGTCCTCCGTTTGGCCTTTTCTCTTTCAATACTATATATATAGATATATATAGATATATATATATATCTATATATATAACTTTACAACTTTTCTGCGGTATAAAGGTTTGAGGTTTGATGCTTGAACCAATTCCACTTAAACCTGCGCTGTGTACCTTTTTCGAGGTGACATTGCGCAAATTTAAGATACAATAATATTAACTGCATCGTCTGACACGGCATGACATTGGTGAAGCGCTTCAGTCCGGGCCGCTCACATCCGTCTGCCCATCCCGCCCGGCCTCCACAGAGCTCATGGTGATCCAGCAGAACATGTCCTTCGTCACCGAGGGCTACGCCAGCCTCGGGGGGAGGCTGAAGAGCGAGGCCGCCGAGCTCAGCGGTCTGCTGGAGGGGGTGAAGGAGACCCAGCAGGAGGCGGCCCTCATGGTGGCGTGGCTGGGGGACATGAAGCACAAGGCGGCCTCCGGGAACTCTGCATCCGCGGAGAAAGGTTCCGTGAAAGCGCAGCTGGAGCAACAGAAGGTACGGTGGACCGGTTGGATGTAGGGGGTAGGGAATCCCCCGAAAAAGCCCGACCTGTAAGCGTCCTTGAGCAACATGCAGTAACCACTCCTCCATCAGAAGGACCTGTGGCTGTATTCACTATTAGTGACTTTGGATTAAAGGGTCTCTCTCTCTCTCATAGTAAAATATTAAAACTAGACATTTGATTAGCATATTTCACTGCACCCAGTATAGATTGTGCATGGACTGGTTTTGATTTTCATCGTTGACCGTCGTCGTGCGTTTGTTTGTCTGTAATGAAAGGAGTTTGAAGCCGACATGAAGCAAAAGCAGGAGAAGCTCCAGCATCTGAGACAGAAGCTCCTCCAGTTGGTGGAGACCCACCCGGATTCCCCCGAGGCGGCTACATGGAAACAGATGCTGGCAGAGATAGGTGTGTTGAACCAAGGGCTTTATCCTCAAGATGGCTGAAATCGCTTTGATTCAACCTCACCGTCTCTGGTGAAACACAGGCGATGTAGTGTGCGTGCACCACGTTTACCTTTCAGAAGATGGCAAGTGACCGCACAACACAGATTTCAACCAATCAGAAATAGCAGGTTCATAAAGTGTGTTTAGTACTGTGGTTTGCTTTGTCCCTCTTACCATTTGAGTGTTCTGGCCAAATTACCATTCATACCAGTTTTTTATTGCACCAAGTGGTTTAAATTAGTTGTGAAATACCTTCTGCCTGCACATCAAATTTGACCACATCAATGTTGTAAAATGCCTTAATGTGCGTCATCGACTCTCCTGGCCAATAAAAAACGCTGTGGTCCGAGTTCAAAGTCCCGATCAGCAGGGGTTTATTGTTATTAAGGAGGGCAGCTTTTCTGGATGGAGAAGAAGGTAGTTAAGCTGACTCCTAAGGACTGTGCTCACCCGCGTGCTCAGATGCTGCCTGGGATGAGGTCACATCCTGTGGGGAGGAGAGGAAGCAGCACCTGGAGCACTCCAACCGGAACCTGGAGGCCTTCCAGACGGCCGAGCCCCAGCTGCGGCAGTGGCTCTCAGAGAAGGAGCTGATGATGACCGTGCTGGGGCCCCTCTCCGTGGACCCCAACATGCTCAAGATGCAGAAGCAGCAAGTCCAGGTACCTAGTGTACCTAGGAGAATATCAGTTGCTTCGGTGCTGTGGTGTTTACAAAATGTGTAATATCGGTTGCCGAGAATATTCATATCGGCCCATTGCTAGTTTTCTCTTGTAAAATGTTTTCATGGATCAAATAATCAAATGATTATTATATCAACTCATTCCTTCCCTCAGATCCTCCAGAATGAGTTTGAGAGTCGTAAGCCCCAGTACGAGGATCTCCACAAGGCAGCTACCGCCATCCTGGACCCCTCCTCCGCCTCCTCCTCCTCAGAGGTCCCGTCCGACGGCCAGGCGGTCAGGGAGCAGCTGGCGGCGGTGGCCCAGAAGTGGGAGGATGTGACGGGGCAGCTGGGCAGCCGGGCCAGCCTCATCGACCAGGCGGCGCTGAAGACGGGTCAGCTCCAGGAGCTCCTGAAGGGCCTGGGTCAGACCAGCGCCCGGCTGGAGACCCAGCTCAGCGGGGAGCAGGGTCAGCAGCACAGCACCCAGCCCGACGCCGTGAAGAAGCAGCTGGAGCAGGTCCACTCCATCTCAGCCCAGCTCAGGGAGGAGAGGAAGAGGCTGAAGGAGGCGGAGGCGGTGGGGGCAGAGCTCACGGCCATGGTGACGGAGGACTACCTGAAGGCGGACCTGGTCAGGCAGCTGGAGAGCGTCAGCAAGCCGTTTAAACAGCTGGAGGAGAAAGCAGGTTTGGCTCCCATTATTGTTTTACTTTGTTTATAATTATCTGGAGGGTGTTTTATATTTGGAGAGCACATGTCATGCTGTTTATAGGTCATGATTCCATTTTTTAATCTTGAAAGATTGCACAGCGTGTTTCTTCTTCTTTTCAATTTACTCAGCACTGAAATATTTGCATTGCATTATGTTTCCATGTATTCCACCAAATGCATTTCCATGGTCCCTGAAGTTTCTCTGTGTGTTATCTCCTGATGTCTCGATTTAGCTTCTGTTTAGATTTAGATTTAATTCAGAGTCTTATGCCGTGATCAATTAGATTTAAAGGGGATAACTAACTTTCTAAGGGGATAAAAAAAAAAAAACAATAGCGTATCAACCATGTCAATCCACATGCAGAATTACTCTACCTTCTCGTCCCAATAGCCAAGCGTGCCCAGCAGCTGAACTCCACCTTCGACAGCTCTCAGCAGTTCCACCGGACCTCCGAGGAGTTCCAGACCTGGCTGGACGAGAGGCTCCGGGAGGAGTCCTCTCCTCGGCCCGTCTCGGCCAAGGTGGAGACCCTGCGGCGTAGCCTGAAGGACCACGACGCCCTGCGGGAGGCCCTGGGCGAACACGAGCAGCCCTACAACACCATCATCGGCGAGGGGGAGGCTCTCCTGCAGAACACCGACGGCGCAGAGAAGCTGGCACTGCAGGGCCAGCTCTCCACCCTCTGCTCCAACTGGGAGGAGGTAAAGAAGGGCTCGGCCGACCGCGGCGAGGCGCTGGCGACGGCGCTGCAGAGGGCCGTGAGGTACCGCGATCAGGCGGAGAAGCTCGGCGCCTGGGCGGAGGAGTGCGAGGCCAGCCGGGAACGCGTCCAGACGGCTGTGGACCCGGTGGCCGTGGAGAGCTCCCTCTCTCAGCTCAAAGCCCTGCAGAAGGACGTGGACAAGCACAGAGGGGCGGTGGAGCAGCTCAACACGGCAGCGGACAGCCTGCTCGAGGCGGCGAACGCTGACACTGAAGCCGTCAAGGAGGAGAGGGCCGCCATCGGCGAGAGGGTGGACAAGCTGGCGGAGGGGCTGCAGAGCAAGAGGGAGTCGCTGGAGAAGATCTCGCAGACGCTGAAGGAATTCAACGACACCCGAAAAGAGGCCAAAAGCCAGATAGAGAGAGCTCAGAAGCAGGTGGATGCCTACGAGTCGCTGGGGGTACAGGCATACAGCACTAAGACCTTGACCAACATGAAGGCCCAGCAGAAGAGCTTGGAGGCAGTGCAGAACCAGGTGGAGCAGCTTAAGAACCTGGCCAAGGACCTGGTGGTGGACGTCCCAGATGCCGATGGCGTGACGGACCTTCTGTTGCAGGCTGACTGCCTAGAGAAGGACTACGGCTCCCTGAACAAGAAGGTGGAGGATACCTGCTCCACGCTAGAAGGCAAGCTGCAGGGCATAGGTCAGTTCCAGAACAACATCCGGGAGATGTACCAAGAGTTCACCGACTTGGACGACGAGCTGGACGGCATGGAGCCGGTGGCCCTTGACCTGGTTGCTCTGAAAGACCAGCAGGACGGCATCCAGGGCTTCGCGACCAAACTGCAGGAGCTGATGGTCAACACGGTCAACGCCGGGGAAAGCTGTAAGAAGATGCTGGAGACAGAGTCCTCTCCGGAACTGTTTGGCTTGAAGAGAGACGTGGACGCTCTGAGCAAACAATGCGGCAAACTACTGGACAGGGCGAAGGGCCGGGAGGACCAGGTCCAGGGAGCACGCAGACATCTTGAGGAGCTGTACTCCAAGCTCCAGCACAGCAGGGAGAAGCTGAGCCGGGCCATAGCCACGGAGGAGTCCCAGGGTGTGGTCGGCATGGAGACGGAGGTCATCAACCAACAGCTGGAGGCCTTTAAGGTACTGTTGACAATGTAAACATTAAATAACACAAAGATACAGTGCCTTTCCATCTAGCATATATCCGATAATATGTAAGTTAATAGCCTCAGAAGGAGTAAGGAGTTCACAGCCTTGTTTGGTATCAGTCTCAGTGTATCTCACATTACATTTTTCTGGGCTCTGGGGCATTGGTTTTGTTTGCCACATCATGGAACTTGGTGATGTAACATTACCAAGGGATTTACAGCTTGCCAGCTTTTATGCATATTGTTGACTTAATAGATCAAAACCATATGAAAGGAATATCACCACCTTTGTGCAACTTTGCAACATTTCCATGGGGCCTTTTCAGTTTATAAATGTGTATTCTACATTTACATAACATGTAGCGTTTTAGTTCATTCTCTCATTCATTTCGTTCTTTGTTTTTCTTTGTCACGGTGTGCAGGAGATATATTTGTATGGTTATTGTTATTGTTCATTTTAAATCGAATACTAGCAATAATTGAAGTTAATCATTTAAGGTTGTATGCAAAAGCCATATATTTTATAGATGAATTGGGTTTAATCGCACACCCATTTTATATTTTCCTACAATGTTGCGAAATCTCACACCACATCAGTACTACCAGTGCTGCATCCCTCATGCGTGGGGTTGCTGCAGTGCAACACCCATTTAACTGGTAGTCCTAGCTGTGTGATTTGTGGTGATCCTCTGGTGAAATCCGGTTCAAAGCATCTGGTGCTTTCAACCAAAGTGCTGAGATGTGTGCCCATGGGCAGCAGCATCTCCGGTGGAGGACCGGGGAGCGGGGGCGGGGCAGGGGGGCAGTAGAGCCAGGTGGTACACAGCAGGCCATCGTTGGGTACCACAGATGAAGGTTGGCCTGAGTCGGGTTCCCCCGACTCTCCGCAGTGAAGCAGATTGTGATCTCGTCCTGCTGAACACTCCTTAATCCTGAGGGTCCGAGTTGTCCAGATCTTTAGATTGAAACCGGGGTCTTATTCAAAAGAAGAGATCCGGGTTTATCAGTTTGACCAGCCAGTGTGTTGGGGCTTTGACATTTGTTGAATCCGCTAAAAGGTTGTGGAGATCACTGGGCTATACGTGGCCTCGGTTGAACTTGTCGTTTCAATGGGGCTTTTATGATGGGATGGGCCAGATGGGAACACCGGTCCGATGTCCACACTTGACACTTGAATGCAAACTCTGTGTCCGGATCTGTGTTCAGATTACCCTTTCCCGAAGAAATTCTTCCATGTAAAGTAAATCCGCTGAAATGGCTCTGGGTTAAGTTAGAAAGATATTGGATATTCAATACAGTTCATACAGTATATTCAGTGATTTAGCAACGTGACACGGTTAACAAAATATACAATCACCAGTATGAGTCTCGTGTGTCTAGCGGTGTATACCTGCCCAGGAGAATCCTGGCGGGCTCCGTGTAGGCATGGGGCGTGGTTTTAATGACGGAGCCAGTAGTCTGCCCCGCATTGTGTCCAGAAAGTTATGCAATCCGACGAGAATGCGGGCCTGACCACCTCACGATGCGGTCTCGCTCATCGGATCACAGTGAGAGCAAGATCCGATCAGGGACCGTCCAGGCCTGGCAGTATAATGCGTCCTGGCATGATCGAATGATACGAGTGTAACATAGGCCTTTGTTCAGTGCTTCATGCGAGTAATGAATGGTGTGGTTTTGCTCATCAAATGATTCATGAGTCATTCACAAGGAAAAGGAACGGAAAGTAATGTTATAGATGACGTCCCCCGTGTTGTTCTTACAGCAATAGGAACAAAAATCATATATCAAACATATCTTTCAGACTTTTTAAAAAGAGATCTTTTACTTGTCTTTCATTTCTGCTGTTCTATATGGCAGTTGTTAAAGAAGCAACAGTCAGGGAGGCTGTTTGGTTGGTGACGGTTAACAGAGGAGACCATTAATAAGACAGACGGATGTAAAGTCTCAAATGTTGAGTATCTGCAAAATGCTTAAAAGCCTTTAAATTCCTATAGAGTATATTAAAGAGGATTAACCTATTTATGGAATCGAAATTACTATAATGTATATTTGTTACGTGAACCGCATCAAAATGCAAATTGTAACTTGCATCGCGAAATGGGAAAAATGTAGGTCACGTTTTTGTCATTGTGACAAGCTCAATGGGGTGTCTCTACATCAGTGGGGTGTGGCCCAGTATCCCATTGGGCTTAATGGATTATACTATCATTGTGGGGCTTGTTTGTGTGTGTGTGTGTGTGTGTGTGTGCCGCCAGATCCAATATCTGTTGTGTGCTTGTATACAAACAGAAACGTAGAGGGTCATTGGCAAGCAACGTAACGTGCCGTTGAATTTGCGTTTATTTCCCCTTATCAAAGTCACATTTTTTTAGTTAAAGTCTTGTTATAGCATAGAAGGAATGCGGAGAAAGCTGCCCGGACCATCTATTTAAAAAAAATAATTTAATTAGTTGAAAAATGTGCACTCAAGCAGCCAATAGAAAATTGCAAACTAAGAACTGGGTTGGACTTATTTGTTCATTTATTTTTCATCGGGGGTCTAATAAACAGCTGATTTGTTTGCTCTACTAAGACGCTTGTATACGAAAACAAACAAAAAACGTTTGAGGGCGTTGCCGTCAAACGTCTGATTGATTGAAACTGTTGCTGAGCAACGGTTTTTTTCTTACGTAGTGTTTTTGTTTCACTGCTCTGACCTATCAGCAGCCCCCGTAGGACTACAACAGCCTCAGCTGCTAGCAGAAAATTCCCATTGTATTTATTCCTCGCTCAGCGCTTCCCTGGGCTAAGCAGCATGGGAAGGGCTGTCAGAAGACAGTCGGAACAGCAACAAAGCTCACCTTATTCCTATATTAGGTTGCTCTCTGTTTTCATACCCAAAAGGCCAGGGATGGAGGTGGGGGGGGGGGGGGGATAGGGTTACGTTGTGTAGTGTGTTTTCTGTGGATCACGATCTAAGTGCTGTAAATCTCTCTATTCTCTCTCTCTCTCTGGGCACCATTGAGAGGAATACACAGAGCAGAAGACAGGGCTGGGCCCAACCTTACTTTATGTGCTTTTACCTTTTTAGGTCAGGGTTTGGAAGAGACGACTCACAGTTCTTTTTTTTTCAGTCCGTTTTGGCACATGTACAACGTTTTGGTACATACTGCATATACATCTGCGTAGAACCGCTAAAAGGGAAAACTAGTAAAAGTGAGTGTGTTAGTGTGCGTGTGTGGTAGTAAAAGAAGTTGTTCCTCTGGTGTCCTCTCTCTCTCTCTCTCTCTCTCTCTCTCTCTCTCTGTGTTTCTCGTCCTCCCTGGCCCCACAGACATGACATCAGTGTCTTTTGTGAACCTGAATCACACGGTGACTCTTCCCATCGCAGAACCAGGTGTTGGGGGGGGGGGTTGGGGGGTTGCGGTGTGAGCGAGCGAGCGAGCGACCATTGTGAACCACCGCATAGCGTTGAGCGCTGAGTCACCGCCACATAACAGTGACACTCTCTCCCTCTCTCTCCTGGAGGGGAAACCTGATTCCAGCGCCGCGCTGCCTCCTGGGAACAGCGAGCACGCACACGTTGGGCTTCTTTTGCCGTAAGCAGATTAGTCGTGCGATGAGCCACTCCACCACCATTTTTTTCTTTCTTTTTGAAGTGAATACTGTTTTTACAGTATCAGAGTCTGTGGCCATGGCGATGGGTGGTGATGTCATTGACACCCCTACTGTTCATGTTCATGACAGATGAGGGGGGGCGGTATTGACAGAGTTATATCTCTGCGTGTGGCGTAGAAATGGCCTGTTGTGTCCTCGACGTGACCTCACTCTTTTGTGTTGTGTTGTGTTGTGATGCGTTGTGATTTCCCTTTATGAAAGTCCCATTTTGGATTCAAAGTCTTGATGGAGCAGAGAAGGAATGTGAACAGCTAGTCCGGGTCAACTATTCTAATAAAATCAAATATTAGATGGATCTTTGGCTGTGATATAATATAACTGTATTATACTTTGCAGCCAAGAAGCCAATAAAAATATGAGTAAAATAAAAATAGAACGGGTGTACCGGTATTTGCTGATTCATTTTGTCACCACTCTGGATCTATTGAATGGCTGATCTCCTCCACTACTCACTACTCACTCTGTCTGCTGAGGGCCAGGAACAAGACAGGGGAGTGTGTTGTTCTAGGTCGTTCTTTTTTCCTTCAACGTTTCACCTCCTCACCCTGCTACCGAAGGCGCACGGGGCGATCCAGGAAACAAGGATGGATTTGTTTCATTAGCGCTTCCTCCTCGCATCTTCTCACTTCTCCTGGACCAAAAAAACCCCCCCAGAAACCAAGCCCCCCTTCCGTCGCCTTGGCAGAGCTGCGGAGTGTTAAATTACCTGGGAGCAGCATTCCTCTGTAATTAAGAAGACCTGCGGGGTCCACACAACCGGCCAGCACCACCAAACACAGCAGGAATTAGAATGGGATGGGGGGGGGGGGGGTAGCGGGGAACTATTTCAGCTTAGTGTGTGATGTCATCTGAGAGTGAGATCTGCTGCATGCTGGTCTTTGTTGATTTTTTTTTTTTTTTTTTTAGCAAAACATTTTTTGGAAGCTCACCCCCCCCCCCACCTCAGTGAGAGAGTGAGGGAGACTGTGTCAGGATTTGGCAGGGGGGAGGGATCACTGCTAGTGAAGTCATATAGGCCGGCGGAGACATAAGGGGAATTAGTGGAAGAAGGAAAAAAAAAGAAAAAAAAAGGGTCACGCTTCAGCCAATCAACGTGTGCTAGCGCAGCCCTCAGCACGAATGGAGTTGTGGCAGATGTTGTCTGAATAATGAGCGGGGGCGGGGCCTGGGTGTCTCTGCCAGGGAGGGAGGGAGGGAGGGCTGTCAGTGTGAGAGAAACGATGGGAGAGAAAGGGCTGGCTTTTTGTTTATCCAGGACTACCGGCCTTTCTCGGGAGTCACGGCCCGTGGAGGGATTGTTTTAAAGGAGAGGAGCTCTCTGGACATGTTCACCCCTGGAGGTTCTGCTTTGGCCCTGAGGATTACATGGGTGTCTTTTACGTAGCAGGACCAAGTGAGGAACACTTTGCGACCGGAGGGACAGCGAGGAAGTTTGGCCAAGCCTGGAGAGTAGATCCATGAGGAATATGTTTTGATGAGAGAGTGACTTCATGAATGAATGACGTGATTTCCATTCTGGAGCCTGATTTCTACATTTTTGTTTGTGGGCTTTGGGAGTACATTTTCTATTTTTGATACAATTATTTATTTATTCTTGTTATTTAGAAATAATTGTGATGTGATTTAGCACAAAACTGATCCTGGGATCATTTTATATTTTTGTATCATTGATTGTATCTGAATCAATGCTTTTAACATATATTCATTCAAAGATCTATTTTTCCCTTTTTTATTGTTTATTTTAAATGATTTTCAATTGGGCTCATTCCTTACTATGCACATCGCTTCACACTTGTTCCTCGCAAAAAAGTGTTGCGCCAAAGAAAGACCCCGGCTCACCGCGGAGAACCCCGCATCACTTTATTTGCGGTGTGCCCCCCTGTCCCATACCCGGTAGTGTCTCCATTGTTGGGAGATGGGGAAGCCTCTCAGCCGGCCAGATTGCCTCCGGCAGAACCCCTCCTGTGTGGGGAAGGGGGAGGAGGAGGACCTCAACGTGGACGACTGCTATGTGCCCCAGAGGTCCATCTACGACTCCGTGCGCCTCAACGAGCACATCGACTCCGGCTCCAAGGGCAGCCTCGGGTCGCGCCGCCTGGCCGGCACCCTGCCTTATGTGCACCGCACCCTGGACCTCGACCTGGGCGGCCTGTGCGGGAACGGCGTGCTGTCGTCCTCCAGCGCCTTCGAGCTGCGCGGCCGCAAGCCCGCCCTGATGGACGCCGAGCGCTCGGCGTCCGAGGGGCTGAAGCTCAACGGCGACGTGGTCCGGGGCGCCGACGCGCTGCTCCTGGCCAGGTCGGGTCCCCAGGCCGGCGGCCCGGAGAAGACGAAGGACCGCCGCCGCCACCATCAGCTCCACCATCCGCCGCAGCACCGGCGTTCCTGGAGGTCCTTCGCGCCCGCCCACATGGGGGGCGAGTACGTCAGCCGCAGCGGGAGCCTGTGCATGGAGGGGAGCGCGGAGCGGCCCGGCATGGGCGTGGCCGACGGCAGGCGAGGGCGGAGCGTGACCAGCTCCCTGACGTCGGAGGATGACTCGGGCCTGTACAGCCCGACGGCGGAGAGGGAACGCCGCGGCCACCGCTTCCGCGCGCGGCCGGGCCCGGGCACCAGGAGCCTGTCGTCCTCGGAGGCCGTGCACGTGTCCGGGGAGCTGAAAGCGGGACGATCGCTGAGCTCGGGGCAGGGGGAGTTCCCCTTCTCTCCGGCCCGGGACACGCCATCCCGGTCCCTGTACAACAGCGGCAGCCTCGTTCGCCCGCCCCATCCGGGCGACCGAGGCCGGGTAGAACCCGGCGAGAGGGAGCCCGTCCCCAACGGCGAGCTCTACAGGTACGCCGTGGGCAGGTCGTATTCCGGTTCGGGATCCAGGACCCCGAACGGGGGCGCCGCGTGGCGCTCCAAGGTCCCGGCGGACTACGATGAGTTGTCCACCGCTGAGCTGTCCACCGCTGAGCTGTCGGAGGATGTGTCATCGCCGGGGGACTGCGAGCTGGTCAGCGTGGTGGTGACGCAGCCGGAGACGCGTGGAAACTCTACGCCCCCGGACGAACACCATCTGCTGTCAGACCCCTGCGTGGTGCAGCACGGGGCCTCCAAATACACCATGGAAGACTTAGAGGAGTTCCTGCAGTCCCTGGAGGCCTGTCTGCCCAGTGGCACCGTGCAGGCATTTGAACAATCCAGCGGCCTGGACATCCAGACTTTGTTAGCCGCCATCGCTTCATGTCCAGAAATGGACTTCATTGGTTGTTTCCCCTCACAGGTGCCCAAAAATAGCCCCCCGTATGTGGTTGTTTCTGTGTGTTTGTCAGCGATCTGGCTGAACACGTGTTTTATTAGATGACCGTGCCAGTTCAGATTAGTCTTTCCAGGCTCCGGGCCCCGGCTTGTTCCTTGCATATCAGATTACGTGGTGGCTGAATTAGGTTTAGCCCACTGGTCCGTCTTGGAACGTCTGTCAGCGTGATCATGCACAGCCGAGATTTAACCGATAGCGGTGCTCTGGCTGGGGATTGGTTACAGGGAGCGGTCTGAAGATTGTGTTGTTAACTCTAATCCACAGTGGATGCTGTCATCCATCCCAAGCCCTATCTCTTAAACAGTAAAACCCTTGTTTTTGGGAAGTTGCCAAAAATGGCCGAAGTCAACCTTAGCCATTCATATCCACAATACGCAGTTACAATTGTTTTACATACAATTTCAAAGTTTTGAGTCCATTCATAGAAAGAGTGGATTCATGTCAGTCCTAGTATGACACAATGTGTGGTTAATGTTGTAAGAAAGAAAACTGTGAGTGTACATTCAGATAGCGTAACGTAGAACATCTTCCTGCCCTGAAACCAGGTTTTCGAGAAGGAGGAGATTGAGCCTCTGCAGACGGAGCTCCAGGACATCAACTCTCTGGGTCAGGCTCTGATCCAGAGCGCTGCCAAGGCCTCCTGCACACAGGGTCTGGAAGACGACCTGGACGGCATCAACGCCAAGTGGAACACGCTCAACAAGAAGGTTGGCTGTTAGGCGTAAACACTCACGGCTCCAATTAGACTTCAGATAAACAACCTCATTTGAGTTTTCTTTTAATGAGTTTATTATTATCAACATGGTGTTTATTGTTAAAATGAGGTCGTTGACCTCTCTCCCCTTGTAACCAGCTGTGTCATTACACATATAGTAGTGTGGAGTGTTATCGCATGAAAGTCAATGTACAAAATGTTCACGATTTCATTGACTGGTTTATTTTCATTTCTTATTTTCATAATTGGGACTGTTCGTGCTTGGCCTGAAACATCAGGTGACGTCTGTGTTTAAACATGTTGCGCATAGGTCGCCGAGCGGTCGGCCCAGCTCCACGAAGCCCTGCTGCATTGTGGGAGATTCCAGGACGCTCTGGAGTCGCTGCTCAGCTGGCTGACCGACACGGAGGAGCTGGTGGCCAATCAGAAGGCTCCGTCTGCCGAGTTCAAAGTGGTCAAGGCGCAGATACAGGAACAGAAGGTCAGCCGTGATAGGAAACACTAACAACACACTTAAACAACACGGAGCAACATGGAGTGTCCGACATTCACCCGTCATTTTATTGCCCCCCTAATCGTGAAACATCTACAAGGGAACAAACGGCTGATCTTCATCCACACCTAACAAATGTCTATTCAATTGACACATTTTCTTTCTTTCTTTCTTTTTCTCAACCGCGAAACGATATTTCTTGTCACACGGTGTAATAAAGCTGCCTCCCATAACTCCCTCTATTGTTTGCGCCTGACAGCTCCTCCAGAGACTGCTGGACGACCGCAAGCCGACGGTGGAGCTGATCAAGAGGGAAGGGGGGAAAGTGGCGGAGCTGGCAGAGTCTGTGGACAGGGACAAGGTGGCCAGGGAGATGGAGGGCCTGGGGCAGAGGTGGGACACGCTGCTCAAGAAGGCAGAGAACAGGTTTGTGCCATTTTAAACCTGCCTCGGTGTAACTGTCGATATAGTATTTCATGAGAACGATCCAGTAAGAAGTGAGAAAATCGCACTTTGAATACATTGTTGTGATTTGAAGGTTGAAGGTTTTAGAGTATTTTCCAAGAAAACCTGAATCAAAATGTAATTTGTGGCTCCCCTTTGAACAAATGTGTTGTTGTTGGTATGAGTTATGCAATGTGGCCTGTTGATTTTATCTCATGTAACGTTTATGTGTATTGTAGATCATTTTTATAACTTCTTCTTTGGTTTCAATGGCGGCAGACACAAGCAGCTGGAGAGCATCTTGGTGGTCACACAGAAGTTCCACGAAACCCTGGAGCCGCTCTCTGATTGGCTGCAGGCTACAGAGAAGCACCTGGCTAACTCTGAACCCATTGGCACGGAATCCTCCAAACTGGAGAACCAGATCTCCCAGCAAAAGGTAGCCTATTGGTCCCTCCCAGTTCTGTCATTATACCTCATGCTCACTTTAAGTTGTGTTTGATTCATTTGTTTCCTACGTTCTCTATATTTTAGCCTCATTTTCCATTCTTGTGTCTATTTTGTTCATCATCATCCATCATGTCTTGTTTCATTTTTTCATTGTGTTTCCGTCTCGTATTTCCGTCTCCTTTTTCGTCTGTTCCGTGTCGTTTTTTTTCCTGTCCCACCACGGAATCCCACCCAGCCCCCCCCTGCATAAACCGGTGTCGCACTTTCTACCGCCCTGGGGGGGGGGGCTCCCAAGTACTCATGCCCGAAAAGGTGAGCCGAAATCGGCCACACACGCGAC
>JAOPJO010000043.1:2060255-2090825 GCA_027123675.1 Molva macrophthalma | reverse complement strand
CACCCCAGGCGGGGGGCACTCTCCCCCCGCCGGCCCGGGGTCGCTGTGGGGGCTTCCCCCCCACCCCCCCCCCCCCCCCCCCCCCCCCCCGATACACTGGTCTCGGTTGAGGGAGGAGGAAAGTCCAGCCAGCCCAGCACAGCCATGTGGAGCTGTGTTTCAGCATTTAACACGGTGGAAAAACAGAGTAATGTCATACAGTACGATGCAAGCACTACGCCATAGCGCCTTGGCCATAGAGCTACGATGCCACGATGAGGCCCAGGGGCTGTGCCCTTTGGCAAACTGTTTTGCAGTGACCGCTACGGACGCAGTTTGATCGCGCTGTTTAAGGTGTCGGTGTCATTTTCAATCAGAGTCAATGCTTTCTTTCCTTTCTCTCCCTTTTTTTGGGGGTTCTTTTTGTGCAGCATGTCTGGTCCTCATTGAAGTCATTTCCCTTTTATAATGTCAGTGGTTTTTCTCTCTTTCTCTGGTCGGCAAACTACAATGACAATCGGTTTCGGTTAGAAGTCACAGAGAAAACACCACGCGGCCGGCAACGTGCGGTTTACTCACTCATGGTGGGAGACGCTCCCCGTCGTGCCCTCACTCAGCATCGCTGCTGAGCGTCTCAGATTCTGCCTTTTCAAAGTGTAAATAGGTTTATACGTTTTGAAAAGACTGTCGCAGACTCATTTCATTGATCAGTGGCTCCCATCTCATCCCTCACTTCACTGGCATGAACATAACCTTCATTCCACTGCAGGTTGCACCATCAGGAGCTTATGGTATGACTTTCCCCTTCATGAAACAATTCTCTCTTTGTTTTTGCATGCATGACTGTTTTTGAAGGACAAATCATGCATTTCTGAATGTCATTTTTGCCTTGAGAGTCAACTTCATTTTATATTTTTTTTACATGGGCCAGCTGCTGAATAAAGAATCCTAACATGCCAAAAATCCTATGGTACAGAGTGATGATGTTTTATTGGAAAACAATTGTCAGTACTAACGTAATCTGTCAGCCAAATTGTATCACCAATTATTTCAACACAATTCATATTGTCCTTGTTTTACTGTGCATATCTGACTCACAACAGCAGCAACTGTCCTATCTAGGCCCTATCTTGTTCCAAGATGTGCTTCAGGTTGCTATGCATCATTCTGAGTTGTTTCCTCTTTATTATCTGTACATGATGTCAGGCTTATTTCCTACAGTTGTGGCATTCTCTTTGTTTTCACACTTTGCTCACAATGGAGTCAGGAGGAGGACAGATAGAATGAAATGACTGACGATATTGCTTCAAAGGGTAACAAAACAAAAAGATTTTGAAAAATCGTGGGATTCATTTTATACCATAAATCTCAACAATCGTCTTTGTAGCGAGTAGAACATTCTGTCTCCCTGCATTGCTGATCTTCACACAGCATCTGATGCTTCAAACTCTTTTTTCATCTGGAAATTAAGGCGCCTTTGTTAATCAATCAATTCTTTTTCATCTAGACGCAACCACCCCCACATCTGTCAAGGCAAAAATGACATGGCTCTCTCATCTCAAATGCAATATGTGTTGTCCCTTCAAGTTATCACAGCAAAAAACATGCATGTGTCTCCATTCCCTTATAGGTGCACATTTGGAGCTTGGTACTGCTTCATTATGGGTTACAAAACAAGATCCATGCATTCTCTCTTTCGATGTCTGTGCTTCATGCTCCTCCATTTGCTTAGCACAGCACAAGATGAAGACTTAAGAAGTAAGCTTGCTTCTGTCTTCATTGATGTATATGGACATTTTGTAATGCATGACGTAACAAGAGCATACAATGAAATCATGTAGGCTACTGTAAACCACCTGTTGCTATGTAAGCACTTTGTTTTTTAACCTGCTATAACAATAAGCAAGCAAAAACTCAGTTTGAATTCATGTTTGAGACAATTCATTAGTATTAACTGAATGGTTGTATAATATTTAAAACCCTACATTAACTCCATGCTTGGATGTCTCCCTCTGTCTCCTTCAGGTTGTAGAACGGCTCCTTGTGACTTGGTTTTTATCCTAGATGGTTCATGGAGTGTGGAAGACGTGAATTTTGACATAGTAAAGCGATGGCTGGTCAACATAACCACCAGCTTCAACATCGGACAGAAGTTTGTGCAGGTCGGGGTGGTCCAGTACAGCGACGACCCCGTCTTACAAATTCCACTGGGGAAGCATTTATCGAACAAGGATGTCATCGCCGCCATGGAGTCCATTGAGTACATGGGCGGCAACACCAGAACAGGAACAGCTATTCAGTTTGCTACCGATAAACTGTTTGGTCTCTCTGAACGCGGTCCGAGGGGCATCGCCAGAATCGCCGTCGTCCTGACCGACGGGAAGTCCCAGGACGCGGTTCTGAAGGCGGCAGAGGCGGCAAGGAAGAAAGGAATAATTCTCTTCGCCATCGGCGTCGGATCCGAAACGGAGGTGTCTGAGCTGCGGGACATCGCCAACAAGCCCTCGTCCACCTACGTGTTCTCTGTCGTGGACTACAAAGCCATCGACAAGATCCGAGAGGTCATACGCCAGAAGCTGTGTGAAGGTACAAAATACAGTGCCTCTTGTTGGTCACAATCGGGCCAGTGGTGGGACAAGACTGGGCATCATCTTGACGTTAAGTGATTGATCGAAGGCTGCATATTGAGCGAGAACGCTTTAGCAACCAAACATGCTGCAGTGTAACCCCATGGGGCAATTGCGCCCCTTCAATGTATGTCCTCTTAAAGTGCTTGTTTTTGCCCATGAAAGACTCATGATTGTTGTTAAGTGTCTGACAACCTTATGGAAAGGATCCCTACAGAGAAATACAACTTTTTTCTTGACCTTTTTCGCTTGATCAAGTCTGTTTGTTATTGTGCCAAGTCTCGCTCGAGGAGAAGACTTGCGAGAGTAGAGTTGTTCTTTTCCATAATGTTGTCAGAAACGTATAAACAATCTGAGCCGGTCAGTGGTAAAAACACCTTTTAGAGGACGTTTGTTCACAGGCCTTTATTGCCCCATAGGGTTTGATTGCAGCCCCTTTTTGCGCTCCAGCTTAATACTGGACCAATTTCAGAAAATTCCTCTCCGCATTAGTAATTTTGACCCAATATTATGGGAAAATAGGATCCAGTTTGAAAAATCCCGAAGTTATCCTTTAATGAACACGTAATCTGTGGGACATCAGGGCCAACATCCACATTTGGAGTGTTCATTGGGATATTAAACTGTCTTGATTTTTGGTGCTAAGTGGGGTTAAAGAAGAGAAATGTGGATAATGTTTATAAACCTTGTTCACTAAACATAAACACATTGTTTCCAGTCAATTGTCCCTTAATAAGAGTTGTAATTCGACTAGGAGAGACTAGTAGGTCTCTAAGGCCCATTTCACAACAGACAATAATACTGCGCAATATTACGCAACTGTTAATTAATCACATAATAAACATAATTAGGTTAATCACATGTAGGATTATTTTACATTGATGATTATTTAGTGTATGATTTTGTGTTAACCATTTTCTTACTCTTTTGGTCCTTTATCTCTGGTCACTTTCAGAGACTGTTTGTCCAAACAGAATAGCGATTGATTCACGCGAGGAGAAGGGCTTCGACATCCTGCTGCATTTGAATTTGGCCAAAAAGACGAGAAAGACACAGGGGTCGTTTTACGGGACCAGAGCCTATGAAATAACATCTCGTGTTGATCTGAGTGACTCAACAAGGTAATATGTGCTTGCTTTCTTTTTTTCATACCTGCTTTCGTTGTATTTGTTTGTTTGCTATGCTTGTTTGTCTGTTTGTTTGTCATTCTCTCCTTCATCCGTTCACTGCCTCTTCAATCAACGTATTATCACCAGACCAACTGATATATTTTCCTTCTTCTCCTCGGCTTGCTGGTCTTCACAGGTCCCTGTTCCCCGATGGCCTGCCTCCCTCCTATGTTTTCGTTTCCACCCTGAAATACAAAGGCTCTGTGACCACGGAAGAGTGGGATCTGTGGCGGGTGCAGTCACAGGATGACAAACCTCAAATGGCCGTGACTCTGAACGGAGCAGACTACACGGTGTCGTTCACAACCACCAGCGAAGCACCGAGTGGCGTTCAAACCGTGACTTTCTCGCAGAAGACCGCGAGGGTAAATCGAAACCGTACACGTGCAACCAACAGCTGAACAGAGGCACACTGGCACGATTCATCCAACCCTCGCACACAAACGCTTTGCATTAGAGGGTGCCATGGGTTTTTGGGGGGTAAGGGACTATTTAGAATGGGAGTCTTTCATGTGTTCCAAGAAAACTGACATTGCCGCTAAAAATCAACCCAGTGGCGCCCAGGATTTGACCATTTGCTTCCGCCATGAATGTCGTTTTTTGTACCAATGTAACCTCATAATCCTGACTTTGCCAACGCATGCATCACTTGTCCCTACTATTTACTTATTTACTTGTTCATTTATTTATTTATTTTCACACATGCAATCAATCATTTACCCTGTTCTTGGCTTTAAGGGGCTTCCATTAACTATCCATTACATTGCATCCCAGCAGAACTAGAGGCAAAGTTCCCAACCCGCACCAGGAATTCATTTGTAGTTACCACCGTCTGTCTACCCGTGTAGCTCTCTTCTCTCCGTCTCTCACCACTGGACATGTGGAGCTCCTTAATGGCTTGCGTTTGCTAGGCGGTAATGTGCTAATGTGAAGTAGCATGCCAATAGCTGTTTCCAACATGCTGTCTCTCATGAAAAAGGTACTGTTTGATGAGAAGTGGCACCAGCTGAGACTACTGGTGACAGAGGACGATGTGACGCTGTACGTTGATGACCTGGAAGTGGAAACGTTGCCCTTGGAACCCCCTGTCGGTATCTTCATTAACGGGAAAACCCAAGTGGGGAAGTATGTCAGCAAAGAAACCACAGTACCGGTACGTTTAATGACAACAGCTACAGATTTCCAGCAATATATATATTTGAAACATGTTTAAAAGCAAACAAACTCATGTGCATAGGACATTTTCAATACTTAATTCGCAATCTATAAACATTTTTTATCCTGTTTATACCAAAAGTTCTATGTTGTTTCAGAGGATACAAGAAGCAATTCTAGATTTCTATGTACGACATAAACTGTTTTGGGGGAATTCTGCACTGCTATCTAATTACATGTCTTAACATTAATGTACAGAGTAAGTCCCTGATCATGTCTGTGTTATGTGTTATCAAGAATAGCAAATTACATATTGAACACAAAATAAAATAATGTCGATTATATTTGTACATTTAATGCTATTGTAGGTTTGAATGCTGACCCATCAGGTTAAGGTTTATTTGAATGAAAGAGGGAAATGTTTTAGTATGACAAAGGTTTGCAATACAGTTTTTTTGTATCTTTTCCCCCATTCTTTCTAGATTTTAAGAAAATATATCTTCAGTTTCATGTATTATATGTTTCATTTGGCCCAGCTTTTTTGCTGAATACTATTCTATAGATGTGTTGAAACATGTCACTCCCAATAGAAAAATAAGTAGGAAAGCAACAGCACAAATTACAAGAGATTCACAACAATAAACCTTTTATAACTGTTCTTAAGTAACTTTACTGGCACAGTGTAAGCTCTAATGATAGGCCTACGGCCAGATGCAAGACTGCACACTCACAAATTGTGTTGTTCTATTCATAAGCAACACCAATTAGAAGGGATTTGGTATAACTGGGGAATTTAGAGAGACCTTTAAGTGATGCCAATGTCTTGGAAGTTGTCGGTATCTGGTTCTCAACCGAACAGGTGTGGTGATGAGTTCCTTTTGTCACCATTCACTGACTGGAGCTCGTCCTGATTCCTGATTATATGGATGGTTTTAACTTTGCTCTGTATTATTGGAAGCGGATGTACAGCTGTAATTGTTTAAGCCTAGCATGCTGGTACAGATCTCCCAAGCAGTGCTTTTGTACTGTGCCTAATTCTCATATCTCTGGTGCTCTCAACACTTTCCAGGCAAAATATTTAAATTATTTTCCATCCTTACCCAGCTAAAGGACTTTAAAAGGCCATTTCCATGTAAATTTGACTTCTCATCATAAGCAGAGATCGATTCTGTCAAGCTAATATGCATAGAGAAGACTTGTGAGAAGACTTGTGTTTATACCAGTCAGTTATAAGACATTGTCTGTGCCAGTTCCATTGATTCACAGATTGTATTGTATGAACCACATCCCACGTGGTCATTTTAAGTATTTTCTCATTTGTCATTTTGCTTATAGCTAAAGTAAATGATGTTATTTCATTTTATTTTGCTTAGTTCGAGATTCAGAAGCTCCGCATCTACTGTGATCCCGAGCAGAACAACAGAGAAACAGCTTGTGAAATACCTGGAATTGTAAGTATAATCATATCTTGAATCAAATTGAATTGTTCTGTTTGCTTACCATGCTATTTTTAAATATGTAATTTATTTCAAACCCATTACAGTCTGTGTTATTGTAACATCTGGCAATGCCTTTGTTTGCAAAACATAGTATAACCACCACTGTGGTGTGGTGGCTTGGCACTTTCCTCAGCCGCCCAACCCAGTGCCAAATTAACATTTACAATGTTTGGTTGATGAATATAAATACTACATTTGGAAGGCTTTTTACACAGACTTGCTTAAAAAAGCAGTGAAATACCCCCACCGTCGTTTTATGCCCTTCCCCATATGCCTAGTTAAATATTGTCTTTACTTTATAATTTTCTTTTATATAGATTTCACAATTGCCAAGCTAGCTACTTGGCTTGCTACCATTCTAACTGGAAACAGACCAGCTAGCTGCTAGATTAACTAACCATCATATGAGATGCTACAATGCTAGCTCATGCCCAAACAAAACAAGGGAACCTAAAACGATGTCTTCCTAAACCAATGAAAATCAGAGGAGCTGTTTTATGTTATGTCCAACCTCGTTCGAGTTCACGCGGGATAATTGGTCCGTCATATGTTTCTGTGTTGGCACTGGAACTGTTGTGTTGCACGTGACAGTTGATTGAGAGCTACGGAAATACCCTAGGGGCAACACAGCGCAGCAGCGTATGTGAAGTGATTTACACCAGCATGCATGTAGTGCAGAAGGCACCTTGTTGTGGTGTGGGCCGTTTCATATAGACCTCTTGGCATGCACATGGCTCATTACACACCATGTGCACACCCTCTCCAGCAGTGATGAATATCTACCAAAGTGCTTTGTTTGCTTCATTGCAGTGCTCCAACAGTCCTGATTACTCCGACCCCACCCCAGAACCCTGTGCCTGCCCCCCAGGACCCGCTGGACTGCCTGGCATAAAGGTCTGTGTGCACTTTATCTGTCTTCTGTAACAAGGTTCGAGGAAGGGAATCATGCATGCTAGGGAAATGGGTCAATACTGGATGTGTCAAAAGAAGAGATCCAGATACATTGTTCTGCTTTTGTTGTTCATCAAACATCAGTCAAGAGGGGAGCTTTTAAGATACTTATTTGGCAATAAAGGTTATTAGTTATGTGTGCTTGTAAATAATTGCAGGCCTTTACAGAGTATGGTTGGCCTACACGTTGTATACAATTGAAAAATAGATATTTTTACCAAAGCACTATTTTAACAAATAGTCAATTTCACTTTGATATGTATGATAGCCGCCCTACTAAATTCTTACTTAGTGGTTTGGTCTCTCTTAAAGGAATTATACTGATGCATGGATTCAATTCGCACTTGCTATTTTAAACATGTCAGATCCTGACCTGCCACTGTGAGTAAACCCAGGTTAGTGGTGTTTGGTTCTGTATACTTGAATGTTTGTGTAAAGCAGAACCAGATTGCCGCTTAGGATAAATAGTTGCTTCAATGGAAATGTCCTTAACAAGCAACAAAATGTTTCATGTCCTTAACGGATAACATAGTCTCAATTAAAGAAGCTAACATGCACTAAGAGCACCTCTGAGAGGCTTTATCTTGGCAACACAAATGTTTTAGAAAAAGCCTTCCTCGTTGCAGGGACATGTGTGTTTATAAGGTCACGCAGCCATGCTTTTACTGCACGTAGTTACGTAGAAAATGCTGGAGGCATCGCTGGCTTGCAGATGTTTTGTCTCCCCCCGACAATTAATCGAAGCAGCACATTCAAGGAAAGCTTGATACAAATTTCCCATGGTTTAATTGTCAAATTGACAGTGTACACCCATGAAAATAAAACATATTATATATCTGGTATTGTAAAACAAACAATATTCTTTTCTTTTTTTATTATCAATGATAATTAATTAATGATTATTAATAATAATCTTCCCGTTGCCTTCAGGGAGAACAAGGGGGTTCTGGAGAGCCTGGTAAAACAGGACCAGCTGGTGCTGATGGTAAGCCTGTGAGTACTAAGCAGTTCAATATACCAAAATAACTTCCACCAACACAAAGAGCTAACCAATCAACATGTCCGTTCCTTATGGTGCAGTCAAGATAATTGCATTCCAAATACTCAAGCAAGCAAGACTATTACAAATACTTATTCAAAATAATATTATTACATTCTAAAATGTCATGAAATACTATATAATGGTATGATGTTAATCACTTAACACATCCATTAAAACATTTTTTCTAGGGACTTCCAGGCACTAGAGGATATCCTGGGCCAGCAGGTCCATCGGGAAAAGAGGTAGTTCATGCATACCATCACCAACAGTCAAATATCCTCATCAATACATGAATACAAGTTGTGCTCCGTGTTTTATTCTCCTTAGGGCCCACGGGGGTCTGATGGGTTCAAGGGAGAGCAAGGGCCAACTGGTGCAATGGTAGGGAGTTTCATTATTGTGCCTAATTGGCCTTTATCACCAAGGGCGATCTGGGTGGGGGAACGGAATTTGGATTTCCACTTTCAGTTCCCCCCACCCATCTTTAGAACAAAGATGTAACCAAGATGGCCGCTAGGTACATAAGGCCCATTGATTCAATTGTCAAAGTAATTTGTAAATGCTTGTAATCATTGTTGTAAGCTATGACTCATTCTTTCAGGGAGAAAGAGGCCAGCCAGGGATGCCTGGACAGCTTGGTCCACCAGGGGAAAAGGTGCGACACATTGTTCACTATTGACCAAAACCCACACATCCATGCTCATCTCCAGGGGTCAGGGGAGTTTATTTACTGGCTACACCCTACAGTTGTACTAATTTTAGACCTCAAAGTACATCCCTAAAAGACTGTGACCAGTTGCATATTAGCTATGGTCTATTAGCTGTGGGCAATTGCTTGTTAAAGGAAGCCCTTTGCAACTGTTTCACGGTTGATTAAACGGAGTAAAACATGTTATGGATGCCTGCTTCGAAGGTCAAAGAAAGATGTTAAGGGACATTTGAGTCCAACTTCATTAAATGTTTGACCTTCATCTTGCAGGGCTCACCGGGACTCCAGGGCAGACCAGGGTTGCCAGGTCAAGATGGAAAAGTGGTGAGAAACATAATCTCATCAGCATAGAGGCTGAATTAAAAGCTATGTTACGATGCATAAAGTGGTAGATAAACACATCTCATGGTCTTCCCAGGGGGCTATGGGAATCCCTGGACCAACTGGGCCAGCAGGTCATCCAGGAGAGCCGGTACGTACAAGGAAACTTCATCATTATCACTGTTTAGAGACCCTGTAATGGCTTAAAATACCCAATCTTTTCATTCTATTTAAGGGTATACACGGAAGAAATGGAGTCGATGGAATTCCGGGGAGTGCTGGACAGAAGGTCTTTTCAACCTTGTCAACAATTGATGGATTAATAGCAAGACACATGGCCCAAACAGTGGCAGACGGTCATTATGCCGGTCTTTTACTGCACAAATGTGTAATTTAACGACCCATATGAACAGCTCCACCGACCGGTGTGCTTGTTTTGCAGGGAGAGGCCGGCGCCAATGGTATCCCCGGTGTGGATGGACGAGAGGGACACCCTGTAAGGGATTATGTCGTCGTCCTCATTCTTCATGTTTGACGTTGTTTTCAAAACGCATGTTGTGGTTGATGTTGCGTCCACCACACGGTTTGAAATTGACATAGTGCCATGGTGAAATGTGTAATGGCTGGCATCCCAGTTTTACAACTGGCTCAGTCACTCTTTCTGCCAGACATGAAATCCAAACACATGCTTGTATGTGTTCTAAATTTATCCTCATGGGGAACAGTGTTCTCAGCTTTCTCTCAGTCTTTAAGAAAAAAAGTGCTATGTAGATCAAAAATAAACCTTTCTAAGAAAACAATGGTATGGGGAAAATCAAACCGACCAAATGCATCTTATTGAAATATGTATTGCCAGAACAATACCCAAATAATAAATTAGCCAAAAACAAAGCATGCAAGGCTCATAATACCGAGCCACGTATTGTAGGACAAATACAAAGAACTAGACTGACACTAATTTGAATGTACTGTACGCTCGCTGTTCAAACAATGAAGTGCCATGAGGTCATGAATAGCAGCATGCGAGTGGCCTCCACAGCCAGGAAATGAGGGGTGATCCCCTCTGGTTCATTCCAGGATAACCCTGTTATGTAACCAGCGCCTTGGGCTATGGTCAGCCACAGTTTTAAAGCAAAGTATTGAACGAATGCCGCAGTTTGCTGATGACAGAGAAACCTTTTTTAGGAATAAAAGTTTAAATTAGCCGTTATCGTCGATTGATGCTGAATGCGAATGCCGCACTGGCAGTTTAGTGATAGATTTACGAATGATGAGTCAGTCGCTCCACAAAGCTGTTATTTCCACCAGAACAAAATATTAAGCGGATGATTTAAGGAGGCGGTATCTGCACTCTTTCAAGAGAGGAGAGCTGAATTTATAATATATAAAAAGAATTTGTTTGTCTGCATTTATATCAGTCTGTCTGTCTTTTTTTTCTGTCTGGCTGTTTTTCTGCCAATGCTTTTCACAGTTGTGATCAAACCGCTTGACATCTGCACTAGTTTTACGTGGAAACAAGAGGCTTGAGGGTTTCCACGTTGGTTTCCTTGGATCTGATCAAGCTCATAAACAATCAAGTGTTCTGAACTGATGAATTTAACTTTCCCTTTCCTGCATGTAAAGCATAACACATTTCCATTGACAAACATAAATATAATACTTTTAATACTATTAGAGTTTCTAGCTAGCAGCTCATGCAAGCAACTATTTCATGTTACAGTTGGGCCAACCCAATCATAAAATGTGTAGAGCAAAGTCACATATCTTTAGAATGTCTTGGTTGTTAGTTGTAGCACGTCTGACATTGATGTGGCTCCGGAGAACCATCGTTTTCAGCATCAAAACATATTCATTTTCCACCGCAAAGAGGCGGGAAGCAGTTATATTTTCTTTGAATGATTAATGAAGTATGACCTCTGCTTTCCGAACGTTCAAACCGTTTAAGAGTTCAGTCTGTGTACAAACGTTTCTCTGCCCCATTAAATAACGCAATGAATGTCATGCATAGATAGATTGATGCTGAGATGGCTGGAAAAATATGCCAAATAAATACTGTGAAGAAAGCCATAGAGTGTACTATCTTAAAGGTGTCTTCTTGCTCCTAGGGAATACCTGGCCTGCCTGGAATGGCCGGACAAAATGGACTTAAGGTGAGTTCCTGCTTTCATTACCTTTTTCAACCTTTTTCTATGTTTAACAATTGATGTTGTTGTTCTTAAAGAGCTGCAGATTACACTGAATCAATGAGACACCAATATGATTTTTTTTTTTGTAATGGATAAATGTTTGAAATGCTTCTGAAGGGAGAAGCTGGATCCCCTGGGCTAAGGGGCTTCACAGGATCAGCTGGATCACCTGTGAGTCCATTGATTCAATTATTTTTTTACTGAGCATAGCGGTGATAATAATGATGATGATAACAGTACAAATATTTTTCTCTGGCCCCTGCAGGGTCAGAGTGGTTTACAAGGGGAACGAGGCTCAGTTGGACTACCTGGAACCAAGGTAATTAGTAGTTATATCACACTTTTTCTAACTTGTGACCGCTTTGAGCAGTCACAGATTTGTGCCTCATATTCCGCTGCTCAAAAATTTGTGCTTCATATTCACCCATTCATATACCAACGGCGGTGTCAAGGAACAGCCAGCGCATCGAGAGCATTAAGGGTTAGGTGTCTTCCTCAGGGGCCGCTTCATGCTTAGCCATGATGAGTCGGGGATCGAACCAACAACCTTCCGGTTGCCAGAAAACTTGCTCTCCCTTCTGAGTCACTGACACTGTTTGTTCTGTATGTACATTTAGTTGTGCAGCGGTATATTACTAACATTAAATACTGGCAGTTACACCACATGATATTGCCTTGAAGTAGATAGGTTGACTTAAAGAATAACATTGTTTATTATGCCACTGAACCAGACAAACTTAAAGCAGTGTATGGCATTTTGAATAATGTTAAATGCATTTGACTTACAGTTTGCAAAATGACAAAATGCAAAGCTTTGCTTCCTGATTTATACAGTTTAGCATAATAACAGCATTATAAGAAGGCAGATATGCTGGTCCCTTTTGATCTGTGTTTGATCTGGGCACATATGAACCATATACTACTGAGCAAGTTGCGCTATGGCTGCCATGCTAATGATGCTAAATGAAGTGGTAATCCAGACAGCCAAATTTAGTCAGTGGAAATATTATGGAAACTCCAGTAGTTTGGGCTTGTCTGGTCTGGAACGGCCGTCTGCCAATCAGATCTCATTAGTTCCTCCGCCGTTAATTGAGCCTGAGTGCTTTGCTACATGGCACAGGAGTGAAACTGAGAGTTAATAGAGGATTTCTTACGAGTATAAAAAAACACAATTTCTTGGTTCTGTTTGATTTTGATGCGAGTGACTACCAAGAAGATCACTGAGATTAGAGTTCTGGAGGCAGAGGATAATTAAATAAAATGTGTGGCCGACAGTGGCCTGGTGTTCCACGTGTTTGATCACTGTATGTCATCATGGGAAAATAGACAAGCTTAAGTCATACATTATTTACTATTAAGTCGTTCAGCAAGACACTTATCCAAAGCGACTTACATAAGTGAGGCTGAGAACAATCAAGGCATACAAAAATAAAAATTGGAGTAACTGCTCAAACCTCCAGGTGCTACACCACCAGGTTCCTACAAAAACCACCAAACCACCTGGACAGAGCGCAGCGTAGCTATAGGACGTATACCACATTGTTCTCCTGGTATGTAGCCTGCTCAGACATGGGCGGGTCCTAATGTCATCACATGATTGGTTCCTAATGAAGGGGAGCAAGGGAGAAAGCGGAGCCCCTGGACTCTTTGGGAAACCTGGCCAAGAGGTATGTCCATGTGGTAACGTCGACGTCCAGACACACTCTACGACTACACTCTTTGTTTGAACACGTTAATTGAATGGATGACACAAAGTCCAAACCCAATTTGCTTATTTACGCAAATCTTTCCTTTAAACATCATACATTTGAAGTTGTGTAGGTAAATTGTTGTTATTTTCTGAAATGCTGGTGTGTCTTAATAAAGGAACGGAAGTAACTGTGAAATAGAATAGACAACTGCAGAAACGATAAATGCGCCTTAAGGCACAGAGTGTGGTTAGAATACATTTGTTACATCAATAATTGGAATCAATGTAGTGTTCCTGTGTTTAATATATGGTCTTTCTGAACTGAATGACATCGTGAAGGGGAAAGCGGGGATTCCGGGACAGGCCGGTGAGCCAGGTCACCCAGGCATGCCCGGCCTGATGGGCATGAAGGTATTTATAGAACCCGCTTGTAGTCCTGACATCTGTAGTCTCGCCAGTGTATAATAACGCTTCATGATTCAGCAGTAATGTCTAGTAATGTCTTAGTCTAAGAATGTCTTAGTCCAAGATCCTTTGAAATGTCCATCATAGCTGTAGTACTCACTGTAGTATAAGTACTATGGTACAAGTACTGTGTACTAGTAGTAATTACTGAAGTACTTGTAATAAGCTGTAAACTAATTGCAGGATCAACATGCCTGTGCTTTGTCAAACCAAATATTTACATGACCTGGGCTGGGTGTATGACGTCGCAAACATTTAATTTGCTGCAATGTTTGCAAATTGCTTCACATAAATATTTAACAATGCTTCTTTTTGAGCATCCATCTTAAGTGACATTTGCCAATTCTGGTTGAGCCATTCAAACAAATAATATGCCTTGAATGACATTTAATTGCAGACTTGTTCTGTAACTTATAATGAAGGTGGAGGCAGAATTAGATTTCCATCCTGTTTTTTTATTATAATTAAAACAAAAATCCCAACAAAATCAAAAAACATGCTTGCTATGGTAATACATGAACAACTTAATATCTATCCTCTTGTATCCACAAACATGGCAAAAGCAAAATGGCGTTGCTAAAAGTCTGTTCTTGTCTTTCATCAGGGCCAAAGAGGAAGCACAGGAGAAAGAGGAGGAGAGGTAACCTACAAACATTTCTAAATAGATTGCAAGCCTGCACAATACTGTGTGATGCCAATTCAGCCCGATCCAAAGGACGCTGCCATGTTCAGTTCAGTAAAACATCCATTCCAATAGTATACTAAGATTGATGTAGAAACGCCCTTCTACTTTTGAGATTTTTCACATAAGATTCCTATTTTCTTCATCCAGTAAGGAAAAAAGAATTGCATAATCTGGTATAGATTTGGACAACATGGAGAGGTCTGCTATATTTCACATCTAGATAAGTACAGTACAATTGGCAGACGCTCCTTCGTCTTGCATGCTTTTCAAAATCTGGGGCGGCCAAACTTTAATAGCAGCAGCCAAAGCTTATGTCACAACAATTCTTTTTTTTTGCCATATGCTATTGCTGCCTGGTAACTCTTATGTGTGTTCCGATTATGGATAAATATATAATATATATTTATATAATCGACCCTATAATCGAAGCTGTGCAGGGTTTTCTTGTGGTGCTGTGAATGCTGTGATGTTGTTCCCCCCAGGGAGGTAAAGGTGAGAGAGGAGAACATGGACGGCTAGGGGAACGTGTGAGTGCTTTCATCCTTGTATTCCTTCGTGCCTGATTTATACACCGGCCTATGTAGTAATGAAAGCGTAAATGTTAGTTAACGCGGAAGAACAGCTTTTTCTTGAGATAGCAAATTAAAGATAATTTTCTTGTTAAAGTCGCAATGTGTAACATTTCAACTTGCTTAAAATGATCTGGACGTATCTGTATTCAATGCTGATTGATGGTGATTTCAATAATGTCATCAATAAAACCACATCCTATAACGATGTATTCTACAAGTGAAATGCTGGCCAGCCCGTACCTCTCATCTGTCTATAGTGTACTATAGACACTCCCAAACCCCTCCCACTCACGCCACCCAGCCAACCGAGCTACGCCTGTTTGTCACACGGTGGCACAGCCAGTTAGCGTGGACACAACACTGTTGTTTCGTTTTTTTGAATTCTGAAAGTCTCCCGCCTACTAACGGGGAGGGGCTTAATCTCACACATTGCGACTTTAATAAGGGTCGACATAAGAAAAAAAACACACTGCTGATAAAAAACGACGTGTGAATACATTATGACACTTTAAGTATCAAAGATACTTAAAGTGCATATTAAAATATATATATATATATCTGGGATCACTGGTCAACATTACAATCACCTGTTCCTTTACATTTTTCAACTGTCACTATATTTATTCTTCCCTTTCGTTCCCTTACTGTTGTTGCTTATATTATTAGTACCAGTATAAGTATGAGTAGTAGTATAATTACATAGGATAATTATTAGTCATCTTCTTTTTTCTTTTTTTATTCACAAACGTTTGTCTTGATTTGTTGTGATCGACAGGGCTCTGCTGGTTTGACAGGACAAAAGGGAGAGGTGTGTTGAAATGACGTCATACATTCCCGTGTCCTCCACACTGCACACGCAACACTGTGTCTATGCTCGGCTAACTCCACGCTTGTGTTTGGGCTAGAAAGGGACAACTGGAGAAACAGGACAGAGAGGCCAAGGAGGTCAAGACGGCCGACCCGGACAGTCTGGACCCATGGGCCCACCCGGGGCCCGGGGACCGCCTGGGACCAGCGGCTCTGAGGGGCCATCGGGACCAGAAGGCCGACCCGTACGTATAGCCCTTCTTGAGTGGAAAGGACCTAACAAGAAACCACCGGCATAATGATGAGGTCAAATTAAGTGAGGCTGGGCTTTTGTGCTTCTGCTTTACAAAACCTACCTGAACCTACCAGAAGGCCATCAGTTCTCTGGAGGCTCGTTAGTCATTAGAGTGTTTGACCCTGAAACTGGGTGAGCTTGCAACATGATGTCTCCCATTATCCAGTATTGTGGATGCATTTCGAGGCACGACAGGCATTTAGGAGATAAATACAGAGCCAGGGATCTTGGTGTCCTCGATGGTGGTCACAATCCTTGTATGGTGTTGTATTGTATGAAGGGCACTTTGGGCACCACCCTATACAACGGTTGTACTGATGGTTATCATACAAGTATTTCAACGCCATCCACTTCCTTCTCATCATTTCTAAAGGGCAGTGAAACATCAGACCAGCACATTCGGCAGATTTGCCGAGCAATGCTTGAAGGTGAGTAACGTTGTTATGTTTGTAGATGTGTGTTTCTATCAGGTCTCTCTTGTCAAAGAGATGCACAAACTCAGTCACACTTACCTGAATGAATAAAGGTTGAATCAAAAATGTATACAATGATATTGGTCAACGATAAAATCCATTTAAATTAAGATTTCGGCCCTCCGATCCCGACAAGCCCTTCTTTGTTGTGCTTTGATCCCTAGCTGAGCTGCCTACGCTGCTGAGCCAGCAGCAACCCAGCTGCTCCAGGTGCTACACCCGGCCGGGGTCTCCTGGCCCTCCGGGTCCAGGCGGGGCCAACGGCCTCAGGGGGTACCCCGGGGTCCCGGGCTCCAGTGGCTCATCGGGCCGACGTGGGATACCCGGACATCCTGGTATTCAGGGGATCAAAGGTATCTTACGGAAAGGGTTCAGGAGCGTTTGAGCACACAAATATACACACAAATGCACACACACTCAATCACACACTCACTCGCTCTCACACTCACACACTCATACTGAATCATACCTACGCACATACACAAACACAGACCTCTCTCTCTCTCTCTCTCTTTCTCTCTTTCTCTCTCACACACACACACTCTGACTCACTCACTTACACTTACTCACTCACTCACTCACACACACACACACACACACACACACACACACACACCGTACACACACAGGTAGAACATTGAGTTGGTTATTGTGGACATGCGTGTCCTGTTTTACTGCTAGTATATGAATATGTAAATGTATATTGTATATATACAGCATGTTCATGTGTGTCTTTGCGTGTTTCCAGGGGATCCGGGCTTTAAGGGGGATAAAGGAAACCCAGGAAGAACAGAGGTTGGAGACCCCGGGCCCCAGGGGCCTCCAGGTAAGATACTGTGGGAGTGGCTTGGTCACCTCAAAGGGGGAAAGAGTCTCCGTTAAGACACAGCGCTACAGCAGGTAGTGCTTCACTTGAGGATAGCTTGTCATGCATCACCTGATGTTTGAACCCTGGGTTACTAGCTGGAAAACGTGTATCTGATTTCTACTGCCACACGCACAGTAATAGGTATAGCTTGGACTGTATTGGCTATGTATTTAACTGACTATTGAGTCATTTAGCAGATGCTGGGATTTGAGATACATTGAGTAATTAAGGAGCAGGTATTGGCTTCTTGCTCTGGGATGATTACAGGTTACAGACATCAGAGATCGAATCCAGAACCTTGCGTCTGGGAGTTGAACACCCTTACCTTGTGGCTCCCGACCTTGGGGTTTGGATCCCACTTGGGGTCCCTTGATATGCATATGGGGTCGCAGGAGATTGCTGACACAGGCTATAGATATTTGATGATCCATTTTAGCAAACCTTTTTTTTTTTTTTTTTTTAAAGGTCTCATAGACGTCTGTATATAAGAACTGACATCATAATGACTCTTGTGGTCTGCTGTATTCAGCCGCGAGCAGATCAATCAGTGTGCAGTAGAGCGAGTCAATTCTTAACTGCTGGGGATAAGAGGCTGGAGTCTCTCTGAGTGCTCTGATGGAGTGACAGGGAGTAGATATATTATAATGTACCCAGAGACTGATGAACGCCTACGGGATCGTCTGCAACGTGACCGATAGACAAAGAGACGAGAGAACCATTGAATTGGTGGGATAAAAGAACGGCTTCTCATTGGTGCATTCATATTAAGGCTCTGTTCTGACAGAGCATTTACCTGTATTTCCACAGTTGTGTCTTGTTGGACAGCAGTGGTCAGGACTTTCAGACTATGTTTTTACCAATAGCACAGTACATTGTAAAACCTCCTCTAACCTGGAATCTTTGGAGTTCTTCGGGCATCTTGCTCAAGGATGCTCAAGGAGGTAGTTTGGTATTTCGCAGAAAACGCAATCATGACCGTGACCATTTTTGTAACGTTTTGTTGCCAGGTCCCATGGGTCCCCATGGTTACAGCAAGCAGGGGTCTCCAGGTAAACCCGGGGCCCCTGGCCAGAACGGCGCCGAGGGTAAACGAGGCCAGCCCGGTGTTCCGGGTCAGAACGGAGTGTGTCACCCGGCCCTGTGCTATGGCAGCATGTCGAGGCGGGACCCCTTCAGTAAAGGACCCAACTATTGAGGCCTCAGAAGCCTTATTCCAGCCCCCTTAGATTAGACTAGATGAAATTAGACCCTAGGATCCATGCAGTTTAAACAGTGTCATCATTTCCAATCTCAGGAAGAACTCATTCTTACAGCGTTTTTTTTTGCCTTTGTTGTTGCGTCATGTGGACACGACATACCTCCTCTGATAGGCCGACATGTCACACATGATTTCATCATCCTCATCGTCATCACAACTTCATCTTCAATTTTGTGTTCGGTGTTTTTTTATGTTTTGCTGTAATTATCCAGATATGCTTACAGTGGATTTTTCTAGTTCCGGGCTTTTACTTTGGTTCTTTCTGTTGTATATTTAATTGTTACAAGCTCACAAGAAGTAGGATTAACCATTCGTTTCACTAGGAAGACGGTGGGGAGGTACGTTTTCCCATGCTGCCCCCTTGTGGTGCTTCTTTGCATGTTTCAACACGGGGGTTAAAACTCAAAGTAAACACTAAATTTATTTTAAACATGTTTCTTGCTCAATAAACTATTTTGTGATAACTTATCTGAGGAGTCCACATATTTCAGGGGGAAATATGTGAATGCTGACTGTATAAAACGCCAATATGTTGTAATACACACGGGAAACATGACACATCTGTAATTTAATGTCTTGTAATAGGCTTTTACTTGTGAATACCCTCATTAAAATAGGCTATCCCCCAAAGAGTATGTAGGCTATAATTTCAGTTGTCTTTGTTAGTCATTTTTATTGTAGCAGTTATTTTATTGTTATTTATGAAAGGAATTAAAGTGTATCTTAACAGTGATATGTTTAGCAGCTGTTGTAAAACTTGTGTGACCATGTGGATTTTTGAATGGATTTTTAAAAAACTAAATAAAGCTTTTTCTTTAAAGTTTGTGAAATAATAATATATTTTTTAATAGCTTTCGGAATCGTATTATATCAATTATTTGAATCTCCATTAACTTTCGGGCCTAGGCTTTTTTCGTCAGGGTGTAATTTTTTATAGAGAATAAAGGTTTATAGAGAATCAATAAATCTAAACATGGGAGCACTTTTGCACAGAAATTAACTTGGGCTTCTCTTAGATATCCCCTGTAGACTATTCGGAAAAGTTGACAAAATCCTTTCATTTTCCTCCATCTATGTAGAAAGGTGATTGGGAGCCAACGTTTCCACTTGACACCAGGTGGCGCTGTTAAGTAACATCTAACTTAATTATCAACCCATTTATATACCGAACACTGATTAAACGGGAGCGTTGTACGATGCGCGGCTCTGCTCATAAACACTTGCAGCCTCACCAAAACATGACGCAGTGCAATAAAGAAGGCTTTTTCAGCTGAACTGTGGTGCATTAAGCTTTATTGATCAACGACATCGTGCATTAATAAAACTACAAAATAAAAAATATACAACCCATTGAATGGTTTAACACGCATTAGGCCCAACAGTTCAGGTCGTTTCCACTCATATATTTCACGTTGGCTAAACACATGGTTCTACACATTACTCGGGTGATTAAAGGGCTCTGTCATTATTCTTTCTCTTGTTAAGTCCCGTCTCAAATTTCAAGTGTCTCCTTTTACACATTTGAGCCGCCACATTCATCTTCCGAGTCAGTTAACTTTTATTGCCGCTGCCGCTAGAGGTTGGTGCAAAAAACACACACACACTTCTCTGTGGGATGGACTCGTAGGGGCAACATGCCTCATCACTTCACTTGCTCCACAAAATCTGCTGGTGGAAGCATGTTCTTCCAGGTAGACCTACAATTTGCCACTGTTTTGCCATCATTCAACATATTTTATTCAATGAAGAATCTGGAATCCCTCGACTTGATGGGCGTAGTCTACGTGCTTTGTCACCGAGGCGGAAAAAGTTGCGGGACCAGGTCATACTACACTAGCAGTGCGCTTTAAATATGACCTGCTGCTGTTCGAGTAGTGTGGATGTAGCCTCGCTCTGAAGGACCGGAGACCACCATCCAGAGAAGAGGAGACAGGGACTTTATATCTACAAGTTGATCATTTTCTCCCACAATCGAAACTTTTTGTTGCCTGTGGTTACTAGGCAATGTAATTGTTATTATTGTTATTTTTTTATATAAAAGCTAGGGCAATGTAGTTTAGTTCAACTTTAAGTTATATTTTGAGCTACTTGTTATCACCATGACAACACTCAAGCCTTTGAACCGAGCCGTCGGCCTGTTTGGACTCTTTTGGAGCTGCCTGAGTGTGCTACACGGCGCCCACTGTGGCTTCAGCGACAACCATGTGCACTCCAGTTTTATTTATAGGAGATTGCGTAATCACGAGCGAAGGGAGATCCAGAGAGAAATCCTCTCCATCTTGGGTTTACCGCATCGCCCCAGGCCGTTTTCCCCCGGGAAACAGGCGTCCTCGGCGCCGCTGTTCATGCTCGACCTGTACAACGCCATGTCCATAGAGGAGGAAGAGGGAATACAGCAGACCACGGGGAAAGGCTACGGTGGAAAGCACTACGGACACCCGCGTAATAAAGCACTCTACGCCTCTCCGTCTGCACAGGGATACTCTCGGATGGCGCACTACCGCGCTGCGCCTCTCACGAGCCAGAGCCCCCCACTCCCCACGTCTCACGATACCAACTTCCTCAATGATGCTGACATGGTCATGAGTTTTGTCAATTTAGGTGAGTGGTGTGGGGTTCATCTCGGCATCAGATATTCACATTCATTCAGTTGTTATAGACTGTTTTTTGTTTTATCTCATTATGATGTAGGTCTATAATATTATGATAATATTGTGCCTTTTCCCGTATTACATTTATTATCATGTCAAACGGCAAATACTTCCTATATTCTATGTTGGAGGGGATAAGTAGGATAATATCGTTTATTTCTTAATTTTTTTTTAACCAGATCCCTCGTCCCACTCGTGTATTAAGACCTAATTAAGGTGGTTACCTACTTGTTTAAAGAAGGTAGGCCTCCGCGTTTTAAACGTATCCCTTTAGTGCTCCTGAATAGTTAAATTATTCAGTTTCTTCGGTAGCAACCGACCCTTGACCCAGCAGTTCATAGAAGCTTATCAGATGACTGTCTGACCTTGAGAAAATGGTCTCAATTATTTCCTGTTGTTAAGACAGGAACGAGCCAGAACGATGCCTTGTGTAGTTTATACCCTCTCGTCGACGGCCAATTTGGCCGTTGCCACTAATTGAGGGCACGATGCGTTTGTTTATTTCATCAGACTTTAGCATCAGTTACATTTAAGTAGGCTCAGAAATAGTGGATTTCTTTTGTAATGTGATACAATGGCGATAATGAGATGAATGCAGCTTCACAAATTGGCCTATAGGTTCTACGCCATGAAATATAAAGCAGAAACAAAATGTGTATCTTATAATAACAAGTCAAAGGAATGTTTTTTCTTCTCAAAGAGACCGTGATGCATGTAAAGCTGAATATATGTTGAGCTAGTTGGAAGACTAATCCCTCACCTTGGCCCATGGGCCCATCTGTTTCCACTTACCGCTAGCAGGGCATGTACACTGTCAGCCTTGAAAGCTCCGCTCTCATGTTGGGGACTGTCAGTGAAGTATTCAATTGCTCTTTATGGCAGAACACTCCAACCTCACTGTTGACGGTTGACTTCACATGTTTCACAAACCACTCTGTGACTCATCCAGAGTCACTCACTGAGTAGGCTACTAGGCTACTAATAATAACCCTAAACTACTACTACTAACAACGACAACGCTATACTAATAACACTAATGATAAAAGTATTAGCCTGCTAATACTACTAATAATATAAGTAATATTAATATTAATACATACATTAATTAATAATAATAATGGCAATAATACTAATAATAATATTATAATAATATAATAGATAGCAAGAGAGTTAAATTGATTATTTGCAAACAACATACAATGTTGGAAATATTGATTCAATTATTTATTAGTTGTTTTTAACACATTAACAAATTAAAGTAAATTAAAAAAAATAATAATAATTTATAGACCCAGTAAAATTAACATATTGGTTTGAAAAACTATGGAAAAGACTTATACCAATGCAACTGATCACTATCATTATTATTATTATTGATAACTTTATTAAACATAATTGATTCAGCAACCCACATATTTTAAACATGGCCTATGTTTTTCTCATCTCCAATAGGGTTAATATCATAGATAATGAACGTTCTTTCAACCTCATTATATTCCTAATAGAAGGATGTGAAAGGTGTGACGCCCAGTGAGTGTTGGCCTATCCTAGGTCAATATAAGGTCAGGAATAAGGCCGTTTCACAGCCACATGATGTTGAGTATTTTCCCTTTAACTTAAATACAAAGTCAAGCTTTTGACCTTTCGGCATTGAAAAATACATACGTATGGAATGTCTCATTGTATTGTAAACACGTTTTTAAACGGCATCATTTGAACCCCATGGGTCAACATGAGGTCAGAAATGAGGTAAGAATCAGTCGGTCACATGATGTCAAAGCCTGCTCCAGCTTCTATTTCCCTCAGCGTGACGTGAGGAGCAGACGAAAGTGTCTTTAATTGAAATCAGCCTGTTTTTCCTTACTGACAGCCCATTCATCATGGCCAGAGAATGCAGTTAGGCGCACAGTAGAGGGCCTGTCTGGGAGCGGCTACCTGTATTCACTTGACTGATTTAATGGAGTGGAAAGTGCTTTTCTAGGTAGTCAAAATGTTTAGATTGGACCTGGAATGTGAAAGAAGATGTGATTAATGTATTCCACCGCGTTTCACATCCACCCGTTCACACACCCACTTGGAGCAGGAGGTGAGGCCCCTATTTTTGGATGAGTAAGTGTGTTTCCTTTTCTTCGATTCAAATATGGCGGCCGCTGTGTTTTCCTTTTCCAGTGGAGAAAGATAAAGACTTTTCACACCAGCGGCGACACTACAAGGAGTTCCGCTTCGACCTGACCCAGATCCCGGACGGAGAGGCGGTGACCGCCGCAGAGTTTCGTATTTACAAGGACCGGGGTTATGCCCGCTATGACAACATCACTCTTAAGGTCACCATCTTCCAGGTCATCAAGGAATACCCAAACAAGTAAGTACCAGCGTCAGACCGTAGGAGTAGAGTTTGATGCAGAGGGCTGGGCCCTTTTGGCAAAGTGTCATTTTTCCCACAACAGCTTTATATTGATGATGCATTATGATGTTTTTGTGTTCGCACAAATTTCCATTTGTTTTGTCAATATGAGGACCAAGTGTCTTGTTACATTCATAGTTCAGCTAAAACAGTCATTCGGGAAACATAACATCCCCATACCTTGTTAAAAGATCAACCAAAAAATGTTTGACATTGAATTACCATTATGAAAATGCCTGGCCAAATCATGTCTTCTATCACAATCTATCACAGCCCTGTACGTTGTCTTATTTTTACATTTAAGCAATACTTCCCCAGTCTAAATAAATAAAAGAGTTAAATAACCCTATTCATTTGCAATTAATTTTACAAATCTTGGAGGTGTTTGTAAATTTCTCTGGGATTTAATAATTTTCTTTCGGTATAGAGACACATTTTTTATAGCTCTCAAACATATGAAATACGTATATAATGCAATCTCTTTTTTATTTCCTACCACAAAGTCTCCATTTCCAAATGTAAAAAAAAAAAAAGAAGGAACATTTCTTTAGCAGCTGTTGTTGATTTCCACTGTTGTATCTCTCAGGGAACTGTCCATGGCATATAATACTGCTATCTGCTATCTCGGAACCTGTTCCACTTCATTCTCACCAAGGCCCTCCTTGCAAATATAGTTCCGGGATAAAGAGGACTCCATTAGTCAGCCGGCCACTTATGAAGCCTTGAAGGCCCGTCACTCAGCACCCCTTATGTGTTGCCTACCAGGCTGGCCGGGGCCCGGATCAGGTTATGAGGGCCCATTAGGGGGTGTGGTGGGCTGGGCCTGTCGAGGGGGCCCCATACACTGTCTGCTTTACCCTCTCAACTTGCATGCCCACCACCTGGGTCCCTTAGCAATATTCCGGAAGTTTGAGCCATAACTCAGCTGAATGCACAGGGGTGTACTTAAGAAACGGGCCCACATTAGCTCACCAAAAATGTGTTGAGGTGATTGAAGGCCAGATAGGCCCCGCTACCCTGGGGGGCTTTGAAGAAGGCCCAGTCACTAAACCATGTCCCGTTTCAAACAGGGGGGATTGTAGAGCTCCCCTTCAATGTTTCTATGGACAGATTTATAGTCTCCGGTAAACATTACTTATAACTATAACTCGATACTTGTCTTCTGACCCAACACTGTGCATATCCAGTTTGTCAAGCCATGTGAAAAATGTGACATCAAGTTTCCGAAGATCGAATGTAAAGAAACTGCATTCTAGAGATTCATGGTGAAATCGTGCTAAATTTGGCTGAACCACATCATATGTTGTGTTTGAAGGCGGTTTTGGTGGCGTGTGTGAGACGTGTGGAGCGTAGTGCTTGTTCATCCATCATGTTATGTAATGTTTGGGTCGTGTCAGTAATTTGGTTTAACTCCGCTTCCTGAAGTGCTTAAGACCATCTCTCAGCCCTGAAATGCGTCACAAGTCTCGACTTCCTGACAAAGTGCTCTCTTAATTTATCTTGGATTCCAGCATTGTTTTTGTTTAAGAGCCCCCCAAAAACAAATTTAGGCTAAACATGGAAAGTAAACGCATACTTATTACACTATAAATAAAATATTTAAAGTGCCACCATTTAAGAGACTGCATTTAAAAAAAGGATTAATTTAAAGTCAAACCCAGAAAGTTAAACTAATATAACTCACTGGTAACCCTGTCAGATAGTTTAAAACCTCAAAGCGACGTTAGTGGTCACTGCTACCGTGTTTCAGTTTAATGGTGCCTTTAAAATTCATGGCCAGACGTGAGACTAAAGGAACTCCAAAACATCATTTCATTAGCTTACTCCTTGTCATGTCAATGTTGTTAGGACCAATTGTTTAGGAACAAAAAAGTTCATTATTTATACTCTGTGTATACATATACATATGTAAGGGAGATATATATGTAAGGGAGACAGGGCGATGCAGCACCCTGTCTGGGTTTATTTCGCTATAATGAAGGGGCTTGCGGTACATTTTCTCACGGATTACAGGGCTACTTTTATTATTGATTTTATTGATTTAAATATGATTTTAGTGCTACCGCTAAAAATAAAATAGTCCATTCGATTCTACGGTTGGAAATAGCGGCCATAGCAACGGTCTGTTATTCATAGCAGCAGTCTGCTATCCAGAAATAACAGGCCGCTGAATGCTTTTATTTATTTATTCAGAATTGAGTATTCAACAAAGCCATGTAATAAATAAACATATGTATGATTTGCGAATGTGTTTATATGTTTGTTGATATACTTTTGGTGAGGCAGGCACAAGACCAAAGAATCCCAAAACTGAACTCAATATTATTAGAATAAAAACATTAATAAACTAAATATTATATTGCCTGGTGTGTTTATGTATATTTAGTGTTTAAATCAAATTTGAGAATTTAGGCTTTTAAAAATGTCTCTTTACTATCATTATCCATTCAGAGATGCAGAGACGTTTCTGCTGGACTCCAAGAAGGTGAGGGCATCTGATGGGGGTTGGCTGGTGTTTGACATCACAGCCACCAGTAACCACTGGGTCGTGAACCCTCAGCAGAACATGGGCCTGCAGCTCTGCGTCGAGACCCTCGATGGTAAGAAAAACCTCAAGCTTTTCTCTTCATTGTTCTGGACGGTTAATCAGAGTTTTCAGAGTTGTTAGTATAGCCCCTTTCTACGATATGAGACACTCGGGGGATTGTTCAGTCCACGTGAATATAAAACAAACATTTATACTGTATTCTATACTATATTTAACATGTATACGATGTGTTTTAAATCACTTTCTGTTCAATAGCTAAAAAAGAAAAAAAAAAAGACCAAAACGACTGCTAAACAGATACAGTTAGAAAATAAAAAAAAGTTTGAATTTTATTGGTTTTGAGTTGATGTGGCGGGTTCTGATTGGCTGGCTCCTTCGTTTCTCCAGGCAGGAGTATTAATATGAAGTCCGCGGGGATCGTGGGGCGTAACGGGCCGCAGTCCAAACAGCCGTTCCTGGTGGCCTTCTTCAAGGCCAGCGAGGTGCTGCTGCGCTCCATCCGAGCAGCGGGGGGGAAGAAGAGGAACAGCAACCGCAATAAATCCGCTGGTCAGCAGGAGACGTCTCGGGCACCCAGCGCTGGAGGTGGGTGCCTTTATTTGGTTATCGATTACGTTGACTTTTTCCTCGCCGCCCCTATCTTCAGATATAACTGACCATTTGTTGCCAGACAGTTGAATACTTTTTTTTTTTATAGTGAAATCAGTATATTTCAATTTTGTGTTTGGATCTGTATGTGATACAAAAATATGTAAATGAAAATGAATGTGTACTAACAACAAAAACAGGTTGACAGGATCCAATCTTATCACATTGTGCTCTGGGAAATATTTACAGGTAGCTCTACTTAGGTTCTGCAAACCACATTCAACATCAGAATCATGATGGCACTGATTAACATGTGTAATTGATGTAATAAAATCAATTGAACAATAAACACATACCTTTTCCTAACATAATTATTATATATAATTAGAAGTGCAGTAATCCAGTCACTGTGGCTTGAAAATGTATGTTACAGAATTTCAGTGCTCTGAGCAACACTAAAATATGTCCAGCACTTTTCTTCATTGATTTTTTCTTCTTCCAGAACTGAACATGAGTGAACAAAAGCAAGCCTGCAAGAAGCATGAACTTTACGTCAGCTTTCGAGACCTGGGTTGGCAGGTATGAAACACGACTCTTAAACCACATTATCCACAACTCTGGTGAGGCCAATGGTGTATTCAGTGTTATGGTGATTGAAGTAACCATTGCTCTCTGAATGAAAGAGAAGGACACTTTGTATCTTCTACAATGACTGTGTACCACCTTAAAGAAAACATCCTTTCCTAATAGCAACCTGGCAGCCTCACCCAGAGTCGCCGATATCTCTGGGGGTCGGCACATCCTCAACCAGTTTTCATTTTAGGCTGGTGTGACGTTGCCCAGATAACGGCAGGTTGTGCAGATCAAATTGAAGGTAGCTTTCAAAGGTTGGAGGTGCGCCACTTTCTTGAAAACCCTGTGAGCGTGGTCGTATCTGACATTTTGTACGGAGCTGCAATGGCGAGGTGAAAGTTGCTCCACTTACACAACACTTCTGTTGAACACATTAAACGCTCAATAAATAGCCTTGAATGTATAACCACGCCGCCGCCTGCTACCCCATGTAAAGGAGGATATAGTTATAGGATATAGTTATAGGATATAGGGTATAGTGTATTTGTCACGTACTTTGTACTGCAATTTCCAATGCCCTCCTGTGAAGTGTGATGGTGGTGGTACCACTGTGTTGTGTATGCGTGAGGTCTGTGCCTTACTGTGTTGGTTTGATTTGTATTATTTATTATTTACAGAAAGATTACTTTTGTAAGATCTGTCGATTAACATTTACATCAAGAGAATGTAGGCATTTTCAAAGGCATGCTTTCTTAAGAAATTTGTCATTGTCATTATCATTGTAATAATCTTTATTCTTCTCTACTACAACTTTTTCTCCTCCTCCTCCTCCTCTTCCTCCTCCTCCTCCTCCTCCTCCTCTTCCTCCTCCTCCTCCTCTTCCTCCTCTACTTCCTCCACTTTTACAGGACTGGATCATTGCTCCAGAGGGCTACGCAGCTTTTTACTGCGACGGTGAATGCTCCTTCCCTCTCAATGCGCACATGAATGCGACCAATCATGCCATTGTGCAAACCCTGGTGAGTATTTTGTCTGCCTGCATCCACATTTATTTAAACAGCTTTCCTAAAAAAGGAAAACCACACAAACGCTAACATGTGTTAGCATAACAAACAACTTATTAACTGCCTGTCACTTCAATCTCTGACCTTTCTAGGTTCATTTAATGTTTCCTGATAACGTGCCAAAGCCGTGCTGTGCCCCAACCAAGTTGAACGCTATATCAGTGCTCTACTTCGACGACAGCTCCAATGTTATCCTTAAGAAATATAGAAATATGGTAGTGAGGTCTTGTGGCTGCCATTAGTGGTGAAGAATCACTGTTTATTTATAATAGGTGGTATAACCCAAAAATATATATATGTTCCACAGATGTGATCCAATGTACAGTATTATGTATATATGTTTTGATATCTAATTTATTTTCCACTCTTTTGAAAGAAAACAACACTGAACGTCATAACATTCATACAAAAATGTCACTTGACCGTTAACCTTTTCTGTCCATTGGCATATAATCTCTATTAGTCACAACTATATATATTAGAACGTTGATTTAACATACTATATATATATCCATTGGATATTAACACATCCACTGGATTATAAGAATATTACATAATAAGATGTGCTTGGTTCAATGCAGACTGGAATACATTGAACTTCAAAGCCAGTTAAAAATGACAGATAGATATTGACGTAACATAAAAAAGTATAAATATTGCAAGGTGTGTGTCCTGCTGTGTTCTTTTGAATAGCGCTGTCTATCCTCGACGCACTTACAATCAAACATTTCATGTTGTTACATAACTGCCTTATTACTGCAAAACAACGTAATGGAGTATGCTTTGTTCTTTCATATAAACATAAAGATCTTCAACAAAATCTCTTTTGGCACTACAATTATAATCTCATCCTGCACAATTGTAGTAGTTGTGTTTTGTATCTCCATGTTACAATATCAACATGATTTTTGTGTGTTTTTATAAATGGTTGTGTTTTTTAATAAACATGTTTTTTTTTTAAACACTTGACTTTCCTCAAACTCACTTGAGCTCTGTCCAGTCTCACCAAACACACATTTAAAGATGAATTACCTTATCAGAATTCCTGCTGTGTTAAGTCTTTATTCCTTTTTTTGCAAAATGCTTTTATGCATTGTTGCTGGACTGCAGTCCTCCGATTTCTAGTGTTTAACAAGCTTGGAACGAAATAAAGGAATAAATCCATGAAAGCTTGTGAAAGTTCTCCAGTGGAGTGGTAACACTAGTGCTGCAGTGCTGGGAACCAGAGGAGGTGCCAGGAGTGGAAAACGCTTTGCGCCTGAAGGGATGGCCAGATATACACGCCAACGGTAATAAGCAATCACCTTCAGCATGCGAAGGACGCAGGTGATTTAGATGGAGTGCTCGGCACACTCCTGCTTCGCTACAGGTTGTACAAGTATCTGCACCACAACCGGAACGCCGTTGCCAACTTACCTACAATCAGCTCACACTTGGGAGATTAACTCCAGGGGGGCCACATATAAAAGTGCACATTTAAAACCCCCAGTGTTATATGTATATTTATATATTACTGCTCTATATTACATATACAGCGATAAATATTAGGGAAATGTAAGTCAAGAGTCGGACCTTGACAGTCTTCGCTGTTTGTTCATGCCAGATGTGTTGCATTCGAGTACAGCCAAGTGCTGCCCAGAACCAACAAATACATTCGGAGTTGCCTCGAGATGTACCTCACTATGCTGTATATGTGCGTGCGTAAAATCGAAGAGGTTCATATTTTTTTTTTTTACTTGGAACTAAGTTCCTTAGGAGATTGGGTTCATGGGGATTCATATTTATTTACACAACTGTGTTGACCTTCAACCGAACACAGCGCGCACACTGTTACACTCCCCTCTCTGACTCTCCCCCACTTCTTAACTTTTCTCTCTCTCACTCTCTCTCTCTCTCTCTCTCGCTCGCTCACTAGCTCTCTCTCTCTCTCTCTCTCTCTCTCTCTCTCTCTCTCTCTCTCGCTCTCTCTCTCTCTCTCTCTCTCTCTCTCT
>JAOPJO010000043.1:2027440-2038527 GCA_027123675.1 Molva macrophthalma | reverse complement strand
AACATGGATACTGCATTACTCTGGAAGGTTAGGGTAATCAACATGGATACTGCATTACTCTGGAAGGTTAGGGTAATCAACATGGATACTGCATTACTCTGGAAGGTTAGGGTAATACAACATTGATAATGTATTGTTCCTCTCCTATTTCCTCGCTCATCTCTCTCACTCGCCTCTCATTCCTCTCTCTCTCTCTCTCCCCCCCCTCTCTCTCTCTCTCTCACTCTCTCTCCTCTCTCTCTTCCTCCCCTCTCTCTCTCTCTCTCTCTCTCTCCCCTCTCTCTCCTCTCTCTCTCTCTCTCTCGCTCTCGCTCTCGCTCTCGCTCTCTCTCTCTCTCTCGCCCCTCTCTCAGGGAGGAATGATAGCCCTCCTGCTGTCCATCCTATGCCTGGTGCTCATCCTCTATACGAGGCGCCGCTGGTGTAAAGGGCGCCGCGTCCCTCAGCCCCAGAAGAGCGCCAGCGCGGAGGCGGCCAATGAGATCCACTACATCCCCTCGGTGCTGATGGGCGGTCAGGCCCGGGAGAGCCTCAGGAACTCCCGGGGCCAGGGGCCCAACTCCAGCGGGACCCTCAGCATCAGGGAGACCCCCATCCTTGATGGGTAGGGGGGAGTGAGGAGAGGTGGAGAGTAGAGAGGAGGGTGGAGAGGAGGGTAGAGAGGAGGGTGGAGGGTAGAGAGGAGGGTGGAGGGTAGAGAGGAGGGTAGAGAGGAGGGTGGAGGGTGGAGAAGGGGTTGATGTTCTGGCATCTGGCTCAGCCGCGGTGGGTCGGCGCAGCACATCTTCTATATGATATTCTCACGACAATTCCAGAGGCATGTGGAACGCATCCCCGCCTCTTTGATCTTACAACTCAAGGCTTTCGCTCTGGAATTGTTTTTGGGGGCGTCGGGGCATCGTTGTGCTTGTGGCGTGTAGAGGAAGAAGAAGAAGAAGAAAATGAAACATATATTGATAGTAAAAAAACAGCCGTGATAATATGGGAATGATATGGGTGTGGTGCAGTTGTTGAGCGATATGCGAGTCTTGTTTAAGTTTAAACCTGCACTGAGTGTGTGTGACTGATGCCATGCCTTCTGCTTCAAAGTGATGAGATAGTATGAGAACAGAAGCCAGCCACCAAGGGCTCAAGCTAACCAGGGATTCTTTGGTCTGTAGACAAAAATGGCGAGTATTGGGTGCTACACTGGAGAGGAAATGATGTGAAGTGCTTTATCCTTTTAAGGCTGTGCGGTTCGAGGCAGTGGATGACTTTTATTGTTATTAGACAGTACGTCATTTCAAATATAAGGTGATGGTATCAGCGAAAATGTTACATGGTGCAGGTTTAGGGTTCCAACTGATATAGTCGCTTTTCTCAGAAGATTTAAGAAGAAGTCAGTTATTTAGCAGTTAGGAGAAGCAGTTAGTTTGCCTACAGGTAGGCTGCCGACAATGGGGATCGAACCCAGTATCTTTCGGCTTGGAATCGAAAGACTTAAATAATGGCAGGAGAAGGTATACCCTGAGATTTTGTCTAATTCTTAGACACAGACCCTGTGACTGTGACTCAATATTGCTCAATTTCATATAAACAACACAGCAGAATAAGCCCATATATTCCTCGTTTAATGGTAACTGGTTGGGCTGTTTCTAAGGCTTACTAAGGAACAAAAAGTCCCTGTACACACTGGTAAGTATAAGCAAATCCCCATTCTGGTTCAGGGCAGAGAGCGGTGCTGTACAAACACGAGTTACAAGGAACGTTAGAAGTGCATGAAGCATACTCTTCATAGCGGTCATAATGCCTCACTATGAACAAGGCCATAATTACACGCCACTGGCGGTTTAGATGACACCAAAAACAGGATGAGTCAGCCGTATCGGTGTGCCTACTCAATCTTCCCCGAGACATAAGCCCACAGTTCTCCTCAACAGATGTAAAACATGACCACACGGACCTGGCAAGTGGGTACGGGGCACCAAATCCAACAAATAAAGCAGAACCAAGGACCATTGTTCTAGGGGTTTTACCTGGGGGGTGGAGGGGGGGTGGAAGCCCTGGCTCAGGGGTGCTGCTGAATGTCTCTCTTGTATGTTGGTCCCAGATGGGGGTTTGTGTGGTGGACTCGGCAGTAGCTGGCCTGGGAGGGTGCCCGTACGCCAAGGGTTCATCTGGCAACGTCTCAACGGAGGACGTGCTCTACATGCTCCATGGCATGGGCATTCAGACTGTAAGTGTCCCCATCGCTGTCACTTGGTGGGTTTTGCAAAGCGTTTGATTTGAAGTGATATTAGTCAGCGTGCCTTTGTGGTTGCCGATAGTGACATTGTCATCTGGTCATTATTTGGAGACTTGACAATAAGGATACTTTCATTGAAAGCCTGTTCAATATCGTCCCAATACTTTTTGGAGACCCAATAATGCGCAGCCCAAATATTTTGTGCTGTGCCAAGTGCTCTCCCTTCTGGTGGGATACACTTACTACACATTCAAGAAATGTTATTTTTGTGTTAACTAGTTGTGCTACCGTTATATTTATATGACCACAACACCTACTAACATCAGCAGTTTGTGGTTTGCTGAAATTAATTCATGGAAATTACACAAAAAATGTTTTTTCACAATTAATGTTTTAATGTTAAATGATGATGAGGATGATGATGGGGATGGTGGTGATGTAGATTGTGAAGATGGTGGTGATGGAGATGATGATGATGATGATGATGATGATGATGATGCTGCTGACGAATATTATTATTATTTATTGATTTCAGGGAGTGGACCTCTCCAAAGTGATCGTGGCGGGCGACTTCATCTGTCACTCCCTCAACCGCGAGACAAACTCCAGGGTTGCCCAAGCGAGAGGAGCCCTGCTGTGAATCACAGCCTGGGAGACGCTATCCCTGGCAATTCAACTGATGGTGTTGCTGGTGATCTCGACATCCCTTTTCCCCTGGTGAAGTGGCCAGCAGATAAGGCAGTAACAGGGCAGTTGTCCTGACAGGCTATAGGCAGAGACAAGGTCGGTGGCGTTCACACAGAATGATGTGTGAATGATTTGGGTCTGGCCACTCACCCAACTCAATTGACATGGCCAAAAATGTCTGATTTAGATATTTATTGCACCTTATTTTACTTTTATCAAATACATTGGCTGTCGAGGAGGACAAAGTAACACACACACACACACACACACACACACACAAACACACCCACACATTGATAATGACGCCCCAAGTCCCAACTCTCCCTGAGCTCACTTACCAATGCCAAAGATTCCTGATTTGGAAATATATATATATATATATATAGATAATGATATATTACTTGCATTTTACCATTAATTTTACCACATCCTTATATCAAATAATATTCAGTGTACTGGATAGTACGATTGCCCAGAAAGTGATGTCGTTCATGGACTGCAATCAGGAAGGTGGGATAGTGACAGTGGTTGTCGAGGGCAAAACAACAATTTCTTTAAGGTCTGAAAGCCCAGAAGGGAATGTATGTAGGCTATGACAGGAGCAGATACTCCAAATGTCTGTAATATTGTGTTTGAACATTACATCCATGACATGATGCTGTACAATTCTTAGATGATGGTCTTTAGAAAAATACTTGACAGGATAATTTGCATCGCTGGTTTGCCCCTTATAAGCTGTCAAACTTGAATGCAGTTTCAAAGCATTCAAATCATCTAAAACCAGGAGTACCATCATCAGATAATTACGGAGGATGATTCAGTTTTGTGGATGGTTCAGAAGCGATAGGAGGTTTTCCCATTCATTGCGTGACAACCTAAAGTGTCTCCCTTAGCATTCTCCAACATATTCTCCCGCTTCTCTGGAAGAGCAGCCCTGCTGTTTGCCCTCGTTATTAGACCTCTCTTGGATTCGTAGCGTTAATGCCAGGAGATGGGCGGTGTTTCAGTGCATGTAATGCACGCATGTCCTGTCTGAAATACTTGCATACAAATATTTAATATATGGTTATTATCTGGGTGTTGGATGCCATGCTGCCAGATGTTGTTTTGCCATGTGGTAACAGAGTTTTTTTCATTTCAAATACATGTATGAAAAAAATAATGAATTGTTATTTTTTCAAGCGACAAAACAATGAACTGCCCTTACTAATCAATAACGTTCATCATATCTTGCTACAAATACAAAACAAAAAACAAGAAAACAAGGAAGCATGAACATGAAATGGGGAGAAATACCAACATAAATACCCACACAGTCCCTTTAAGAAAAGGGTTCCTAGTGTACAGCAACAACTAAACAAATATCAGTAAATTATTTACTAATTTACTAATTTACCTTCATGGAGCAGCACATGTACCATAATAACTGTGGAGACTCCCTACCAAGGAAAACTATATCTTTTTTTTCCCTCTTCCTTGTAGAGAAACGTTTGTTTGAACGTCAGAGAATAACCACACATGTCGTTTTCCCAAGAGGGTGAAACTGGGTTTGGCCTGTTTTCCTCAGCACACTGGGGAATAAAAATGAATCACATATTATATAGTATAATGACTATAGTATTGGATATTACATTCACATTTCATTTTGATGTTCCACACTTACCCAGATTTACACAGAATCCCAGTGGTCACTAAGAGGACGATTACAATGAGCACCAAGTATATCAGACCATACAGGAGGTGGCCTGAATGGACAACATTATTAATAGTTTCAAAATCGAATAATATGTAGCAATGAGATGTTTGTTATTATGCAAATTAATGAATTAATGAAAATACACAACACGATAATTGTCATTGTATATCGTTGTACTCCTTTGTAGAATTTATTATAAATAATTTGATCATGTATAATTGCCCTACCAGTCACCAACGTGTGGCCTTCAGATTCCGATTCCCCAACGTCAAAGGTTTTGTGAGAATCACCTAACGTCGCCCGGGGTCCCGCTGTAAATAATACATTCAAATTAAAAATGTTTAAAGTAGAATCATGCAACAAATCACAATGAGTCGCACGCCTCCAGACATGAACACACTCACCGAAGCGCGAACGATTGTGGAGTACATTACTAACTGTGTCGCATCTCTGCCGCTCGCCGGCGTTCAGCCCTGTGCAGGTACACGGGTACTGAAGTGGCGTGCCCATTAATGCGAGGAACGCCGTTCTGCATTCAGCCTCTCCGCTGAGAAGGAGAGCCGGATTCATCAGCCAAACGCACTCCTCATTTGCATTGTCATACTCCCCGCACGGCGCGCTCTCCTCGTGCCAGCATTTGGATATAAAGCTTTTCAAGCGCTTTCTGTTGGTTTGAATGCAACGACAAAACAAAACAACAACAACAACAACAAGGGTACAGGTGTAAGGGAGCTTCTCGTGAGGTGACAGTGCTGTTCAGCATGCTCAGCACTTGAAATTTAGGTTTTGCCCAATTACTGCCAAGACACTACTGAGTCCATTATGTGCAGAGAGGTGCTGCTGTTCTCACATAGATGTTTGTGGAATTACATAAGGACATGTAATGTCCTTGGTGTATGTGATGCATTGGGTGCATTTTCTCTTAATTGTGCGGTTCGTTAAGAAGAGCAGGGACAATGAGGGAGGGGGGAACGAAAATGTTATTAAAGAAGACCTCATACTAATTAAGACAAGGCTTCTAAAAGGGAAGAATACATGACATTATTCATTACATTGTCTCATTGAATGATTTGTGTTGTTTAATCCATGGTAGAAAATCTTTAACGTGTTTTGCACATGGACATTTTATTTTGTGTGAATCAGGGACAAAAGTTATGCTATTAATGGTGCAAAACAATCAACAGTACCTTACAATTCTCCATATTGACTGATTGGGATAGACTTATATAATTGTAATATTATATATTCTTAGTCATTATGGATGATTAAATACTTTTTTAAACCCACTTACTTTTTTAATCAAATGTATCCTATTTTTTATTATTGATTTTGTTATTCAGACTCGCAGAAGAGGAAATAGAAAGAACGAATAAAAACGAGGCAGAAAGACAGAAAGAGAGAGACAAAGACAGAAAGAGCTATAGAAAGTGGGAGCAAGGCAGATATAGGAGAGTGAAAGCAAGACAGGAGAGAGGGAGAGAAAGTTAGAGAGGGAAAGACCTAGTGATCTGTCACTCGTGTGAGACAGAGAGAAAGAGATCGACAGATAAGTAGAGCAAATAAGACTGAGAGATAAAGAAAGTGAGTGAGAGAACGTGAGAAAAATGTAAAAAGCAGACACACAGATAGTAAGCGAGAGAGAGAGCAAGACTGAGTGAGAGAAACTGTGTGTGAGAGAGATAAAGAGCAAGGAGAAACAGACCGCAGAGCAGGAGGGTGAGAGAAAGAGAAAAGGGTGCGCATGAAAGAGACAAGAGAGCAAGAAGGAGAAACACAGCTAGCAAGAGAGCGAAAGAGAGCACACACACATACACGGTATACAGCCCGTATATTTGGTATATATACCTGCAGCTCCAGTCCCTCAGGCAGTGGCTAACCCCTTCCTGACAGCTCCAGATGTCATCGCCGCACGTGCCACTGTGCAGCATGGTGGCCAGGCGCTGGCAGTCCTTCTCCCCGGGCCCACATTCGCACATCACCAGCAGGTCGGCCACGGCCGCGGGCAGGCCTCCGTAGAACCGCAGGGATGTATCCCGACACCGCGTGCGGTTGCATTGCTCTGAGCCGCACGTTTGCAGCAGCGGCCCCAGGTTCTGGTTGCACACTTGGTCGCCGAGACACAGCGCTATTCTCTCCAAGCAGGACCCGCCGCTGCTGTACGCTAACACGGCGGGAGAATGTACAGCACTTGTTGTTGATGTTGTCTTGGGCACCAAAAGGTCCTAGCCTTTCTGGTGTCCAAGGAGAGCTCAGCAGTCGTTGCCCCTCCTAATCAGCCACCCTTTCTAAAAGGGTGTGGATTAATATCTATTAATACTATTTCAGAACATCATTATCTGTTCATTTCATCGTGATCCATCAAGTCAGTCAGGGACGGACTAGGACCAAAGAACGGCCCTGTAGGACAGTTGAGTGTGTGCCAATTTTTTAATTTAATTCATTTTTCAATTTAATTTGAATTTCTGTGGGGGCTGGGGTGCCGTTCCTATTATGCATCCATGGGGGCGCCCTGCTGTCCATATTCATTTTCAAAAAACATGATTGATTGGCTTGGCGCCCCACTATGGACTGTCGCCGCCCTAGGTGACAGCCTTGGCCTAACCACACCCACTTTCATATTCCACCTGGTCGATTCCTCCCTCTGTCTTTCTTTTGTGACACAAAATGCCATAGTCTACACAGTATTGTCATTTATTTACCAACCAAGAATTTAGTTTAGTTAGTTGTTCTATTGAGTTCAAAGTGCATGTTCTGCCCTTATAGCCAGGTAGGGCACTTGAGATCACTTCGGCACTTTATAAATACAATTAATAATAAGTAGTGTGGACCAGTCGTGTTATCATTGCATAGTGATATGCAACACATTTTCTCTGTATCGATCAATTACAAAGAATACATTTGCATGCACTCCTTTGAGCCATTCCAACTGAATCAGGAAGAAGACATAATTACCGACACCAAATAAACCGCTGTCTTTCCAGTCCATGTCTGCAGGAGTCCTTCTCTTCTGCAGAGCTAGAACACACATGAGAAAGATCACTACTCTACCATCAGACATCCATCACAGTCACTGCTTTGAATACATTTTATTTATACCCTCGTGATGCCCATAGAGAACGGGGTAACCACGATTAGCGAAGGGCTGGATCTGGGTAAATAAGCGGGCCATTCAGGCTGTTTTAGAGATTATCGGGAACAAGGATGCTGAGAACACTGCACCTGGCTTCTGGTGGCATTGTGTTGTGAGTGCTTGCAGAGAGCGGCAGGGCTCCACCTCCTCCACCTCCTCCTCCACACACATACACTGCTGCAGCGACGGGAACTGCTCCAGAATGGCCCTCACGCTCATGTTACAGACCTCCGAGCCTTTTATTTGACACCCTTTGTCCGGAATGGCGCACAGAATAAACAGCGAAGAAGAAAAACAGGATCTTTCTCTAATCAAGCAAAACCTTTTGATGATTAAACCCCCCCCACACACACACATGCACACACATGCATGCACGCATGCACACCTGCACGCACACACACATACACACGCACAAACAAAAAAACACGTACACCCAGTCGTATTGTACAATACGATGTTTGTACAAATCTTTGAATACAAATCTACTCAAGGCCTGTATCCACATAAGCATATACAACAGATAAAAATGTCTGGTGTGTGTTAATAATGGTATTGTTTTGTGCTCAAGCTGTCAGTAATAGGGAGGTGAAGGCTCTCACCATCATGCTACTGCTCCAGGCTATTTCTTGAGGTAGAACAAGCTAACCATATTGCCAGCTGTCAAATTATATTCAGTTCCTCATCTGTCTGAGAAAATCTGATCACTGTTGTGCCGCCATTAATGACTAACTGAGAAAAACAATAACACACTTAGACGCACAATATATAATTCTAAATCACTAATAGCATAATTGTGATTATTTTCTCTACTGTTGTTGCCCTTATTTATGACTCCATGTCCTAAGAATTACACTGTTCAGAATCAACCTGTGTTATACTGTGCATTTGAGAAATAAAACACTTTGACAATATGTGAATGATGGTGAGTGTGATGTGATATTTACCCTCATCGCCACATCGTGTGCCAATAAAAGCTGTCTGTTCCATGTTTCTGCATAGATCGGAGATGCAGGTATCTATCGTCCCCAAACAGTCGGGGGATCTAGAGAGCAGCCCCGTGCTTGCAACATGATGGATCACAACTCCTGCAAATGAGTCATACATAGTTCATAAACCACTATTCAAATGTATTCAAATTGTATTTCTATTCTCAATTATGTTTTGTATGTATCCCACTTCATGGGATGAAGTGGTACTTCCCTTTAGACATGAGCATCTCTTTTATATCGTCCAGCACTTTGATTTTCCAACAAAGTTAGAGGATATTGACATACAAAAAAAAATCCCCTCTAAGAAGTGTCGAATAATAAAATAGATAAATGAGAATGAAATTAAGCAGAATTCAAAGTGAGAGTTGTGGCGACTCAATAAGATTATATTTAGCAAATGTTTTGAATCCATCGAAACGCGCAGTCTAGAAAAAAAAAAAATAACTCTTGATCTGTGATTTTTATTATTTATATGTCTATGCTTTCTACCCTTTTCATAAAATGCATCCAAATTCACCCAAAATGCTATAACAAGTGGAACCGCACTCACCTAGTATCAGAGCGTTTCCCAGATGTGTTGTCGGCATCTTGATGTCGCTTTTGACGTGTTTTTAATCTCAGGAGGGACAAGTGAAGTAAACGGCTTCAGCTCTGTTGACACTGATCCGACTCTGCTCTTGACGTCAACATTTAAAGCGAGATTTGAGGCAGGTGATGACATGGGATATGTCCTCGCGATAGATACCAATCAATTTGGAGCGTCCACTCAATGAAACCGACGTAGCCTACGTCCTATTGCAGCTGTACAGTTAGTTAGATCACAACCATTAACATTAAATAATTTAACTGGATCAGCCTGCTGATCCTTCGAAAGAAGCAGATCTGTTCAGCATGCTATAGTTTTTTTTGGTCTAACAGGCTCATTGTGCTATTGTTAAATCTCAGCCGTCAGACATTTCCTAGGTATTCACATAGTATCTGTGGATTAAGGATTTCCAGATTTCGGAAACTTGGTACATAGGGCTTATTTTACATGCTGAACCTTTTTGCCTCTTTGACCCATAAGGTCCGCATAGATCATTTTTTCTTCCGTACATCGAATGAGTCAGGCCCGTAGGCCACCCCCTTTATTAAGTGCACACTTTTGTGTCAATGGCGTCACAGTGTCAGTTTCAATAAATACTAAGCTAAGAACTAATGCTCAAATTCGCAGATAAACGTATTTTGCTCCTGACCCATGACTCGGATTCACTCCAAATCGCTTGGGGACACTCATCTAATCGCCCCGAATGACGTGGCCCAGTGAATCGCAGGCAAATGGAGGATGCTTTGGGAGGCAGTGCGTGTGGGCTGTTAAATATATCAAGACTGCTTTAAGTTTGAATCCCTGATTCCTATACCAATCGTTTTGCATAACTGAAAGACTGCATGACTGCAAGAGTGCATGCTATCATTTCACACAAGCTCCATTAGTTTTCAGATGAATGAAACGCGTTACAGGTTAAGTATTATAAATCTGTAAGAATGTGACTTGAAACACGACACGAATAGGTAAGAGGTAAACATCTATATGCAGTGGAAGTTATCCGTCACCCCTGACATTTATAGCAGCCCAATACAGGGGAGGTGTGATGCAATGAGTGGAAATACTGTAGAGACAAGAACCTAAGCCATTATATGTTTACATGTTAATAATATAAGTAAATAAGTAATAATACAAGTACCATTAATGAAACGACATGATACAAGTTTCAACTAATCTTTGAAAATCATTAATATGAGTAAAAAAATGTCAGGGACGATTGTCAGGAAACATGATACAGACGTGTTACATATAGGATTTCTAGCCTAGGCTAATTGGCGACCTCTGTCCCTGATTGTTTGTCATGTAAAGGTTACAGTGTGTGTATTTTGTTGATTGCTATTAATTACTGATAATAATGATGTTGGTGTTTGAAGATTATTTTTGCTTGCGGCTTTAGCTTTGTAAGTGAGTAGGACGCACAACTAACTGAAATGATTTTTTATTGTAATGCCATTCATTCTTCTCTGAATAAGATCAGCTCCTGAAAGCTCAACCCACTCACATTAACACTTAAGTATCACCTTGACACATGACAATGACCATGAACAAAGAATAGCTGGCATAGGCATTTATTATAATTGATGATGATGACATTGATTTACCATTTCCTCCTCAGCACATAACTAGCAGTTGTGTGTATGTGTAATGATGATCGACAATAGGTTTAAAAAGCCTGTTCATTTGGCAGGTGTATGTATGTTTGTGTGCTGTGTGTGTGTGTGTGTGTGTGTGTGTGTGTGTGTGTGTGTGTGTGTGTGTGTGTGTGTGTGTGTGTG
>JAOPJO010000043.1:1995186-2015462 GCA_027123675.1 Molva macrophthalma | reverse complement strand
TTTTGATAGATATTTTCTTTAAATCACCCCCCCCCCCCCCCCCCTCGAACCGCCAGTATGTCCAATTATATGTTGCGTTTGAATACATGTTATTAGTGTCGTCTAATAGAGACAGCCAAGAAATGGTCAGTGAAACAAAGCAGGTTTTGACAGACTGAACTTTAATAAGCCACATTCATTGGTGGTCATTCTGTTTAGAATGAATTGCTGCTAAGGCATTAATACAAGCTTATGCTGCAAAAATATTCTGCATATAAAGACTATTGTGAAAACCATGCCAAACAATGGAAAACAAAACTAGTCCAAAATACGTCAACATCATATTTTTTTTGCTTCATTTTCTCATACCACTGGGGACTATAGTTACTTTAGCAAGCACACTTATTAATAGCTTAAATAACCCTTCTATATGAAACTGAACAAATTGAAAGTATTATTTTCCAAACGCACCTTTAGAGTAAACACACAAAACATTAACACTGTTGATAAGATCTAAAAAAATAAACACCTTAAGCACTCAAATGTGCAATTTTATTTAAACTCTTCTGATGGAGAAAATTTAAACAGCCATACCGAAAATACGAAAATCACCCTTGTTCAAATGCTTCATGTCGGCCAACTCATGTTACTTATTTCTTGTTTATCAAACTACCCATCTTTTGTATGAATTTACCCAGTTTATTTTCATGGTGACCGTGGGAAGTACGACTGAAGTGATGCTCATTCAGCATGGAACCCTTCTTCACCGGCGCGCCCTTGCCTCTCTCCAGGGCTGGTGCATCAGCTGAACCTGATGGTTCAGGATGTGAAGTAGGCTTTCTTTCAGAAGCACGGTGAGATTCAAATCTGCTTTTCGGATGGTTTTCGTCAACCGGATCCTTGCGCTGATTCCCCGTTTCGTAGCTTGCCCTCACCCTTGCATCACCTGGCATGTTGGGATGCCCTTGCATCCTTGAAGACAAAGTGTTGGTGGGAGAGGTTTGCCGATGCTCCTCAATGTTAAAACGAGGGTTTGACGGTTTACCGAAGGATTGTGTCAGCCTGCTCTTGGGGTTGTCTGATGAGGTCCTGTTTGGGAGGATTGCACTGCGCTGAGGATCTCGACTGAGGAGGATTTGTGAATGCTGTCCTTCGTTCTCAGCCGTTAAAGTGTCTGTGCTGTTACATGATTTCAAACTGACTTGTTCAATGCTTTGCGAATTGAGGGCTTCTTTTTTCTCAGGTATGTTGAGCAAAGACCGAATCTTCATGGTGCTCTTTTTCAGAAAACGCTGTTGGTTCTTTTCTGTGGATATAAATGGTGTCCCCTTGCTTTCTCCATCAAGTGCGGCCGCTGATACAGTTCTAGATGGTGGCTCCTGCCACGAAGGCTGTTTTTGAATGTCCACAATGTTATTGACGTCATAATGAGACACTGAACGTTGGTCCTCATTCAGATTGGACCCATAATGACCATAATGTGATGTGACCCTTTCTGAGCCTCTCTCCGGGTGCCTCCCTGAAAAGGGTACGCCATGCATGTGACCCGGGGACTCATAGGGACTTCTGAGCTCACTGTTGTTCCTTGGGTCGGCAACACTGTGTCTTTTATTCCAGTTGTCTGTCGAAATAGCTGGGCTTTTCATTACACTCCCCCCATTAGATCTACCAAGGCTTGCGTAGATGGAATGCTGCAAAATCCTGTCTGCGTTATAGCTAACGTTATCCCTGGTATCCAACATCTGTAGGCTTTTCCTCTTCAATTCCTCAAAGTTTCGTCTTTTGTCATCCTCTTCTGTCATACCCCATTGCATTGAAGAGTAGTGCAGAGCAGGGCCCAGGTTGGCAGAGAGATTAGTCGATGAGCTATTTACATAACGGTGATTCTCCAAATTTTCTGGAATCGTGGGGTTAAAAACAAGGGAGGACCTCATCCTCGAGTGCAGCGAAGAGCTCGGTTTAGTATCAGGTGTTTCGTACTGGTCCAAAGTATCTGTATAGAAAGTGTCAGGGTTTCTGAGGTAAGATTCTATCCTCCACGTTCTCATGAAGGACTTTGAGGTGTTCTCCAAAGTTGGCATGTATTGTTGCACAGAAAGGAGATGCTTGTCATTGCCTTTGTATGACGGACGCATGTTCTGGCCTTTGCACATTTGTGGCCTTTGGGAGAAGTCATCCATCATGGGGTAGTTGTTCCTGCTGGGAGGAGAGCATGTGTCCCGAGGGATATTCCAGTTGCTGGCCCCATGCCTCTGGTTCTGTGGAATATGAGGGCTGTTTTGTCTGTCCCCGGCAGCGTAGCTGTGTCTTTTGAGGTAGTTTGACATCTCCACAGGGTGCAGTTGAGGCGTGTGGTTAAAGCCCCCCAACTTGTAGTCATTCAGCGGCATGTGTTCGATTGGCTCTTCAAGCCTCTCTTCGGGAAGTGGCATGCTGACCTGCCTGTCTATCTGAGATTTCAGATAGGCCGCATCAAGAGTGTGCCTCAAATGGTTCTTGCGTTCAAACATGTTGCTTGAGGTTGTGACAAACGATGTTATTATGGGCCTGCCATTCGGCGTGTCTTTAGACGTACCGGGCGGAGGGCACAGATCCTCTGGGACAGTGGAACGAGCATAGAGAGTTCGAAACTCCTCATCGTAAGACTTCACCAGATGGCCGGTTATGACCTGCACCATACTGAGATTGATCTTCTCGAAGGACCACATGAAGCTATGAATAAACATAAAGGACCATCAGTGATTTGTTATAAGTGCATTATGATAAGCAATCATCCATCCATATTAAAGCGCTGCTCTGCTTGTTACTTGTCAAGAAATGCTATTGCACGGTGAGCATCAAATTATATATTGAATCACCAATACAACCCGTATACAAAGGGGGATTGAAAAAGGTGTTATGTATACCTTTGCTTATGTTACTTGTGAATTGTTTTAAAACATACATTTGTATTTGTAAAGGCAAAGGACATCCCAAATATTTGGTGGAAGTTTTTTTTTGTTTTGTTACAGAGGGTACACCCCACCTCGTGGTCTATCATTACACATACCTGTATGAGCCATAGATTGCTGTTTTGCAGTCAACTAGGAGAAAATTCTGCTTCATTGCTCCGTGAAACTTAGCTCCTGACTGACAGAGGTATTCATGTCCTCTCACCGTGCGCACTCTCATGTTCTGCGGTATAGAAGAAAAAGAAAATATCAAGTGAGCTTATATATAAAATGTGTCACTATTTTATCATCAGAAGCCTACGACATAAACAGAGATTAGGAATAACTATCATATATATTGTATATATAATGTCCGGTAATTCTCAAAAAGAGTTGATTGAACTACTACTCACATGGATTCACAAGGTGTGTTGAACCAGACAGTTAGTAATTATAACCCCACCCAGTTAAAACAAGAGAGACCTAGACTGGCAGCCTGCTATTTCCATTCCTAAACTGTATCCTATTTAAGAAATATTCACTTCCTGGCTGTGTGAAAAGAGAACAAGGAGTAAACCCACTCAATATCATATTCATTTAACACAATGGGTTTTATGTTAAAATGGGCTTTTCCTTTTGAAGTGCTGTTCTTACTTAAACTGGGCAGATATTAAAAATATCAACAAAGGACATCAATTATCAGGAAAAGTAACATACTTGTACGTACTCTAAGCTGTGGAATTTTTATATCTTGACTTTCAGCCATTGCGAGGAAACTTTTGAAATTGAGATCATCCAGAAGCACATAGACAGGAACTCCTCTGCCAGCTGCATCCACCGTCTCTTTGAATATATCTATATCAGTAAACATATCCATCGCAATTGCAATGACCTGCAAAGGGAAAGAATTTGTTAGAGGACAGATTTTGTGTAGATTACCATTGGATGTATATATATTTCTGAGAGGTATAACAGGATTCCTTCCTGACATAAGAGAGTTGCAACAAGATCGGAGGAAATCCAGAATAGGGAACACATTAACAATAAAACATTATAGTTTTCACTGTTCAAATGTACGTTGACAGCAGTACAATGATACAAATTCATACATTGAATATAATAGTTACTCAAATAATAGACGTCCATCTACACAAGCATAACTAGACATTGGGTTAGTTCATTTTTGTATAAATGTTGTTTTGAATTTAAATAGGAGTGTTACGAAACGCCCGACAGTGTTCTACATTCTTTCCCAAGCCAGTCATAATAACTAATAAAAGAAGAACTGTTCAACCTGCTAAGCCGGGCATAATTGTCTTGAGTCATAATCTGACAAGCTCTGGGCCCAAATCAGGAAATAATATTGTTCAGGATTTGTTTGGACAAACTCCACTTGAGCATGTTTCTACTGCCACTGCACACTTTAATCCCATGACGTCAAGTTGCAAAACCAGTTTGTGATGCTCAACACCCACCCATATATTCCTTTAAACTGGAAGAGGAGCACAACAAAAGAAGTGTAAGACTGCTTCCAAGGAAAACGGTCTAGTGACACGTGGTGTAAGAGGGTGGGGGTGGGGGGGGCGGGGGCGGGGATATGGTGGGGGCTTTGTGCGAGAGCCGGATCAATGCGCCTGCAGGGGAACCAGATGCTACAGTCAACATTCCATTAACACACATGACGTCGTTACCTGTCTGGCCTCCTGAATGTGTTTGCGTATGACCTCCTTGATGGGGATGCTGTTCTGTCGCGGCGGGTGATGGAGCAGGTCCACACTTGTCTGCAGCCTCTCATGCATCACCTCCGGCCATCCCAGCTCCAGGTCGGGGGTCACCACATCTGAGTGCATGGGCCAGTAGGTCCCGGAGGAGGAGTGGCTGTCCGACGGCACATGATGGACGTCCTCAGCCTGGTTGGCCACCTGGGGCTTCTGCACATTCGCGGTGATGAAGAGCAGCTCTTCCTCTGAGAGAAAGCTCCCGACTCGTTCCCCTTTGAGAAACTCCTGATACGTTTCCCTGCCTCCGCTCAACAGGTGATCAATGGCTAGGCGGTAGGCCTCCTTGTAGTGGGGCTGGATAAAGTCCTCTGGTATTAACTCACCCATCAGAGAGGACAGGTTGGACAAATGTTGGGAATTCATCATGACGCGAGGATCGGGAGCTGAATAGTGAAGGAGAAGCCAGAGGAAGATATATGATGAAGTGTCATGTAGAATCAAGTTCTAACCACACATGAACCGACAAGGAAATCTTCAACTCTGCTAGTACTAAAGCATATATGACCATGATACAAAGATAACACGCATACAATATTTGCAGTGGAGAGGGTGTTGTCTTTTCAAGGACATAATGTACAATACGTTTATATTATGTCGTATCTAGGATGGAACACCACTTAAATATACTTAAACACAGTATTCCAAGACATAGATTAATAAAAACTTCATCTGAGAATAAAGCTGTACGACTTGTTTTTGGTTTTTCACTTGTAATACTTAACATACTTTTAAGTGGACCTGCTATTCGGAATCAACGAATGCATCCACATTTTGTTGCAAACCTATGGCATTTCATTTTGCCGTTATAGGACCGATAATGGCAACATAGAATACAGCAGGTTTGTATTGTGGTGATTGCAAAGGTATCTTTCACCCATTTCAGAGTGTGTGTTTATGAGTTTAAAGATTATATTTACTCCGAAAGCCTAAGGCATTAAGACACATTGTTGTGAGTTGGAACTCCACATAGAGGTTTGTGTATAACACAGACAAAGCTGTCCAGGTTAGTTTATTAATGTAAAGTTGTGTATGAAAGAAAATACAACCACTGCCAAACCTATAACATTATGCTGCACACTTTCTGAGACTAACCATGTGTTGATACAGTCTAATCAGTCATTGATTCATTTATTCATTAGACTGAGAACATTAATGTTTGAAAGAAACGCTATTAACCAGTTACCATGTTTATATACCACCAAAACCAGATACATTTGAAATGGAGTAATAATTTGCTTTACAGCAGTAACTTACATATAGATTGTGAACTATGCAAAAGTCCTCTTGAAGGTATCCCATTGAAACATAGTCCACATATTCTTTATACACGCTAGAATGAGAGGCTGATGTCACCCAGCTGGGTTAAAACTAAAAGAAGGAAGTGTCTCAACATGAGAAGCTCCTATCAGTGGAGGGTGTGGGTTCTAGTTCGGACATGCAAATAGCTCTTGAAACTTGCTCACTGGCAGCCATAAACCTGTTTGACATATCTAGCCACACCCATTCTCCACCTGTGTGTGGTGTGTGTGGTGTGTGGTGTGTGTGTGTGTGTGTGTGTGTTTTCAAAGTGTCTAATCTGGGATACAAAGTTCACCAACAAAAAAGAAAGAAGAAAAAAGGAAACAAAAGCTAACAAAGCTGTAATTATTAATTCTGCTTTTGTTTCCGTTTAGCTGAAAAGCAATTAGGCATTTAGGCTTAGGGTTGGATTCTTACTGTGGCCCCCCATGCATGAAGATTTGCATTAATGTGTCATCCAAATGGCACACATTTATATAATTACTTGAGTACAACAGAGCTGCACATTGCTACTTATGATTTATTAAAAAGAAAAGCCATATATATAATATGGTACCATCTGTTAAAATGGTATTCCAGTACCCTTTCGAAGAAGTCTTAACAGCACCCCACTCATTCCAATCAGTTATTTTTGTTTGCATGTCGGCCTATTCTTACGTTAGAAAACCTACTCTCCCCTGCATTTAGCTTGGGGCTGAAGAGTAAATAGTGGTGAGATTTTCTACAGCTCAGCAACAATTGTCCTACATTTCTCCTGTATTGGAAGAATTATCATCAACATGTTATAGGGAATAGGAAAAACAACAATACCATACCATACAATACAGCACCATATTACTTGGTAATAATACCTAATACGTTTAAAAAGCACTAGTAAAATAAATGGAAATTACGCAAGAATTGAATTTAATACAAATGAAAAATACATTAAAAGGCTGAGAAGAGAGCATCAAGCATGCGTGTGCCTGCCCAGTGTGAAAAATGGCAAAAAAAACCTTTTGGAATCAATTTGTGTCGGTCAGTACAGAGGTGGACAACATCAAAGTGAATCGCGATAAAAGTTATAATTACTTATCTCAAAGACTATATTGCTGTATTGACATTATTTGATTTGTTGCAGGGTCACGCAAGGCTGCACGCTAAATGCTCCTAGGCAGAATCGGCACCTGGGTGGAATTCTTCTTTGGGCGGCAGTATCTCATGAGGTAGAGCAGGTTGTCTGGGTTGATCTCCGGCTCCTCCCAGCTGTGTCCCGAGGTGTCCCCGAGCAAGGCACCTAACCTTAACCGTTCTATACTGCTTTACAAGCTGGCTGTTGCCTTGCATAGCTGACACCGCCATCGGTGTATGAATGTGTGTATGAAGAGGTGAATGTGAAGCAACAATTGCCTCCATTTCTCCATTTCAACATGCTCCATTCTGCTGTGTTTTCTCCAGGGATAGAATTAGGGCTGTATCAGCATGCAGATTCAATATGAAAGGAGGGCCTACAATAGGACCTTGGGGTACACCATGTAATCTGAAGGGTGAAAGAAGAGTAGTTGATGCTTGAGCAATCCTTTTCTTAGGTAGCCCAGTGTTATTTCAGACAGTTAAAAAAAAAAAGAGTTGTTTTTCCATTTTCTCCCAGCTCTCTTGCAATCCCTATTTACAGCCTGAGTGGAGTCATGTAAGGTTGAGCACTTACAAACACACACGCATGTGTGTGTTTGTAAGTGCGTACACACACACACACACACACACACACGCACACGCACACGCACACACACACACACACTGTGGCAACCCCAACGGGACAGTCAGTAACCGGCAAGGCAATGTCTGTGGTTTAAGCCCATCCTGGGTCTCTTTTATTAAAACCACTGAGAAAATGGAACACATGCGTTGTGGATCAAAAGGAAACTTAGGTTCTTCCCGGGCCGGGGTTTCTTCACGGGCGGGGGACCTCACTCCTCGGGCAGCGCCATAGTCCGTTTGCTACGGGCTCCCGCTCCTCTCCCTCACGGTAGCCACCGGCTTAAGTAGGCCTGGGGCTGATTGTTATCCCAGGCCTGACGCAGCTGCGAGTGGTAGAACTGATTGTCGATTACTTTACCTAACTGCACTCTAGCTGCAGGCCTGCGCTGTCCTTCCCCAGCCCTTTGGGGGAGCTGAGGTTCACCCGGTCCTCCACCACACACACACATATGCACATGTACTCACACACACACACACACACACACACACACACACACACACACACACACACACACATTGTCTCAATACTGTTTGACTAGGTTCAAATTCACGTTTGCTTCAATAAGAGGTTTGCCATGTCTGTGAACTTAACTATTATTAATATCACAATTATAGGGCAGAGTAATAACTCTAGGTCTCCAGGTTTACAAGATCCTGCCACAGGTTCAACCCCACTCCTACACACATCAAGATCAGTGTGACACATGATTACAAAACAACCAGTGTGTTCATCATGTTCCATGTTCCAGTAAAAAAAGGGAACAATGTTGAATAGTTACAAGTAGAATCAGAAAACCTGCATAGAGGAGGAAGGAGAGGAGTAAGAGAGTGAGATGAGAACTAGGATAGGAACTAACAGTCAAGAGTCACAGGCACCTCTTTCTTTGCTGTGTAATCGCATAGAAATCAGTTCCACATCTTATGCTCCATTGCTCCCCTGCTTGCTCAAACCCATAAGCGCATGGACATTGATATATAGAGGCTTGCCATTTATACCTTTGATCCTGCAAGTCCATGCAGACACCTGCCTGGCAACATAGTTTCGAAGACATCATCTATTTAAATGACTATTTACTGTTGTAGTTTTCAACTTGCTCCATTGTACCTCCACACCACAGCATGTCATATTGTAGGCTATTGTTAAGTTGTGGTCTGAGTTTGTAAGGTACTAACAATGTCATTCATGACAAGCGGCAGCCAGTCAATAGGACCATCCAGAGGGTGATTTGTAGCAGTGAAGATACAGTATGTGTACATTGACAGCATCAAAGGAAGGAATGAGAATCTTTTGACGTTATCCCATGTCATCATTAATCACATAGGAATGTGATAGAGACTACCTATCCATCTATCAATCGAATGTGTAGGCCTACATATCCGTAGCGTATACCAATCTTTAATCATTTCCCTCGATATAGAAGGTAGAAGGTAATTGTAGCCTTAATGCCTATCAGTGGAATCAGTATACGTCCAATGAAATAAAGACAGGAAACTAAATTACACCCTTTTTTGTGCTTGCTCATTTACACAACACTACCACCAGATTACACAAGTTTCCTTTGGATGTTACGGTAAGGGCTGTGATTTCTCTGCGGTTCTTCAGCCAAACTTGGCATGACATCATCGCTTGCATAATGACAACGTATGCGTGGCCCTGCAGATGTTTCAGCACCTCGATCACTGTTCTGTGGTCCCAGCGTCGAGCAGGCAGGCGAGTTAGAAGTCAAAGCTAGGGTAGGCAATTTGGAAAAACGTGCCAGAGTAAGCTTGATTTTTAAGTATCCATGCAAAACTCCCTTCAGGCCTCTCTCCAAAGCCACTCCCCCAAAAAACACGTGACTAGCTCGCTTTGTGGAAGGCTCTGGTCAGTTGCAATGAGTGCACGGGCAGAATGAAAGCAGGTAGGGATAGATAGATAGACAGACAGGTTGGCCATCCAGTCATTTAATTCGGGCTGAATGAAATGATTGGATGGGCTTATTGCAGGCATTAGCCAGCCCCAGATACCAGATATTTTCTTTTTTTTTGGTCAGAGCATTTGATTTATTCATTGTTGGCGTGATGTCAAGAGAAATTCAACACATATGACATTAAAAGGCTTCTAAAATAAATTGCCTTCCCTAGCTTTAAGAAAGATATGCACGTAATTGTTTAATGACAATCACTGTACGTTTCTCCTCTTGCAGCCGCTGATCACCACTGATGAGTCACAATCTTTGGAAAACTCAAGCCCTGTCCCATGGTGGTGTAGCATCGCTTACAGCAAGACCCACATGTCTGAGCAGGCACTACAGTTTATTCTATTTTGTATTCTCAATTTTAAATCCTAATCCTAAAAGAGTATATCTCAAGTTTAAGGTTGGTCGTGTTCCGCTGAACAGGAATACCTGTCAATATTATCACTAAGAGCTCTATTTGCAATATGGTCAAGGCATCAATCGCCCAATATGCGATACCACTGGGAAACATTTGAAAGAGTATTTAAAAGGCCCTCCTTCTGATTTGTAAATGTTCTACAGTGTATATTATCACAGTGAGATGACTTACCTTTGTCCTTCAGAGATGCTGAGCGGAACACTTAAGCCTAAGGAGCCATAATGGCTGATCGGGCCTGATTGTCGAAGGTGACCTTTACAGGACTTCATGGTTCCTCCACTGCACCTGTAGATTGCTGAGCACAGGCAGGAGTTGAAGGTCAGGGAACATGTTTTGAAGTCCTATAGCGCTACCACTGTGGCAGCCATCCTACACAGTGGACATCTTATGGTTCAAAGGATGGTGATTGAACATCTTTGACTGAAAATGGAAGCTCTGCTGACGTCTTTACGGAACCGGTTATTCAACGGTAGCAACTAGTCATATAACATATACCACCTCATAACTTGGTGTAAAGAAACACACCTATACAGTAACACCTATATATGAAATGTCTTAATTTGGGCCATAGACTGCAAAATGATGACACCAACTCCAAGTACAAAATAAAAGTATGAAAAAGCTACAATAAATATGTATTAATAGAAAAGATATATTATAATGGTAAAATAACAATTTAGTATGTAACTTAAGTTGCAACGTGTAAGACTGAGCCCCTCCCAGTTGGTAGGCGGGAGACTTCAGAATTAAAACAACTCAATAACAGTGTTTTGTCCACTCTAACTGGCTGTGCAACTGTGTGACGGTAACTGACTGTCTCAGCGTAGTGATGTAAATAAACGTAATATATAACCTCATTAGACCACACGATATTAAAGCTAACATTAGAACCTCATTGGACCACACATTCTTAGTGCGAACACCCGTTCTGACTAGTTTCTGCTTCTACACATAGTGGTCAAGACAACACCATATAAAGTTGCATGGGTCTGAGATAAATCAGACCCTATAGGCGTGGCTTCTTTACCATTCCGCCCATACCAATAGACCGAAGATTTACCTGGGTCCAGCAGATGCTTCATGAACCGCCTCCACAGTGCATGTCCGTTTACCTTGTATATCTGAATGAACAGTCGTGTTGAACCTTTACCACTCTTCGAGTCATGCCTTTCCCGAAACCACGATACCTGAGGCATCAAAATGACGCATCATGATGAACGTGACTCGTGCACAATTTCCATGTAGATGCTGAACAGGCACAACTCGTGTTATAGTTTAGCCTTTAGTTTATTGAACAGCTATCTTTTGTTTTCAATGTTGGGTCATTTGTATAAGAGTGAGTCCCGTAAGAATACCCCCTTTATCGCACCATATAACTACATAAGCAATTATTTTTATAATTGATTTATTAACAATGTGGCTAGATTTATAGGCGGCGTTAAAAAATCGACGCCTGTTTTCTTGGTACTGACCCGCGAATGATAATTTCACTCAAAAATCAGGTAGCCTACGATACTTTGTAACATTTCCCATCTGGTAACGCTGGTACATGCTCTGAAGTGTATTCTGGGAGGTAAACTCGATGTGCCAATAAGGAAAGATTGCTGTAATATCGGCCACGGACCACCTCCAGGTTTGCGGCGTTAAATAGTTATTATTCTAAATTTAAAAAAAAGTGTTTTTATGATGGCAGGCACGTAGGATGATTTAGCCAGGTTGCAAATGGGTGATAATGAATGAAACCCGCATTGAGGTTATTAACATAACCTAGACCACGAAATCTTTCCCTGAAATCAACTACATATCACCCGGTGATATTGCGGTTGGTGTTCACTGTGTTAAGCTGTAATTTGAATGCCACTTTGTCTCCCTCGCGCCTCAGTTTCATTTACATATGACAAGCGTCTGCGGTCTCTAAAGGTGGGCCAACCTTGCAGAGTGTGGTATTTCATCATACATCCACGGAATAACACTGCTTTTCTGATTTAAAGAGAGGTTTGCATTTTAATTAACCACTTCTTGGCAGCGATTGGATGTACCATATTGAAATGTGGATTAAGGATGTTATCATCCATAATGATTCTGGAGGACATCATCCAAACGACCACACGTCAAACCAAATCAAATCTTATCATGCAGGAAGATTGTCTCAACGATGCCACAAAACAATTGCTTTGAGCAAGCAAACGCACAGACATTCAATTTGAGAAAGATGAATAGGTATACTGTTGACAGAAGTGGTTGTGGGCGGGTGTGCTGTGAGACAAGCTCCATGCGACATTAGTAAATGGGCCTCCAAAGACTCCATTATGTTCAGCATGCTTTCAATTGATTTGGAGTTGGAGTCAATCAATCTAAGCTGAGTGTGCCAACACACTCAGTGTCACTTAAACAACACAGAGCAGGTCCTACATACAGAGACATAGTACATAGATAGGTAGGTAGATGGAAGGACAGACAGAGACACACAGATAAATAGCTGGTTGGAGATAGCTTCTATGAAGCACATCATGTTTATTTATAGAGATATACTAGATAGAGAGGTAGAAAGAGGGAGAGAGAGAGAGGGAGAGAGACTTGGTTGGTTGGTATGGTGATAAAACAGCAACAACAACAAACCATCACAGTTTCTTGGTGCAGCATTTGTACCATACAGCTGTTACCTGCACACGAGACAGATAGACCGAAGCAGGGGGGACGTTGGGCCTGGGCATCCCAGGCAACAGCCCCAAATATTTTTATGAATAACCCGATAATACCCGAAAAGATAAATAATAAAAAATTGATATCTTTTATTTATTTTTACAAAAATACAAATAATAAAAAAATCGCCCCCGGATCTATTAATCTGTCATTCAGTTTAGAACCCTAGAAAATAACATGACATCGTTGATCAAAAACGCAGCTTCTGTGTGTTATGCAGCAGATCTTCTTCACACCAATAAACTACATCTAACAGCTTTTTTCTAGTCTGGTACTGTGGCATGTCAATTCATGTCTAATGATAGCAGTTGTGAAGTATTCTTCTTCTACTCAATACTAGAACTAATTACAAAAAACGTATAATATTTTCATTTTGCATCACAATTCATTATAAATCACAGCCTATAAAATGCTGGCCAGCCCGTACCTCTCTCTTTTAGTTTACAAGAACCTTACTATCGACACTCCCGAAAACCCTCCCACTCACGCCACCCAGCCAGCCGAGCTACGCTAGTTTGCGTTGTACAATAACACAGCCAGTTAGAGTGGAAAGAACACTTTGGTTGAGTTTTTGGAATTCTGAAAGTGTCCAATCTACTTACTGGGAATGGCTCGATCTTACACATTAGGACTTTAAATTGTCCTGGTTCAGACATGAAAATAGGATCCCCCCTGGTCTGGGCTAATCCCTGAATGTCCTCAGATCCTAGAAACGCCCTTGGACAGAAGGATGGATGGAAATTGTGGTAAGTATGTGTGATGTAGTTGAAGAATTACAAGTGCAAGGCCCAAACACTCAGAGTTGATGCTCTGTGCGATGAAGCAGCACTCCAACCACAGCACTGTGATATTCCGAATAATTATTCCGTCTTGTAATGATAAAAACACTGAAATGCTTAGTTGAGTAGAAATTAATAAATCAAATCAACTAAGAATGAAGTATTGCTTTTTTCATAGGTGACCTGAAACCACATTACCTAAACCTCATTTCAGTCAGCTCACACCGTATAACTAGGCTACATCAAACATTTGAACTTGCAATGGAAGTTGGTTGGTCATTGAATACCAGCCCCTGAGGAAACAAGTCTCTACTACATGTTAATCCCTGTATCTGCAAAGATTTTAAAGATAGAGATTAATGTTACTGGACATATTTTTTAATATATTTAACACGGGTAAAAATATATAGAGGGGAATGTGATTGGATCCTTTGGGGTTAAGCTCTCTAAACCTGATGTATCTCCAAGTGTAACAGGCAATTAGGATGGGATCAAATAGGATGAACGTGATTGTTGACCATTTGATTGGATCGTGACAAATTGACCAAAATAATTTGGTAGACACCACCTTGTTGCATGATTTATATGTGGGGGTGAATAAGTCTAAACACAAATCGTGGCATCTTTAATTATCTAAAAAGTTTTAAATAACACTTAACCACCAATACTAGTTTATTTGATCGGATCAAGATTTAAAATGCACTGATTATTGTTACAAATTATATGTTAGATACAGAATTAAAACAGAATTCTAGTTCAAATGTTTTCATAAAACCATATTTATCGTTTTGTGTTTGGATTTAGGGCCCATCTTAATATGTCTGTAATGTGGCATATTTCCAAATATAATTAACCTGTGACAAAGGAGGTATAGTCTGTTTCCTGCTTAATATGTGGGTGAAAAAGTTGCTTTTCATTTCTGTGTTGTTGATAGTCCAAAATGTAATAGATAAACTCTTTGAATAAAATGTATGTGTTCAATAATTCATAGGCTGTTATATTCACCTTGGGAGTATGAGCAAACAATTAATCAAAACCTCACCTGATTTAACACAAATTATATGCTAGGTAAACAATCAGTGCTAAACTGCGCTATTGTAGACCGTTTAACCATCCTCCATCGTGTGTTTTATGTACGAAATTATAACAGGATTGAAAGATTTGCACAAAGGTCAACTGACACATACACCTCCTGATGAACAACATCAAGAGGTATTCCTGGTGGAGTCCCACAGAGATCAGTAATTGGCCCGGTTCTCTTTTTCCTCTGCACTCAAATGTTATCTAGAGGCCTTGATAACGTTTGAGGTCAGCACTGCCACTCCAGCTTGATTTCCAAGGCAAGCATAACGGCCATGCTTGCCCTGGAAATCAAGCTGGAGTGGCAGATCTGACCAAAAATCTTTTTTTGGCACTTGTTTTTGCCACTCCTAACAACTGCCTAAGGGAGAACTGGTAACATTTCAGCCATCAAGTGGCACAGGAGGTGTCTTCTTACTCCTTTGAACCTCTGAACTCAAATACAGTCGTACAGCGTATTTTACATGACAAGCATACAGCCTTGTCATTTGGGGATATAACTGAGAGAATGGTGCCAGACCCCACAAGTAATGTCAGATAGTTAAATATACTTGTTTCAGTCTTGTTTGTTGGTTTGTTTAGAAAACCAATTCTTCTGCCATCTTTCCTTGGTGCCAAATGTAAACACCATATACAACTCTTCATTAAAATATTAATTTTAATATTTTATTGTTTACATCTGAAGCTCAGCAGGAACGATCCCCTGCCCTTCATTAGTCGAAGTAGAACCTGGGTTTAACACCCACCTTTATGTCTTTTATTCAGTTGTTCAGCTTTAAGTTTTTAGTTTGACAGATAATGAACAAATATTACGTTGTTCTGCTGTAAATGCAATTCACCTTCATCTTTAGACAAATTCTTACTCTAATGGCCGTGAACTGAACAACAAAAGCTGTTAAAAATATCCCGGATTTCTCCTCACACTTTTATGTAAAATGTCATGAAATGTTTTTTCCCCAGTGTCGGGGCAACATCTACAAAGGTAGTTGATTTGTGTGGGCTAATTAGGGGGAGGTGTTTGAATGGTGAACCTCTAGGTGGCCATTATCTCCGTGATGATTGGAGAGTGCTATTGATCTGCGCGATTACAGCAATAAAAGATTTTTGATAAGCTTCTCCCCGAAGAACAAACGTTTTTATGTGGGTTGCAGGCAGCTGACAGCCGAGAAACCAGCTGTAACTTCAGAAGACAGAAGCAATGCAACGAGTTAGAAATACAATCCCCGTATTTTTTTGTTTAAAGTATCTTTAAACAAGAAAATACAGAAATGAATATTAAATAGATGTTGCAAACGTGTATATCCTGAAATAAAAGAAAGGTGTGCACAAGCTGTCTCCACAAAGAGAGCTTGGAAAGGAGTGTGCATAAAGTACACTATTTATGTGTCCGCGTGTGTGTGTGCGTATGTGTTTCTGTGAGTGTGTGCATATGTGTGAGTGTGTGCATGTATGTGTGTGCGTATGCGTGTCTATGAGTGTTTGCATGTTTTTTTAAGGGTGTCTGTGAGTGTGTGCATGTCTGCATCTGTTTGAATGCCTATTTGTGCATATGCGTTTCTGTGTGCGTGCATGCATACATGCTGTAGAGTGGGTGGGGACCTTATATACATACTAAGGTCCCAATCTTAGTGTGTAGTCATGTGTTAACAATACTAAGCAGAACGCCCCTCTGGGACTGAGTGAGATGGTACACAAGGGGCCTCTCAATGCCAGGCTATTAATTTTATCGGACCGTGTTGCAGTGCAGTGTGGGTAAGAAGCTGTCATTGAGAGCTGTGCGTCGTGTCGGGATGTCCGCCATTATGTTGAGGGGGAGCTGCTCTCGCTGGCCTACGCTGGCATGCGCTGGCATGCGTTGGCAGGAGATACACGGCTAGGTGTCACTCAGGCCCCCAGGGGCCACTCATGTGGGTCGGAGCACCTCGTGGCATGTAGAGGGCCGTGTGACCTGGCCGGGTGTATGCGGCACAGCACGCCGCTTAATAGATACACTGTTTGACATTAGACGATCTAATAACGTCACATGTGAGTAAATGTAATGTAATGCATTGTTGTTAAAAGACAGAGGGTTGGGACATATGGAAAAGGAATTCATTCATTCGGTTTAGGAAGGAATTGGTTTACTTCAAATTATAGCCGGTTTCTGTGATGTCTTGTTTTATGCATACTATGAAGACACATCTTGAGACACACACAAAAACCCAATATACAAAGGTAGTTTTACAAATGATGCCCTCACTATAAATTATATATTTCTCTTCCAATGCAGTCAGGGCTGCACTCCAAAAGTTAGTCTGGTGATTCGCCTCGCACTTCCTGCTGAATTTCCTGATGTTTTTCTGACCTCCATTGTAATTGCTGTTCCAATTGTCAGATAATCGACAAGAGGCTTAATCGTTCGCCAAATCGTCTTGAGTTGCCGAGGATACATCAATGTATCGTAACAACAAGTCTTGTAGTGATTCTTCAACTACATCTTCAGACATTACATATCACGCCTCTGTACGGCCGCAGATAACAAACTGGTTTTGTTTCCAAGCCCGAAGATTGTGATTGGTCCAATCACCAACAGACAACACCACCCTAAATGATGCAGAGCCGGCTCAGCTGTCCCAATCTATCTAAATTCAGCATCTTTCCTTCATCGCGCTGGTGCTCGAAGCTCAAGAATCAAGGGAAAAGATTTGAAATCCAGCAATTAAGTTCAACCAACTTTGGCCATCAAAATGAATGGCTATTTCCTAATATCATCAAGGTCTCAAGTATGGACGAGGAGTTCTGGTGAGCAACAACAGACACATCGCACTGCAGCCTGAAAACACGCACGCACACACAGACACACAAACACACACGCACGGGTGTGTAACATCAAATGATAATCCATGTGGCAACTTTCGACACTGCGGAATAACCTCTTTCATTCTTGCATTCTCTTTGATGGTTTGTGTCCATCAATTTTAAACGTCCCCCTCCATCTTTGCAATTCCACTCTGTCCTGTGTTGTATTATTCATGTGTGCTATGCGTTAACAAGCTGAAAGTTCCCTGCTCCATCTAATTAGGGATTTAGATCTAGGTGTATACACATGGATAGTATTTCCTCAAGGGAAAATAATTTACAGCAACACAAATTATATCTCAACTATCAGGCTCCGGTCGAATAGTTGCTTCCTACGTCCTCTCCTTACCTCTTTTCCTTGACCTCAATGGAAATGAGGTCAAGGAAAGATGTGAAGGAGAATCTTCTGTGGTGAAAAATCTATGGTCCGAAGACGGACTACTAAATGTGAATCTTAGATACTTTGCCCTGTGCATTATTACCGTGTTGTTTCATGCAGGCTATATAAACATGGACACACCCGGTAAAATATATTACTTTATTACACGGTTGGAATTTAAATATAAAAAGGACTGTAGACTACCAGACACAAAAGTGAAATGGTTGTCAAACAGTTTCTCACGCTCACCCTCCTGTCCACTCATATATACCGACATGGATCCAAATTAGTATGATTGTATGAAAATAACCCTCGATCGTGCAGCCAAACCTTTCCGTAGCATCTCTTATCATAGCTGCCACTGCGATATTTCCGGGTCATTTAACTCCATTAGTAACCTTCCTAAGCAAAAAAGATGATTCAACCGCAGCCTCAGTCTCTGTCTGCTTTTCTATCTATCCATCTGAATCATTTGAAACAGGTTGTTGTAGGAAAGAAATTGGTTTATTCGAATAACCTTTTATTCATTATTTGATAAATGCGAATTGCGCGTGAACTGCGCATCGAAATACATTACCTTCCATATACCCATATGAAGCACCATTAACCTTTACCAGCGCCACCCATCTGCCTTTTTTTATATTACTCATCTGTACAATATTCATATAATTGTATTCAGTCTCATATATAAACAGCCATTAAAAATGTGTAATATTGTGTACAGCCGTGTGATTAACGTTTTTTAAATACGGGTCTCGGAAACCTCCGGAAGCACTTCAGCACGACTGAAAGTAGTTGAAGCTCCTTGCCAAGATGCGGGTTTGACCGGATGAAGGCCGCGGTCCTCAGACTCCATAATGAACAGGGCAGACGTTGAAGTCATTCCCGCGTCTTCAAGGATCCCTCCTTCATTCACCGTTTGGCCTTTTGAACCCAAACGACCATCTTCCTTGTTCCGCTCGAGTGTCATAATCTCTGACTGAAATGGAAACAGAAGAGTTTGAGATGAATTTGTTAAACATACGTCAGGTTATTAAGAGGTTAAACATGATTGTACATTATATTCTCATTCCGTATCACTATATTCTTTACAGAAAACTTTCATTGAGGAAACCTTGATGGTGCCACTCTTGTGTTGTTTTTTATTGATTTTGTTATTAAAACAAACGCAGTGGAACAAATTGGAGCAAGATTTTGAGCTGCTTGATTCATAAGTACGTTTAAGTACAGGTTATTTTCTAAAGTTAATTGAGAATATGAAAAGGCATATGTAGGATGAATGAGTTGGCTTGTACAATATGTGTCAGGGGTGGCCTTCTGGCTTTGTTCTCTCACATTGGCACAAAACAAGACAAAACTTGTCAGAAAAACAATCAACAACAGAGATAATTACGATGAGTGGGGTTTATTTTGTGGTTTGTGTGTGTGTGTGTGTGTGTGTGTGTGTGTGTATGTGTGTGTGTGTATGTGTGTGTGTGTGTGTGTATGTGTGTGTTTGTGTGTGTGTGTGTGTGTGTGTGTCTGTATGTGTGTGTGTGTATGTGTGTGTTTGTGTGTGTGTGTGTCTCTCCAGCGGACAGAGCGTGAACGTGGCCACGAGGCAACGTCTTCAAAGAGAAGCTGCAGATTAAGTTTTGAGGTAATTAGATTGAGGAGATATCTGCAGCGCATCGCCACACAAACTGTCGAGTGATCTGTGATGTCGCCCCTATCACTCTCGCTCTGTCTCACTCCTCTCATTCTCCGTCTCCTCGTGGTCCAGAGCTCTGTGCTGTCTCTCCTCTCACTCTCGTATCACTCTCGCTCTGTCTCACTCCTTCTACTCTCGCTCTCCTCACTGCCAGACCTCAGCCATCTCTCCTCTCACTCTCTCTGTCTCACTCCTCTCACTCTCTCTCTCCTCACTGTCCAGAGCTCTGCCATGTCTCTCCTTTCACTCTCTTATCACTTTCTCTTTCTGTCTCACTCCTCTCTCGTTCTCCCATTCTCTCGTTCACTCGCTCCCTTCTTCCCTCACTCTCTCATTCACTCTCTCTGTCATCACGCTCTCTCTCTCTCTCGTTCACTCTCATTCATTCACTCTCTTATAATGCTCTCGTTCTTTTACTCTCATCACTCTCTCTCGTTGCTTTACGCTCGCCTCTCTGTTTTGTTCCCTCACTCTCTCATCAGTTTCTATCTTATTCACTCTCTCTTGTTCTCTGACATTCTCATCACTCTCTCAGTCTCTGTCTCTCGTTTCTTTAGTCTCTCTCATTCTCTCACTCTCTCATCACTCCATCTTGTTCCCTCACTCTCTCATCCCACTCTCTGTGGTACTCTCACTCTCTCATCACTCCATCTTGTTCCCTCACTCTCTCATCCCACTCTCTGTGGTACTCTCACTCTCTCATCA
>JAOPJO010000043.1:1967166-1977183 GCA_027123675.1 Molva macrophthalma | reverse complement strand
TGTGTGTGTGTGTGTGTGTGTGTGTGTGTGTGTGTGTGTGTGTGTGTGTGTGTGTGTGTGTGTGTGAGAGAGAGAAAAAGCAACAGCCTCAGCAACAGCCCTGCGTCCCAGCTCTCTCTTCCGCGCTTCCACGACGAGGAACGAATAAAACCACAGGAAATCTCGATGCCTGACAGTAGCATATAACAGAGTGCCTTGCTGTGTCCCTTTCCATAATGACTTATGAAGTGGATCCCAACAAGCCAGCAAGTGTATTTACTTGCAGGCTAGCAGCATAGCCACTCTCCACCCCCCCCCCCTCACCTCCCTCCTCTCTATAAACAAGTGAAAGCAGACCTCTAGACTGGACACTAATCCTTTAAGTACACCACATTCTTCATTCCTGTCACAGCTGCTGTTGTCCCTTAAAGTCCTGCCATGGCCCTGCCTTCCCTGCGTCTCTCCGTCTACGCCTGCAGCACGTGCAGAAGGAGATAAATAGACAAGAGATGGAACAGTGCTGTATTTTTTAATTGCCAATATTGAGAGGTTGAATGTTGACCTCTGAAGGTCGGATCTATTAGGGACAAGAATACACTTGAAACGTGGACGAGTGAGACCATTGAGGCATACTATAGTGACGGTATCTTTCAAAAAGCCATACTTTTAAATGTACATGAATTGAATGCTACACTGATGAAAACTTAGAACATTTTATAATAATAAGATATTTAACCTGGTTTGAATCCAGTAGCTATCATTTATTTGCAATGCCACATACACCAACCTATACAGCTTTGCCCATCGTTTTTTAATACAAATCGTGATTCTCTTTTTCAATGCGCGTGGCGAAATAGGATTCACAAAAGAAGAAGAGAGAATAGCATGCAGAGTTCTTGTGTATACCCTGCTCACCAAAAACAACAACATCTGCACGGTCCCACGGCCCCCACCTGGGTTTTGCACTGAAAATCTCTCGAGACAGACCTGGATGCCTGCCGGCATTAACAGCCCCACCACACAGTAATTGACTGATAGCCTTGCGCATGGGGCCTGGCATCGCCATTGGCATCAATGCTACCGGAAGATTATCACCCAAAAAACAATAATGAACGGCTCTTGGCTAAGGAACCAGACGTGCGCTGAGAGCATCTCTCCTCCCGGGGAAGTTACCAGGGAAGCCAGATTGCTGTGTGGCATCGCCTAAAGATGAAAGGAGAGACAGGGAGGCTTGCGAGTGCAATTCCCAGAGTAACCAGTGGCTATTTTTTGTTTAGAGAAGCGATCCGCTGGCCCAGTGATTAGCACTGCCGTCTCACATCCAAGCAGGCTGCTTGTAGATGTGGTGAAAACACAAGTCAAAGACACTCTTTTCACCCAGCAACAGCAGAGCAAGAGAGAGAGAGAGAGAGAGAGAGAGAGAGAGAGAGAGAGAGAGAGAGAGAGAGAGAGAGACGTGCTCCCACTCAACAGTTAAAACACTAAAAAGGTAATTGTGTGAGATTGTTTCTAAACCTCTGAAAGAGACGAAGTGAAGAAAAATAAATAAAGAAATAAAAAATAAATAATAATAATGTGTGTGTGTGTGTGTGTGTGTGTGTGTTTGTGTGTGTGTTTGTGTGTGTGTGTTTGTGTGTCGTGGCCCAGATAACTGTTATTAAATTATTGAAAACCTTCTCTTGTTATAAGAGAAAGAATAGAGAGAATAAAGGCATATTATATTTGTCCAGTAACAACAGACCCCAGATGAAACATAACTGAAATAACAATCTGTTGACTGATGTACTTTCATTAGCGCATTGTGTCATTACCCAATCCAAATCACTTTCAGGGACTCGTAAAGAAGCATACTTCTGAGTAAATAATTAAGGAATGTTTAATAGTCCTACGTTGTAATTGCCACTGTGAGAAAAATGTGCTTCATTTTGAAAAAAGAAAATGAAATCGAGGAAGAAGAAAGAAAACAGGGATGGATTACATTGAATAACAATACAAGATACAAAATGAGCAGATGGGTCGGTAACATGTTCTAAACTCATTCGCTGATGAAATATTTTCCACGGCTCCTAACAGATTAGACGACGAGGTGTGTCTGGGGACCCTCCCAACTGCTACACAGGAAGATCAGGCCCATGGCATTTTATGTGCGGCCTTTATAAAGGTTTTTAAAGGTTCTGAGTGCTTCACCCTGTCAATGGCCCCGACACTGGAACACTCGGCAGGTAGCAGCGCGTTTAAAGCTCTCTACATGGCGGCTTAAAGCTCCACTGTGGACCTTAGCACTGCACGCTTTTGGTTTGGTTTTGTTGGTTGGTTTGGTTTTGTTGCAGTGAATCCCTGCACTTCAATTCAGTTTGGTCTGTGCCGGCCAATAGTAGGCAAATACAACGGCGGACGTGACGTCAAAAACGAACATTAAGTAAAGTGGAAAATCGATTTCGTTTTTTTTGTCATGTAACAAATTAAAAAAGATCTCACTATTGGCCGGCTTAAAGACATAGTTGCTGTACGCTTCGTATGTTGTTTTTGTTTTTTGTTGCTCTTCTTATTGGCAACGTCACCGTCTCTGGTGCCATCTCTGGCCATGAGAGGCTGCTAAGTGTGCAAAGTTACATAATATCTCTTTAAATACGAGGTAGTTTTCGTTCATCAATTAATTAATTCTCAGTACTGGACCTGATGGAAATTCTCTTGTTTTTGGATGAGAATACTATCTTACCACATTCACACCGCTGCTGTTGTTTAATCATTTTTGTTATATTCTTACATTACCATGCAGGGTCTGTCTGCATGCTTCCAATGTATTTGTATAGGAAGTCGGCAGTGGAAGACATATTTTGTGTCTCTACAAATATAGCCTCAGACACTAAACATAGCAATTATGGCAAAATGGCATCTGGACTGTCACACGCAATGACCTCAAACTGACAAAATGGTGATAACAGCCTTAAGATATTGAACGGTAACGGCACTTTGTTTCACCACCGCAGTGCTTTTTAAAAGGGGAGATCATCTTTAGAGGTCACACAATGTCTTTGTGAGTGTCCGGAAACGCTGAGGTCAAGGCGGATAGTGAGGGCTCTTGAAGATACCAGACTGGATGTGAACATCGGCTGAAACAGAGTCGGCTAACAACAGATCTCCATCAACGCCGTTTGACGCGGCGTCCACGTCATCGTCCGAGGTAGAGGGATGAGTCAGGATAATCCGCGGGATCTGGTGGATGATTGGCAAGCTTTAGAAACAATATTTTGCTGTACGAAGGTCAAACATGAGTTTTGTAATTTGTAGAGGCTTCCAAATATGGTTATATATTCGGAATATATAACACACACACACACATGATATGGTTGTAGGCTATGTGCTGCCTGTGTTTTGTTTTTGCATCTATTTGACCGTCCCGTCTCTTTCTTGGGTGTGCCCATGGATGTGTGTGTCGTCTGTGCATGCATCCATGTTAAACCGTGGGGAGGTTGCCCTGGAGATGGAATGCTTCAAATGTGCAGAGCGTGGCGAGCAAGTGGGAGGGACTCAAAAACCTCCATATTTCTGCTAGCCTCATGAGAACAGCCACACATAAAAGTTTGCATTTGGTTTCGCAATAAATATCAGTTGCTGGACAGTAATCTGACGTACGTATGTCCCATAATTCTCAGCATCTGCTGCTAGACAACCTGGGTGGTGATTTGTGAAAGGGTTGATTGGCGAGCTGCTAATTGGTTGTCTGTGTGGGTGTGCCTTCTGTTAATTGGTTTACCAGGTGGAGGCTGGAGTATAAACTAAGGCATGCCAGTAAAGCCACCTCAGTCTCGCTCACTGAGAGGTGTGTGTCAAGTGTGTCGAGTTATGCTGCAATAATAAATGTATTACCCTCCATTCATTTTCCTTGAGGATTGCACTTTCTTGAGGCTGACAGGGAAGTGAACATTATGGTTATAGTTCCCCCTAGAATAACCTCTATCAGATGGATCTCTTGCTGAGAATACTTCTATGGTTCAACCAAATTGAGAAATGCAATTCCCTTGGCGACATAATGTAGAAATCATCCGTGAATTTAAAAAAAAGCGAAAAACGAAATGATGAAATAACCTTTTAGTGGGAGGATGTAGAACTCACCGTCATGGTGCTTTTCTCCCCTTCAAACGGGTTTGTTATCGTCCGTGCGTCTGGCTCCCCTTTGAATAACTTCCAGTTTGGTTCCATCTCCAAATCAGACTGGAACGCAGGAGGAAAGAAAACAGGTAGCTAAATATTAAAGTTGGGTGTGCATGAAAAAAAAACATTTATACAATTGTATACCAAAAATAACCTGTGTTAGCTTTTCAGGCTAACCACTTACATTTCCATTACAGACAACAATATCGATCCTCCCGGCGATGTTATCCACCTTGGGCGTTTGGCATTCCACATCCTCGTGGGGGAATCGCTGTTGACTCAACTTTACACCCATCTCCCGGGCAGCCGGGTTTTCCTGGATACAAACCTGGATTGGCAGCATCTTCTCTCTTAGCACTTTCATCTTAATGCAACTTCCTGCATGCCTGAGGGCACCGACAGCTTCGTGGTGGGCCATCCCCTGCATGTCAAGTCCGTTCACCTGGATGAACCGAGAACACAAAGTACCTCAGGGCAGGTGGGAGAAAGTAGGAGCTAAAAGTTAAGGGGCGATCATTAAACCTTTGCACGTGTATTCCCTGCCAAGATTATTTCCCCCCCCCCCCAGATGTCAGTCTATTTAAAGGCTATTTTATAATAATAAATAAAAACATTGATTGTTTTGTTTAGTTTTTTTTTTTCAAGTAGCCTACCTCCCTCTGGATTCTAACCTAGCTTGTGTCAGGATGCCCTCTTCAGGTCAAAATAAGAAACAGCTATTTCTCATAAAGTTATGTGTAAAATGTGATAAAGTGAGAATAGCCTAACGTAGTCACTGCAACACAACTTGTATTTGTTGTGTCAGTCAGTGAATTTCATGTCCATGTCAGTAACAGAGATTATGTAAATTAAAGAATAATCATTTCCCCCCCAAACCTCCAGCAATCTGTCTCCAACATGGACCCCTGCCTTATCGGAAGGACCTCCTTCAGAAACTCTTGAAATGAAGATGCCCTGAAACAAAAATAAAATACACACAGTACATATCACAAAGTGAATATCACAGTGGAATACGGGCTTAGCTTTAGCCACCTTAAGCCTTTTTGGTGGCTAAGCTGAATTAGTGCTTACTTCATCATGTTCTCTGTAGGGCAGAGAACCTTTCCCTCCAGCGATGCTGATGCCCAAACCGCTGCTCTGACCGCACACTTTGATCTGCAACTACAAGGTTTCTCTCCATTAACATCAACAGCAAAGTGACAACTTTCAGTGTCCTTGAAGCAGACTTCAACTTCACAACAGGATAGTCCTACCGCTTCAGAGCTAAACAAAAACCAAACCAGCACCAACAACACAGCAGCTCCTAAAAACATTTCGAGACGTACAGTAGATTGAGCTGTGAAGATCTGATGCAGTTACTCTTAAAGGTACTTTGGAGCCGCGTGCTTCTTGAGGTGCTGGGGCCTGCTCTTCTCCGGGAGAGTGGTACACCTGGTCTACCGTGGAGGCGGAGTCATCTAGGGCCTTAGAAAGACCTCCACCAAGGCCGGCTCCTGGATCTAGAGCTTTGAATCTGGATAACTTCCCATCCTCTCGAATGTCCCCCCTCAGGCGGCGAAACTCCCGCTGTGAGTCGCTCTCTGAAAATGGGTTTTCTCTGTCCTTAGGAGTGGGAGAAGGAGAGGGGGGCATATTACCTGTGGTGGTATCAGAGATCAACACTATCAGAGCTAGGGAGCTAAACGTCATATATATTTATACACTAAACGAATCCATTTGTTTATAACTAAAAATACATTGGATATTGTCATTAAAACAACATGAAGATCATAGATTACTTCCCTAGGCCTATATATTGAAAACAAACCTGGTTAGGGTGGTCCATTTCCTCATCCTTCTTGGGGCTAGAAGAACCCCTCAAGGCATCCCTAGCCGACACATGGTCGCTGGCTGGGGACTGTGGACCACTACAATCACCCACAGCACCATCCTGCACCGGAAGCTCTCCGCTCCCTGCCCAGCAAGTGAGGGCCGAGCTGGGCCATTGTTGGCTTCCGACCACAAAGGACGCGTTAGAGTGAGCGTTCCTACCAACCTGGAGACATTCACAAGATAACCGTTTCATGTGCTCAAAGAAATAAAAATAAAAAATGATGGAAAATGCTCAACCAAGCTCAACATTTCCCAGGTGTAATAACCTACATGTGGAAAGCAATCTGGGTACGAATGAATGGGAGCATAGGCTGCGCACATTACATGCTAGTCGTGTCCCTGCATTGCTGTGGTCTCCCATTAAAAGGCCAATTGGCCAGCTGCCATATCAGGGGCATGCAGATGGGGCAGCAATAGCCCCGGGAGCCAGGGGCCAATGCTGCTTATCGTTAACTGCAGGGGGGCGGGGCTGTCATTTAGATGTCCTTAGTGATGGCAGAGTGGGAAGGGGGCGTAAACTGTACACGTTTTCCATTGTGGGGAACTTCAATTGAATTTGAAAATGCCTCATATTGCGTGTGAGGAATTACAAGGCTGTACCTCCAAAACCCACATTTTTATTTTTTTAATTTTATTATTCTTTACAGGATTAACTTTAGCTTCAAAAGACAAAACATTTACATGGTGTTGTCTGTTGGGGGAAACAACTTTTAAAACTTGTGGGCTTGTAAAGGCAAAAGCCCAGCATTTCTTATTGTATATGTCCCACCCTAACCCACTACCTAATAAATATAGAAATATCAAAGTAGCCCTGCGTTGTATTAAGAACTCACAATGACACTGCCAGACCGAAAAAGGACCAATATATATTTTTCATTGAGGTTATTTTAAGTAGTCTATATTTAATTTCTAAAGAGGTTGAGAGCATGCACAAATATGTTGCAGCACATGTTATGCGGGTCACACACCAGACGAGCCACAGACAGACAGACATGCCACATGCATGCAGAACAAGAAACACCAAGAGTGGCTGGGACAGACAGACACAACAGGTTGTCTGAGGGGAGAGAGAAATGGGACTGAAATTAATTCTGCAAATCAACACCAAGTGGTTGAGGAACGTAGTAGTTTCGGCTTTTTGAATATCAATTTTTTTTTCGTATTGAATGATTGATGGTAAAGAAGCGATGAGTCTGGACATGGAGAGATTTAGCCTTTGTTAACTGAAGATTAACAAACAAAACGCAGAGTTTTAGCATACCTCAAACAAGTTATTCAGGGTATGGAGACTTTGAAGAATGAACTAATGAGGCACTGCACGACTGAAGAAATAACAAACTAGTTTTTGCAAAATTTTGCAGCCATTTTTATTGGATCAGTGGTTAAAAGTAGACCAAATCATTTGGCTCAGCATCCATGCTATTTCAGAACTGTTTTGTGCAGTTTGATCAAAATGGAAATAATCATCAAAAGAATAGACATCAAACCAATTTTTATGGCCTTTGGCTCACAATCAAAAAAAAACAAAAAACAAATGTATTCCGTACCATAAAATAGCCTTTATGTAATATGCAAGAAACTTTGTTAAGTGCATTATAATAAAAATTCTAACAAGTAATAAAAAAAAAGGATCCATCCTTGTATTTTTTATCTGATAAAATAAAATTTTGCAATGATTATTCTATACAGAACTGGCTGTTTGAAAAAAAACTTGAACTATTTTGGCATCCATTTGATAAACATTGCAAAATGACTCCATGAAGCACAGCATAAATTATTATACATATATACCTCAGCCTCATCCCCCATCAAAAGCCCTCTAGTGGACACGCTGTGGAAGTGAGGGGATTTTAAACAAATCCTTGACTCCAAAACCAGTTAAAATCACCGTAAAATTAGCCCCAAAGCTTTAAGGAGGGTCGACAGAAGACAAGTCCATCGATTCACCCAGCAGTTCACTTAAATAAGACATTAGTAAAAACGCATGTTGTTCAATGCTTTTACACTTTTAAAAAGGAAGTAAAATGTACCCAATTTAAAGAAGAGTTTAGAAAATCTAAATCTAAGAAATGTGCTATACATTTTATTTACATCCGAGCTGCCCGAAAAGTAAAAAAGTATAATTATTCACAAATGACTATACAATAATCCTCAACTCAGTCGGTCCATGAAACCTCCTGTCTTAATGGATCCTCAATAAGTAGAAACCCAGTGTTTAACAAAGAACAAAAATATAATACATTTAAAGATTCTTGCAATATTATATCGAGTCCTTATAGTGCAACTACCTAACGTATGTCTTTCTTATTTACAGAAAAAGGCCTTTTAAAAACTAGTAAAAGTCTTTTAAAATATCTCATTTAAAAAGTATCAAGTTTGTGCAGATTATTGCCTTGGAAATTATTCAAAAAGAGAAAAGGCACACCCTGGCCGACTCACGGAAACCACAACCAACCAGGACTGGGCTTAAGATGGCGTAGGTGACTGGTGGTCTGAGGTGGACCAGACGAGAGGGAAGGCCACACTGGGGACTGCAGGTCAACCCTGGAGCTCGGTCGGAGGGCCTGACGGGGGTGGTGGTGGTTGTGGTGGGTGGGGTGGGAACGAGGGTTGTGCGAGACGATGTGGCAACAGAAACGAAGGGTAAAAGTATTTTGACGGTTCAAATAAATAAAAGAGGGTCAGACAGACGTGGTCACTCCGTTATTGACCTCGTTTTTGTTGGAGTCCAGGGCCTTGGCGGCGTTGAGGTCGTTGCGGAGGTTCTCTGCCGCCTTCTTCATGGTCTTCAGCTCGCCGGGATGGGGCGTGGCCCGCCTCGTCAGCGTTCCCTGTGGGGCGGCGATGGAAGCGTTAGGATAAGATGGTGCTGACCCCAGACAGGAAATGGAGTGTTAAAGCAGGAAGTGCAGGGCGGTAAAGAGATACAATATTTAAATAAGGGTAAGGAATTTTTCTGGTCTCATGACATTTACATGTCATGTAAACATTCCCAGTGCATTTCCATGTTTATGCATGTACCCGTGAACTACAAAGCAGTTGATATGACGGTGAGCTGTGAATATCTTGTGAGTGACACTCTGGGAGGACATTTTATTGGGTGGTGTATTGTGATTAATGGGTTCACATTTTGCATGCAGACTTGACACTGCTTGTCTTTTCTAAGAAAAGGGAAAATAATAGAACATAGCTAATTTGCATACCAATCTCCATTTATTCCTAAAACACTTTGCTGGATTATATCATCAAAAGAAGAAAAAGGGTTTAGTTGTACTACAATGCAGCTCCTGCTCATTACTGTCTCAAAGGATTTGCAAAATTGATGGTTTGAAAAATAACAGGGATTCAGAACATAATGCATCCATTAAGAAATGAATTATCTTGAAAGCGCTACCTCTTGCACAAGCCTTGACCTTGCGTTTATAAACTACCATTATGTTGGGACAATAGTTCCCATAGACCGAACTTCGCCAGGCCAATTCGCAAATTAGTTCTGGAACCTCTCAGTTAATTTTTTTGATTTCCGAGGGGCGTTATCGATGGCCCCAGGCTAAATGCCTCTGGACACAATTGGATAAACCTACAACCAATCAGAGCAACGAAACGTGTGACACGTCAACGGCGGCCATCTTGTTTTCTTTGCTAAATGCCTCAACAGCGTTCCCATAGGTCCTCTGTACAGTCATGGTATCAAACCCGCTCCATATCAGATACAACAGTTGTGATTGGCCCGACCTGGAGCAGGTCTGCCGGAAATCTGTGAAGGGGAGGGCCGCCGGCCGCACGTCTGAGCATATCAAACACGAGCTCGCGGATTCGTCTGCATCCCGGGCTAGCCATTAGCAGTAGCGCTCGACGAAAAAAAACGTCGTCTCTCGGCACCGCTGCTATTCCTGCTATACCGTGAGTGGGGGGGGGGCGGCCGCGCGCCGGCCCGCCCCGCGCCCCCCCGCGCCCGGCCGGGCGGCGCCCCCCGCGACCCCCCAGGGGGCCGGAGCGACAGCGCCCGGG
>JAOPJO010000043.1:1926436-1958253 GCA_027123675.1 Molva macrophthalma | reverse complement strand
TATATATATTCATTCACAGTCAATATTTTTATTTTACATCATGATAAAATCCTGATATTGTTTAAAAGGTTGTCAGCATAATTGATGAGGTTAAAGACCTACATTGTTAGAGTAGCTCAAAATAAATGTGTGTCAACTGGGTTAGAGACTAGAGGTATCCAAAACAAAAATAACATTAAGAGATGTTTCACATCAGTGGACATCAGGTAATCTTTTTGATTGAGTCAAAAATGTGCCCTTTAACATTTCCCATCTAACACATCTATGCTTATTTTCTTTACTTTATTCATAATACAAATGTTGTCTTTGTTGTAAACTTGAAATGATGGGTCTGATGGATAGCATAAGTCCTGCAATTACAACTGACAATTCCGACCAGACAAGAAGGCTTAAGCTGGCTCTAATGCGGACAATATAGAGGCAATCCAAAAAAGAAATTAATCAGATTTCCTGGGAAAACCGAAACAATAATATGACCGATATCCCTCACTGTCCCTTACAAGAATTACTTAAGATTGGATTTGATATTTAGCCAAATTCAAAACTGTAGTAGAGTAGTATTATCAAAATCCTCTTAGTCCGGTTCTTAGAGGTACACTTATGGTCAAACCAGAAGCATTTTGGGCTGTTTGTCAGTGAATGTTATCCTACTTGGTAGAGTAAAAAACATAGATTTAATTATCCTTCTTCCTGCTGTCTGGCTTTGTACACTAAGGCTCTTTCCTGGCCGAGTAGGGAGACCAGTAGTGACTCAGAAGTAGATGACAGAACATTCGTAACCAACAGTTTGGTACGGCTGTTCGATCTCACAACTGACAAACTCACATTCCAGCGTAGCTACAACAGAACCATAATACCAAACAATACTATTCCCATCGAATACAATACCATATTATTCTAATCACATATCTTAGAAACCACTTTTTTGCTTTTCCGAGCCATTTAATTTGACTAATTATATGAATACTAAACAAGGTTAGATATTTTGATAATCAAACATGCAATTTTAAGCTTTGGCTTTTACTGCACCATAAGAATGTATTAATTAATTTCAGTTGAGGAAAATGTCTGGCACGATACATTCATAAAACAGTAATAATGACCTAGTGTAATTACTTACTTTCCAATGTTCTCTGGTAGGGCCTGTAATGAAATATCATTGATGGAAAGGCATGTTAAGTTTCGCAGCTCTGGAAAGCTCTCGGGTAGTCTGCAAAAAATAAAGAACAAAAGCAAAATGACTCATTTTACTAGAATAAGAAGGCTGAAAACTTTGTGTGAAATATTGATCATGAGCATAACATCCACTACAACATTGAAGAGAACTACACTCCTTGCCCCGAGCATTTATTTAGGCTCACATTCAAATATTTCGATTTAAACAGTGTTTGATGAAGTCCTTAAATTCACAGAACTCTGAAAGCGTCCATCAACAAGGTGACTGTGCATCAGCAGATATCTCCATGTGGCTGTATCAGATACATTGAGCCCCTGCGTAGCTTCAATCACTTCTCTGCCACAATAAACGTTAAAGCAAAAAGAAAAACAACCAACAACACATCAAAATATACATACAACACCTCATTGATAAATCAGAAAAGAATCCAGCTTAGTGCAATTTAAGTAGACTTTATAGAGTAGTGTTTATCGTCGCATCACTCTTTGAGTGCATTTAATACCGTGTGCAATAATACCTTGCGTTTTTTCTGCCTTCCAAGTGGAGGCATGTGCAATGTGGCCGAGACCCCTGCTGAGGTGCAAATTAGGCTAAACCCCTACCAAACAACAGCTAAAGCATGGCAAACGTTTACACGGCCAACACATTGTGTGTATTTAAGGATCTGCAGGAATATTGAAGGAGATTTACACAAGGTTAGAATGAAATGGAAAAGTCTAATGAAAAAAAAATGGACATTAAATTAACAATAAAAAAGGTAAGTTTGCTCTGTTGGTGATCAGTTGTATTACATGCACTGTTCGATAAGGAGAGAAAATGTAGTTTTTTAATGCATGAAGTAATACCGTAATAGTTCCATAAAGTATAGTATAATCTACCTTTGTAAAGGGTTTCCACTGAAGTCTGCTACTTGGAGGGCTTTGCAGTAAGAGATGGTGTCTGGAATTTCCATTATATCTACATAAAAGAAAAAGAAAGAAAGATGAAGCCATGTAAAATCTTTTCCAACACAAAACATTTGATCAAGACAAACTATCAAACTATCCGAGAAGCTGTTTAAATTGGACTGCAGCTAGGCCTTATTCTACCATTATACTCCAACTTAAGCCGTGTAATGTCTATTTCTAAGCTGAGGTTAGCATAAGACTGTTGACCCGAATGGTAACTAAACACACACCCATGAACACAGCAAACATTATTAAGACCTAGCAAGAGCACAAATACTTGCATTTTCCTTTTCCCCATTTCAAAAAGTCCTTGGCCTCCATACGACATGATAATGCAGGCAAAAACAAACTAGCAGAGAAACAGTACTTAATTAGCATTCTAGATAACATCCTGCTTCATGGCCATCAAGTCTGAACCCTGCACGCACAAAACCACCACAACAACCCAGGTTTAAAAATGGTTTCAGCGTGTACAGAAAACCGAAAGGGGGTTTGCATGCTGCAGGCCGCAGGTGTTATTCGAACGCTCAGCAAACTAGCCACAAACCGAACATAGAGAGCACAAACAAAAGTATGTTATTTTTATATCAGTGCGTGGATGTTGCCCTTACCGTTCCGTGACACGTCCAGTTCAACCAGCTGCATGAAGTTGGCAATCTCTGGAGGGAGCCTCTGGATTTCATTGTCGCTCAAGCCAAGCTTTCTCAGTTTTATCAGCTGGAAGAATGGCTGGAAAAAGACAAACATTGAAATAGAGTTGAAGATATGCACACACGAACCCAACATTGGTTGTTCTTCCCACACATTCGCAGTAGTTCTTCGAAATAAAAAAAATGTAAACGCAGTAGTAGAAGTGTTGTTCAATAAACATCACGTATGCTCTCAGCCTAATGTTTAATGAGCTTACAGTACTGACAATTACAATCAATACATTATTTCAGCCTTACACGTCAGATAAACCTGTCCGTTAATAATTAACAGTTATATAGTCTACTTGTCACCCAAGTCAGAGTATCCAAGTCACATGTTCAAATAACATTTTTGGGTATTGCAATTTCAATAACTGCTGTACTGGATTAAAATGCACAATGACTTACTGGCATTGTATAATTAATTACTGTCAACTGTTTATATTTGTTTGTTTTGAATACAAAGTATTGCATGTATTGGACCCACTAATGCAGTGAAGTACTGTGCTTTGTTCATGGGAGCCTAGTTAACTTGTAATGTATTACGATAGGCATGACTAGACAGGCTGCATGCATAGTGGTTACACAAAGGCCAATACAGATTATGATCATATAGTTCAAGTATCAAGTGCTGTTTTGCTTTGCCCAGAATTGCTCCAATTCCTACCTAAACACCTTATCTTGCACCATAAAATAATCAACAAAAACAATGCTTGGGATTCTACAGACCTAAAAGCATGTACCAAAATAAGCATCCTTCAAATGATCATTGCACTTCAAATCAATCCATGTCAAATGTATTTGTACAGCCCTTAAATCACAATTAAGTCACATAATGGCTGTGTTCTTGGTCAGAACAAAGCTTTCCTTAGTTTGTCCATGCGCTAATCAAGCAGTTCTGGATTAAGTTCCTCGGTTCTGTGTTCTGTGGCTGAGGGTTCAACCTTCAGCATTGGAACCTTCTAAACATACTGCCAAGTGGGTGGATTCATACAGTTTCAAACCCTGACTGGAGGTCCCTTTGAAAGTACTCATTCACTTCTTTGTTAGCCATTTACAAGCTTGCCTGCCTCTGCTATTTAAGCCCTCCTCCTTGGATGATGGGGCTGTGCTGCATGAAAGCAGACTAAACATGCTGCTTTGTTTTTTGAGGTTATTAAGTACATGTTTGGTTATCAGTAGATCACTTCAGACTACGCTTTCCTTTTAAAAATGCATCTTCTAGGAGTGTATCAGACTCTTTCCAAACCACTTCATACAGCAATTGGAAAAAAGTGCTGGGGAAACAAAGAGGTTCATTTCTTAGGGTGAACAGATTCAGTTGTTCCTAGGATGACCAGTTCGCCTCTGCGATGAGCTTCCTCTTGAAAATGTATCTCGACAGCTGGAGGTATGAAACATAAATAATAACACGATGCGCTTCCTTCGGTCACCTGTTAATCCAAGTGTTCGAGATCCTTCCAGGATGTTTGGATCTGAACATCTTGTGCCACTGCCATCCCACCCCAGCTTCCTCCTGCATGTGGGCAGAACCCATTTGCAGTGGTCTCCATTCCAACTAGGCCTACATATCATCTGGAGACAATATGCACAAGGCCCACTGAAACCAAACAGGACATCTTCTGATCACTGCAATAATAAACTGGTCATAGATACCTCCCAGAAGATAGATGTTGGCGCGTCACATTAAACAACGTTGTGTATTTTAGTTTGTCTTTCAAACAAAGATTAAACAGTCTCTTTTACTTTACACGCTGATCAGTGCAGCCTAAGTTTTGTTTTTAAGCCTGAAGCTACCAATACCAACAAAGAACTAACCTAATTAACTTAAAATGTATACCATACTGTTACTATTCTGGAAAGTAAAGGCGTTTTATCAATATAGCACACTACTAGAGGTACCAATAGATTATTTCATTTAGAAACTGGTTTTATTTTTGATGGTAAATCCCAGTCAGATTAAGTGACCAGCAATACATCTGAAAGATCACTTCTTTATGCCATTAATGGTTCAAGTCTAAACTTTAAAAAAAAACACTGTAAAAAAACTTTATTCAGTGAAAGCATTCCAAACCCCCCTTTCTACTAGGCACGTAAAGATCACCCGATTTAAATATATTTACAATGCGAGTGCATTCGTTTGCGGAACCCTCGCATTGTAATGCAATTCGTCTGAAACCTCTCGGTTCATTTTTCGATTTCCAAAAGGCCTCTGGACGCAATTGGATAGGCCTGCAACCAATCATAGCAACGAAACGGGTGAAGGCAGCACTGAGAAAAACTAAAAACATATTTCTTCTCAACAAACGCTTTAAGTGCAGTCGTCTGTTCTTCTTTTAGTGAAAATATACCGTCCAGTTTGTTTAATACTGTCTCGACAGTGTAATCAACAGACAGCAGCGGCAGCCATCTCTATTGTTGAAATGCCTCTACGGCGCACCTGCACCGCCATCATATTTATCCCTCCCTCATGTTAGATAAACTAAAATTAAACATGAGCTTGGGAGATTTGTCTGGTTCCCAGGCTATATGCAACATGTATCATTACACAAAATCGATACAAACCTTCTGATTCGCTGATTCACAAAAACTTTTTCTAGTTTCTAAATCACTGATTTTCAAACCCGAAGTATCGCTGCTGTATCCTATCGGAGCCCATGTATCGGGATGAGAATCGAATCATTAAAAGGAGAATTGCACATCCCTACTTTCTACTCATCTCTAAATAATTATAAAATGATTGTATTATATTATAAAATTAATTGGAATATAGTACTAGGTTGTATATAGGGACTGTGTGGCAGCACTGGGTTTATAAACCTGGCTGCCCCAAAAAAAACTAAAATAAATTCTAGCTAAAACAAATCGTCAATCTGTATCGGCCCATTTGCTTGTTAAACACCAGCAATCGGATTCGGCCATGATACATCATGATTGGTGCATCACTAGTACTCATCTAGACAGAACTAGGCCTAAATATTTGAGGGGATTCCCAGAAATGGAGACAGGTTGGAAACAGCTTTTATCTGTACTGGCCATCTGAGTGAGTCATGAAACATGTTGTATCTAGTGTTGGTTAAATAAAAAAAGAATGAAAAACCAGGAAGGGAAGACAATGATGGGAGCCGTTTGATTTTTGTAATGTGGTTTCTATTGGCTATCATTTTTAGTACAGGCTTTTGTTAGCTCTATTAGTGTTCAACTAACCCGTTCTTCCTGTTATACTGTCATTCGTCACACCCATAGCCGTCATCCTGTCAAAAGAACTAAAACTGACCGTCAACTGGTTGTCTGAACAATAGCCCCATAAACCTTTGTCTTGACTCACGAGTCAAAAGAGCTATAGTTATCTTCAGTCGGAGCTAGTTAACCTGCATTGATAGGTTTTTGAGCATAATAATACAAATAATGCTGTAAACTCTGTTGTCGAGCGTGACTAAATGTTATAAAAAGTTACCAAAGTCAACTTCTTACTAAAAGTCATATGAGGCTAAAAGTACGAAAACCAACTGCCTCCAATATGTTATTGGCCGAAACAGTTCTCTGCACTAGCCTAATGTTAATGGACATAGGTGTGTTAGGAGGGTAAATAGAAAGGGCTAGGGAAAATAATTGAAGTGCAACCACCAAGTTACTAATTAAACAAATATATTACACATTGCTCCTCAACAACGATATGTAGGCTGCACACCACACACACAAGCGGTGTGTGGCCTTCACACCTAACGTGTTACACAATATCTACTTTCAATGGAATTCGACAGTCATGCAAATATCATTTCTGGGTGCAGGAGTGAATTTCAACTTTCCAAACCATGTCAAAGGATTTTGTAGCTAATCAGGAGGGATAACAAATCAATCAAAAAATGATTCAGGCCTAATCCGACCACTGTGCTCCGTAGGAAACAGTTTGTTTGTTCACAACAGAGGACAAGGAGGAGTGAGCCAGCCCCACAGAGGTATCCGTAAATCCCCAGGGAGTTCACGGTGTGTTGACGATGAGTGCGTGCCAAGAAGCCAAGTGGGTTTAAAACAGATACCGACGTCTGGTTATTTCATAATTTGCTTCATGAAAGCAATGGTCCTACTATCTAGTAGTTGAGGTTGTAATTGGGAAGTACTCTTGTCAGTTCCCTTTGTTTGAGGCCGATGCTGTGAAGGGAAAAGTAGGCCCACGTAAATAAAATATATAATGGCTCGATTCCTCGTGTTAGGTTGAAGGAGTAGGCTAAATCAGACATTGAAATAGCGTTTTGCTATGTAGGCTTCACTCTTAGCCTACATCACAGACAAATGGTGTGTTAGAGGTATTCCTTTTTTCAACTGATACAAGGTGAGGCTGGTTAGTTGCATATGGCAACTCGCCCTTTGTTTAGGGCTGCTCTGTATACTAGAATTATTAAATGCATGTGTGAAACCAGGTTAATGTCATGCAAATGGAACAAAAGGCTAGAAGGAAATCTTTGAATAAACAAAGACACTAAGGTTTTTATTTGCAGGACTTGTAGGACTTAAAGTAAACATGAGTTGAGCAATAAAAAGACAAAGCAATGTTGAATAATAACAGTGTCAAGACTAGCCCTTGCCACTTAGGCTGGAATTACTATGAAACCAGATGTAAATTTCAAGTTCAACCTGAATGGTGAATAGATAAAAGACAGAGTTGAAATTCCAATAAGAGGACAAGTGAAAATTCAGACCACGTTTACCATAACAGTTCTAAAGATAGGCTTTCTTAATCCTCAAACCGCAGATTAAATGATGGTGAATGATGAAATGATGAATAATGATTGGTGTAATAGTGGCATTCCTGAATGATGCTACTGCTATGGGCTCAACTATATCAATAACAACACTGATCATAACAATAAACGTGCAGAGTGAGTTCCCTCCTGAACCAGCCTAACTGGAGGGAGATATAACTCGGCCAGAGAACGGAGCAGTGAGCTGGAGTCATTCAAAGGTTTATCCAATTGGACGTGTCTTGGGTTCACTCTGAACGCCGTAGACGACATTATGTCCAAGCTGGGGAGCACAATAAACAATGGTCTGCTTTGTTGTCCTGCCAGGATTCCCTTCTTCTCTTTATCTCCAACATACTGGTGAAATGTGTAAAAAATAACAGGAATATGGCGCCATGATGTAAAAAGCATGCTTTTCTATAGCATTTTGTAGATGTCAGCTACTAAAGATGATCATAGCCACTGCAAGTAAAAAAAACCTGGGCCTGACCCAAAAGCTAATGGTAACAGCAGTCTAACGAGAGGCAACAATGGAGCGTACCTTTCCGCACTACTTGCGTTCAGCCAATAGGCAAGACCGGTTTCATCGTTCAAAACAGCAGTTGAATCCTCAGCCTTTATTCCTTGAACCCTGAGGTGTAGGCTACAACAACGCCCCGAAGCAACATGATGACACGTTATCCCCGGGAAGGTGAAGAGGTAACACTACACGCGTTTTCTGATATGACGCTATGGCCTATACGTTTGTTATGTGGTGATGATTCGCGTGGCCTCCAACGTCCTCACACATTTACTTTGGGAATCACAATGTCAACTTTCACGGACAAATTAACTCCCAATATATATTACTTGATATAAAAGTTGTAAAGCTCTGTAGTATAATCGTTTCTACACAGATTTGGGCCTATAGATTCCAGTCCAATAAAACAATGAAAGTGATGGTATATAAAAAAACGAATAGAGACATGAGTTGACTTAACGTTAATGGGGGTTCAGTGTGTGTTTAAACTCTCTTGTGAAGAAAGTCAGTGCAAAGGCACAACGTAGGTTTTCCACCTCCACTTTTCATCAGGGATAGACAGGTTTCATCAGTCATGTTGGGTTAGGGCTTGGGCCAATTGGGTTTAATCCAATTGGCCCAAGCCCTAACTCAACAAGACTTGTGTTTCATGAGGTCAGGTGAGTTGATCCGGCATTCCCTTATTTTACTCTTGCAGCTGATTGGGAACTACCATAAAACATGCCCACTTTTGGCTGTAGGTGACTACACTCACCTGCAAGAATAGGACATTATCAAATTACAAAAGGTTCAAAACAAGTTGTCCCCCATCAAAATTGAGTGCGTTCTGCTTGTAAGCCTGTTTGGTTGTTGAGTCAGGCTGTTCTGACAGTAGGTCAGGGCTTATCAATGCATTAAGACCCAACAGCATACAACATAAAAGGGTAGAAAACTGCAAAAGCAGAAATATAAATGTATGGGTAAAAGACTGATGAATCAACTGCATCGTATGGCTAAAAGGATAGACCACAGCCCTAACATCCACACAGTAACACAGGCCAAGCTTGCAAACTGAAAACAGCCCTCTTCTAACTCAAAAAGATCCTCTCTAATTAAAAAACAGTTACTGACAGCGTGCACAAGTTGGGTACATACAGCGTCGTCAGCAGCAGACATTCAACGGTTGGCTTTTGTGGCAAAACAGGCCTGTCAAATGCCATAGCCCCTGCACAACAAACACCAGCATTATCAGGCCGGAATTTGAGTAATCTCAAACAGGTAGGAAGTGACTCGGACAGATGCCACGCATGCTAAAATGCAAAAAAAGTGTTTTTGTATGTGTAAGTGTATGAGAGAGACAGAGAATGGGTTTCAAAGGTCAGACTTATTTGTCTCACGTTAATAGCGGGGTGACAAGCTGTCCCGTATGGGGACTTGCTATTGAGATGTTAATCTCAGGGCAGAGTCCCTCTAAGTTACAGCCACCTCCAATGGAGTTAGAAGGGTCTATATAACGAGCCATTGAGATGCTTATCTCAATGGCTCGAGTACCATATGGGACAAGAGGGCAGGTGGAACCAGGTGGAACACTTTGACAGGCTAGTGCGCGTGCCTTGCTGACCTTGCGTAATTATTGTCCCTTGTTCCCACCTGGTTCTCACGAGATACAGATTAGGACATGGCAGCAATTGCCAAACCATTTAATTTAAGTGACTGTGTGACAAATGTATGAACGCATACATGTTTACTTTGACAACGTTTCTTTGACAATCATTAAAGGAGTTTTCTGCTTACCTTGGGCAAGTCTCGGAGTTGATTGGCATCCAATAACAGCTCCTCCAGACTTCGGCCGTAGCGGTAAATCTCATCGGGCACATACAACAGGGAACAGTGGCGTTTATCGATCGTCTCAACATGACGGTTGCACCGCCACAGGGGTATACAGTGAAACATCACGGGGTGATGGATGGCAGAGTTGCTCTGAAAATGTCGTGCCCGTGTGATGAACAGGAAGGATGCAACAGATTGTTTGTCTAGCTGATGGTGGTTCAAAAGTAAATTCCACACGAACTAAGCTTTCTCGAAACAATTGCAGCTAAAACTCGAGCGGCAAGTGGTAAACATCGAAACGCAATCTCACCGACCGTAAATAAATCGCACTACCAGCGAGGTCGCAGCAAGTACTCGTCGTTCACCTACTTTTTGTTAGTTTGTAGGCACCTGCTTTTTGTTCGTTTACGTCTTTGCTGCGTTACGCCGCCACTGTCACACATATATCAACTTTCAATCTCCCTTATCAAAAAATATTAACCGCATCTTAGTTTCAATAGAGGGTCGCGTTTCTCGTTTTCCTAGTGCCAGAGTTAATTTCCTCCCAGTCCAGATTCTGACCCGGAACATTCCCTCCCTCATTCCAATCCTACGTCATCTACCAGAGCGCTCCTCCCTCTCCTGGTGTTATTCCTCCCCTTCCCTTCACTTCCTCTCCAAGCCAGCCTGCTGTCACCCAAAGCCTGTCACACGTTTGCGTGGGCAGATAGTTTGAAATCCAACAATAACAAAAACATAATATATTTAAATGCATCAATGTTGAATTTTGTTTTTAGTAAAAGTCTTCATAGGAGGGCCATTGCTTGCCTTATGCAACAGTGTGACCCCGGTCTTCATGAGGTCAGATTTGATAGGTAAAGCTCTATTCCCCAGTATCTGTAATTTAAGAAAGAAGGCTGTAGAGTGTAGCGAATTGCAGCTAGAACCTGAATGACATGCGTTCAAAAACCTAATTGAAAGCAAAATGACAAAAGCATGCTTTGTTGTTCTTGAATCAGCTACCACTTTAATTCACGTTTCTTACCCATTTTCCCCCGTTAAGGTTGTTTTTAGTGCAGTTAACCTCAGCTTGAACGCTGAAGTGTTATCATGGTACAGAATGCAGAGATCAATTATCATTTCAGAAGCACAAAAGTATGGGCATCCATTTTACATTTTGAAATGCATGAGTGACCTTAGTCTACAATCAAAACCAAGGGAACTTAGGAATCTAAACTAAGGGCATGATACAACCAATGAAATCACACCACCTTTTAGAACCAGAATATCATTGCTTTTTTTTTTTAGGAGTTTAATGTCCAAATGCTGCCATTTTATCCTCTGAAATGGAGTAACATTTACGTTATATGGCTTGAGTCTAGTGTGCTTTACTTCAGTGTAAAGCAAGTATTGTTAGTTTGAAAAACTAGATTTTTTTTCTTCCCAGAACAGAACTGTAGCCTAGTGTCTCAAAACAAAGTACATGAAGTTGGCCTCATTAATACTCTAGTAAATCAATAATTATATGCGCCAGTTTCTTTCCATAAGCACTAGAGGGAGCCAAATCATACCCAATAACCGAGAAGTTACAACAAAAACAGACTAAACCAAACAGTACAGCTTTAGATTGCCCTTTCAGATGCTCGTTTAATAGTGAATATTATGAAAGAAACAAAAACAATCTCTTAGAAAGCAAGATAATACAACAGGAACCTATGCCTACTGTGTCTCTAATTATGAATGGATAGTGCAATTATTATTCAGCATTGTGAACACTTGTGTGTGCCAAGATTGATTAAGTGAGAGCAATCATCTCCGTCCTAGTTGTTTTTTGAACGCTTTTAATGACTTTGCCATCATTGGAGCAACTCCTGCAATAACAGAAAATACACTCATTACTCTGGTTGGTAATGTTCCACATTAGTGTATCAGCAGAGAAAATAAAAATGATTGAAGTGCAAATAATTAATTTAAATATCCCCCATCTCTATGAGACCAAAACACAAACCATAAAAACTAGAAAATGAATTAAAACCGAGTTTAATTACGAAACTGTCATTCTCCCCCTCCTCCCCATATCCCCCTAAGGCCAAAGCGTCGTTCCATCTAGTCTTACTTGTTCTTTTACGAGGGTCTTGTGAATTTGCTGTCCCTGAATTGGTGGGGGCAGATTTAGGGGGCTCAAGACTGCTCGGTCTTGCTCTGTGTTCGTGAATCTTGACACTGAAAGGACACAACAGTTCATCTTGTAGTCCACATGGTCAACGTTAAGGATCACCACAGGGCTCTTTACAATGCCACCCAGTTTCTAGAACCTCTACAAATATACACACACACCCGAGGAAATGCAGGCCGTATTCAATTCATGCTTGTTTATGCAAAGATCGACAAGGCAAGGTTGTAGTTCTCATGGCCACAGGAACCCACCTGCCTCTGACTACGCTAGGTGGGATGGCACCAGCTGTTCCGTAGATCTCCTGCTGAATCCGTACATCCCTCGGAGGCTTAGCAACGGTGTGAATAAATGCCATCTTCACCTGGCGGCCTACACAACAAGGGCACAAGCAGTTGGTCATTTTTACAATGTGATACATACTCGCAAACAGCGTATAGCATGGGTATTCAAACGAACCACTGGGTTTTACTCGCATGTAAAAGGAAATGTTTCCTTTTAAAGTGAAAACATTTCCTGGTGAGTTCAGCAAACCAAGTGCAAAATGTACCTTTTTTTGGTATTGGTTCTCTTGTTCCTGCAGCCTACTGCATTTCAGTTTTTTTTTTTTTTACGCTTGACCAGCGAACAGATGGTCAGGTTATATTAGGCTACGCAGGACAGAATTTATGGGTCTGCCCGTTCAGACCAACTAGTTAGAGCATAAAGGCCCGAAGGCATTAGAACCCTACAGCTAAACCTCCTGAAAAGGATGAACCAAATTAGGCAATTTTGCTCGATAATTTATAACTTAGAAGCCTTCCCATGGCATACATAATTATGGGCATGATTCTAAATAAATTAGTAGACCTTTAATTAAAAAATGAATAGTCACCCATCGTAACGTTCACTTAAGACAGATAGATTACTCATTAATACAAAACTGTGGGGAAAATGGGATTATAGCGCTACATAAATTCAAAACTATACAGTCAACATTGAGGCCTTTTATAAAAAACATTTCAAAAGACGTCAAGTTGAGTTATTCAATTCAAGTTCATCATATTGAATGGCCAACCATGTAATGCTGGCCTAGTAAAATTATAGAACATATAGCCCAGTACAATAAGATAACCTACCTTGAGGTTTCTTTGAATGAGCAGAGACGATGGTCTTGGCCAGTCTTTTGAATTTGCTCTCCCTCTCCTGAGAGAGCCGGAGGTACATCTCCTTCCAGGACTCGTACTCCAGGAGCCTGGATCCTCGGAAGTCTCTCTGACAGTGTGTCCCCCACAAGTGGTCAGACACTCCGATGTAGCTCTATGAAGGGGGGGAAATATTGTTCATCCTTTCCAGGCAGGGTAGTCTAGCGGTTAGTGGTGTTTGCCTCCCGAGTCCAAAAAAATGGCTTCTGCTTCAAACCCCAATGCTACGCTACCTGTAGGCATACTTGAGCAAGATGACTATGTGGTTTTGGATTAAAGTGACTCAATGACTAAACAGATTAGTCAATGGAAAATGAGGTTCCAAAGAGAAGACCCTTTTCCAATTGTCGACAAACAACTAAAAACAAATGCATCTCCAGATTCTTACAGGGTTGCATTCTTCAATCCGAAGCAGCTGATCCGGTGTACATCTCTCCAATACCGGCTCCAGGATCTCAAACGGGACACCTCCGGTATCGTAGAGCACTGAGAGAACATTCTAACATAAACATTCACAATATTGAATGCCTAAATACAGGACAGTTGGCTTTACTCACTGTCGATATTGTTCTGGAGGGTACGGATGCACTGTTGATACAAGCTCATCATGCTCGGTAGGAAGGTGGTCTTGTTCCCCGAGTACACTTGCATTTTCTTGTTTAACCGTTGCCCGGTGAAGTGAGTCTCCTCAGTGTCATCACACGATTCTTTCTCCACTGTAAAAAAAAAAAATATTGAATAAAAGATGAACGTGTACGAACAGTAGTCCTCAGTGACATCACACATTTCTTACAACTGAAAGACGAGATGCTTTCCGATGGTCTACAGCCCCCATATTTCTACTTATGTACACACAAACTAACCTCTCTTGGGCTCATAGAAGTCAACAATGGAGAACTTGTCACATTCAGGCAGGAATTCTGGCAAGGGAGTGTTGAGCAAGTCCATTACATTATCTTTAACCTAATATAAATAAGAAAGTGTTAGTCCTGGACCAGGCCCCGACAATCGTGGTACTTATAATGGCAATATGTGCATTAATTATACGCTTAAAACTGTCTACAAGTAAGATTGCAGTATACCTTATTCACGCCGATGCCATTTTCCAAGAGCGAAGGCCCCTTGAAGGTCTTCCCTTCTCGTTGTTTTGGTGCTTCCCCTTCCTCCTGAGTCTTTGTTTTTTTGGGGGGAGGCTGTTTGGATGCACTTCTCACCTTCCGTTTCAATGCATTGGTGTCATAGCTCAGGTAAGACTCAAAAGACATAGACGATCCCTCTAAATCAGCCTTGCTTGAATTATTTACTTTTATTTTGGCCTTTTTGCTACTGGTGTTCGAATGTCCATCAATTTCCGATTTTTTCATCATTTTTAGACACGGCTTCTTCTCTTCAACAACTTTCCTCTCCTTACTTTTGCTTACCCAAGCGCTTGCAGACGTTTCTGTACCCTCCTCTTTCTCACTGGCTGAATCAGGTAAAGTCTTTGAGTATTTGGCTTCAGCTTTAGAAGGGAGAGGATGTTGAACAGGCAGCTCTGGTGTCGATTTCGGATTTGGTTGTTTTTTTTTTCTTTCTTTGTCTTCATAGATTTTTTCAGTGTCTGGTATGCTATGTGTTTTCTCTTTAGGGGTCGGCCTGCACTTTGAGTCCTTGGTTTTGCTACCATGCACAGTGTCATGATGACCTTCACGTTTATTATTATTTTCATCTTCTTGATGTTTTTTTATGCTTTTGTTAACATCGTCCTTTTTGAATATACTACATTTGTCCTGTGGAATTTGAGGAGTTTCTCTTTCCAGAGAGCTTCCCGACAGATCTTCTCTTTTCTTCTCCTTACGTTGTTCCTCTGGTGAGGCAGGTCTTTTATCTTCAACTTTCCTTGAACCCTTAGTTGCTGTTGGCGTTTCCTGGCTCTCGCCCTGAGATTTTAAGCAATCTCCACTTTTGTCCTTTTTTCCGCTTGTGTGGAATTTCTCCTCCAATCCAGCTTTCAATTGTGTAGTTTGGGAAGTGTCTGAATCTACCTGATTGCTGTGTTTAAGCAAATATAATTTAGAAAAATGACCCAAAGAATTACTGCATTAAATTAAAACGACTGAGAAAGTAATGTGAAACAGCACCTTATTGAGTCCGTAGGAACTAATTTCTTCCAGTATCTTACTAGCGATTTAGCAACTTCTCCGACCTCCTTATGTTTCCGCAAAGAATTTACCGTTTTGCCAATACCGGTTTCCTGTCAGGATTTTAAATGCAAATATAAGCTCATCTCCTAAGAATTCAGAACCAGGAGTGCCGAGGCAACAATTGCAGTCACATATGTTCAAATATATAAAACAAAAGCCTTACGGAAAGAATATCTAAGGAGACATCCAGATCCTGAAGCTTCTGCAAGGTTTTTAGAAGCTGTGAGAAAAATAAACAAAATGCATTAACACCTCCATTATGTTGTGTATGTCTATCAGTTTGCAAATACAATCTGGTTTAATCGTAAACCATTCGTGTGTTTGATAAAGTGCATGTATTGGTGTTGAATGGAATCAGATTTTTGATGAAGGTTTAGGCCTTCATGCCAAATATGGTAATCCTGGATTTGGATCACTAGAGAGCGACGCTTGCTGACTGTGCATTTGGAGAAGGAGCTATCTATGGGAACCCCACACACACCCACTTTGGCTGCTCATTTTACTACGGCCTATAAATGGGTAATGCAAATGCTCCTCCGTTTGGTTGAAAAAGCATTAGGTTACACACAAGCAGGCCATTCAATTAATTAAAACAACCCATGTAACGTCTGGGCAATGAAAGTCTCGGGCCTTAGTTCATGAGCAATGAGTGAGTGGTCTACCAAACCAAGTGACCAATGGCAAACCAACAGATACCTCTTGCAGTGATGATGGACAGCAGCCATAAGTTGAACAACTGGAAGTTAAGTTAATTTTAGCACCAAGGCAACACAAACTGCCCCCTTGCCACACAGGGATGACTGTTATAGCATTCGGTCAGCACCCTGCGTAAAACCTAAGCTGAGCGCAAGGAATGAGGACTTCAAGGAAAAGCCACAGAGACACACAATTAAGAAACAACCGTTTCTTAATGTTTTGTCAACATTTAGCTTTCACCGACCTTGAAAAAAAGTTTTAGAAACCTAGTTGCATTGAGCAAAAGTAAATATCTTGAACTTCTTAGGCGTCACAATATGCCGCGTTGTGACGAAAAAAACAAAACGCTATCTTAATGTGTAAACATGACCTGGTAGGTCATGGCCGCGTTTATTAGCCGTTCATTCGGCTAAATAGGCCTAGGTCGTTTCATTACTTAAAATAAACAACTGTGAACGTGTGGACATGAGTGCCTGATCAACCCAGCTCTCGTAAAGCCATGTGTATAAAGTAAAGTAACAACACAAGCCAACATGGCCCCCCGTTTGTGGGTGTCATTATAGGCCTGCACAAACGCAGCCTACCGTAGTTGTCTTCGACGTGTCTTTGAGTTGTAGTTTGAGCTGTATCACTTTTTTCACCAGATCCGAGCTGGCCATCACTCTTATTCACGTGCAATCATTTACACACGCGGAAACGGATACCCATTGATGACACTATATAATGGGCGGCACCGTTGAAATGATAATCCGTCCCTGATCATTATTCTATAGGCTACATCCAAGGGATCAACTCAATAGAGCCATTTAAATGGTGAGGCGTTTTGTTCAACGATGGTTGATTAGAAGGTAATTGCCTCTGAAAAGACCATTAAATGAGACACTCGACACCCAAATGTCTCTAGATTAGGGGCCGTAAATTAAATGTTTATTTTATAAACTGCAGTAATACACATTCTGGAATATTTAAAAATGTGACATTCTATGCTACTTGAAATTATTATTTAGGCATTTTTGATAATTTGATAGAAATGGAAATTGGGCTTGAAATAATCCTATATCCTTTGTAGTATTTAGATCTTTTAATTGGCATAGGAAGTTTCTGCTGGATCTGCGTGTGTGCGTGCGCGCGCGCGTGTTGGGGGTCTTGGTGGGTCGGTCCTGGTAATCTGTCCATTATTGCGCAATACTTTGTTCTCATGCACTCCCATAGAGGAGGGGTTAACCTTATGCCTTATCGAGTAACGGTGTCCCTCGGTCTCTCTCTCCCGCAGACGATTTAGAGCCGCAAGGGCTTTTCTCATCGGCCTCATCCTAATTCCTCAGGTGAGTAACTTCTGACTTATAAATCATGGCCGTTGTTTTATTCTGTAGTATTGTGGATTGGACAGTGTTTGGACAATCAGTGGGTGTCCTTGCTTCCGTGCTTTGTGTGTTAGGCCAAATATACATTTGCCAAAATATCTCATGAGCGCCTTCAAAGCAAAGCAAACTGTATGTATTTGATAAACAACTTAGTAGTCTACATAGCCTACTGTGAGCAAACAAACCCGTCCTGCAAAACCACCCCTGATTAAGCAAATTTGAGAATAAGTCAAGGGCCTATTTATCTCACTTTATTAAGACGATCGTATTGGTTTCATTCTAGGAATAGGACAACAAACTCGACAATAATATTGGTTTCATTAATTTTTTTACTTAAAAAATAGAGAGAACATGAGGTGCTTTCTTCAGGCCTCAAAGTCTATAAAAGGAACGCCATGCTGGACCCACCACCGTTGCTATTCCTGGACACGTACTGATAAATTGTGACAGATGCAGAGAGTGGAATGTTGACGCTCGCACTTACTTCACTATCACCAAGCACTAAGGCAGCTTTCCAACTTGTTAAGGATCATATGCTGTGAGAAAACTAATATTTGATGTGTTTTAAGACTGTGTATCGAAATGTATTCTGACTAAGGTGCTGTTTAATGTGCTTTGGTTAAGGGTCATTTGACAAGACAATGTACAGACCACTAGCAGAGCGTAGTGAACACAGCCTACAGGACAGTAGCACCTTTAACAATACAATCAGACAGTTTTTAATTAGACACGTTTGAATTCATGAATTCCTCATTTCCAATCTGTTTGTCTATCATCAAGGCATCATATTTTTGTCGAGACACAGACATTTGCAAGCCACACGCAATGAACCGCTTAAAAAAATAAAACGTATAAAACGTAGCTTCCGATGTGTGTTTTGCTTTCAGAAGACCTGGGCCGTGACACTCTGCTTCAGCCATGGCTCCCAAGAAGAACAAGGCAACCAAGAAGAACAAAGGAGAGATCAATGAGATGACCATCATGGTGGAAGACAGCCCCATCAACAAGATCAACGGGCTGAACACCCTGCTTGATGGGGGCAACGGCTTCAGCTGCATCTCCACCGAGGTCACGGACGCGGTGTACGCCCCCAACCTACTGGAAGGTCTGAGTAAGATGAGGCAGGACAGCTTCCTCTGCGATCTCACCGTTGCCACCAAGTCAAAGTCCTTTGATGTCCACAAGGTTGTCATGGCATCCTGCAGCCAATACATCCAGAACATCTTGAAGAAGGACACGGCGCTGCAGAAGATTGACCTGAATGAGCTGTCCCCGGTGGGTCTGGCCACCGCAATCACGTACGCCTACTCCGGGAAGCTGACGCTGTCTCTGTACAGCATCGGCAGCACTATTGCCGCGGCGATGCTGCTGCAGATCCACACCCTGGTGAAGATGTGCAGTGACTTCCTCATGCAGGAGCTGAGCGTGGAGAACTGCATGTACGTGGCCAACATCGCTGACACCTACGACCTCAAAGAAACCAAAAAGGCAGCTCAGAAGTTCATGCGGGAGAACTTCATCGAGTTCTCCGAGATGGAGCAGTTCCTGAAGCTCACCTTTGAGCAGATCTGCGATTTCCTGTCAGACGATTCCTTGCAGCTGCCCTCCGAGGTCACAGCCTTCCAGATCGCCATGAAGTGGTTGGACTTCGACGAGAAGAGGCTGAGGTACGCGGCGGATCTTCTGACCAACATCCGCTTCGGCACCATCTCTGCCCAAGACCTGGTGAACCACGTCCAGAACGCCCCTCGAATGATGCAAGACCCCGAGTGCCACCGTCTCCTGGTTGACGCCATGAATTACCACCTGTTGCCGTACCAACAGAATATCCTCCAGTCACGCAGAACGAAGGTGCGCGGTGGCCTCAGGGTGATGATCACCGTCGGCGGACGCCCAGCTCTGACGGAGAAGTCTCTGAGCAAGGAGGTTCTCTACAGGGATGCTGATAATGTCTGGAATAAGCTGACGGAAATGCCAGCCAAGAGCTTTAATCAGTGTGTGGCAGTCTTGGATGGTTTTCTGTATGTGGCAGGCGGTGAGGACCAGAATGATGCAAGGAACCAGGCTAAACATGCCGTCAGCAATTTCTGCAGGTGAGTAAACGGCTGTCAGCCAATTCATAAAATCACTTATCTGTAATCTTGACTTTTCTGTCATTAATGACCACAAATCCTTAACCTTTCGTATACAATTATTTATTTAAGGTATGACCCCCGCTTCAACACTTGGATTCATCTGAGCAACATGATCCAGAAGCGTACCCATTTTAGCCTCAACACCTTCAACGGCCTCCTGTTCGCCATCGGCGGTCGCAACTCGGAGGGCGTTCAGTCCTCGGTGGAGTGCTACGTCCCCTCGTCCAACCAGTGGCAGGCGAAAGCTCCGATGGAGGTGCCACGCTGCTGCCATGCCAGCTCCATCATCGACGGCAAGATCCTCGTTTCCGGAGGATACATCAACAACGCCTACACCAGGGCCGTGTGCAGCTACGACCCCTCCACAGACAGCTGGCAGGATAAGAGCAGCATGAGCACGCCCAGGGGCTGGCACTGTGCTGCCACGGTGGGAGACCGGGCCTACGTCCTCGGGGGAAGCCAGCTCGGAGGTCGTGGGGAAAGGGTTGATGTCTTTGCGGTCGAATGCTACAGCCCCCACAACGGGCAATGGAGCTACTGTGCACCACTTCGCACTGGGGTGAGCACGGCTGGCGTGGCTATTCTCAACAACAAGGTCTATCTCCTGGGAGGGTGGAACGAGGTGGAGAAGAAGTACAAGAAATGCATCCAGGTTTACAGCCCTGATATCAATGAATGGACTGAGGATGATGAGTTGCCGGAAGCTACCGTTGGTATCTCATGCTGTATTGTCAACATACCCACACGTAAAACACGAGAGTCTAGGGCCAGTTCAGTTTCTTCTGCACCAGTTAGTATATAAATTGTCAGATAAATGCCTATAAACCTGTATCTTAGGACAACATATTGGTTCCAAATTCTAGAAACAGTAAGATCCATCGGTAAACAGACAAGAAGAATATTTCCAATATCAATGTTCTTGGGGGAAATTGCAAATAAATTGGTTTGCATTTGCATTTTTCAAAATGTCATAACATGAAATGCTAACCTTTAGCAGATATAAAAAGGGAATCAGTATTATTGATTATGTAAATGTCATGTAATTGTAGCAGACAAAAATGAAGGCACAGAAAATAATACATCAAACTCATCATCAGACAGGAATTTGCTTTTGGGTCCAATCCAGATAGGATGATTTTGTACACTCTGAAGGCACAGTAGCTATGTAAATGTAATGGTTTTATGGTAAAGAAATAAATTGACAAGCAAGTTAGGGTGGCCACATATTGTAAAGTCTTTAGAACTCAATGAGGTGAGGTTAGTAGGCATATTATTTTTTAAACAATGAAAAATAAATACATGACAATCTCTGCCATGGTAATATAGACACTTGGTAATTTAAACACTTGAGTAGAATAACAATATTTAAATTTATCTAATATCTGATAATCCATCTCTGGGTAGGGCATTGCATTCGTGTAACAACAATGGTTGGAATGAGCGGGGTCAAACTTTAAAATGGCAGCATCTACCAGGAGTATGTTTTTAGTTAAAGCGAGTTTCAACACATTTCCCTTCAGGACTTCAATTTGTCTGTATACATTTCATATGTAATACCTAGGCAGACATTGTGCGTCTCACAAGCCTATCCATGCAAGGAAGTAAATTATGTTCTGCAGGAGATGGAGTGATGGGGATTACAATGGTTTAGACGTGATGTTTTGTAAAAAAAGAAATGAAAAAGATGCTACGAAAATAAAATCAGCCTGAGCTTTCAGTGGGGGAAAACAAAAGAATGTAACAACTCCTTGACTGCTCATGATTCTAAATCTATTTATATACTTGTATTTAAATTCAATAGTTGTGATTGTGTGCTACTGATCAACAGTTATTTATTTAAATGCTAAATAAAAAGCAATTATTTTGTGCAAACTTGTCTTCATTAATTTTTTCATCTCTTACGAATCATGTGTATTAACACACTAAAGTCCCAACCCAATTAATTATTAATGAAATTGGACATTCTTTTTGAGTACTTTTTGTTTACTTGTTTACTTTAGTTTTCACTTTATTGTACTTTAGTATATTTACTTTACTTTTGCATTGAAGTGAATACATATTGATAATAATGTGTAATAGTAATAAAGGAAGATTTACTGGAAAATATCAGAATGTACTTTATTATATATTTGTATGTATTTATTAAACGTGTAAGTGTCTTATTATTGAGACTCTTATGTGATACACAAAAGCCTGTTAAACAGATTATAGGAATTATATAAGAATTGATGTGACCAAGCATAAATACAATCAAATAACAATGATTTCTTGTCTTCAAGTCTTTTTTTTTCATTCACATACTAATACATTTTTTATAATGTCTCAATTCATGTTAAGATGCACACATTGTACACATGTTAAATCATAATCATAACAAACATCAGGTTGTTTCTGATTAACCAAGTAACCATTTTTTCATTACGGTCGAGATTCGTCATTCTCAAAAATAATTGGTAGGCTACATCCCCTTTGCATATTAAACAAGAACAATTCACAATACTGTCCAAAGGCTGTACTTATGATCCTGAACCTATTGTGTAGAATAGATCACATCACTACAGTTACATTTAAGAAATCGATATGGCATCAGGTAACTCCGAGTATGTGGGGAAATTTCCATACGAGTCCATGTGTAATATATAGCCAGACAATGGGCTCCACCTAAATTTGAAGGTTCCGCCACTAGCATAGTATGTATCTGATGAATGTGTCTAGCAGGGCTGCCAAGTGCTCAGAAAACATTTGAGTGAGATTTGAGGGAAGGCTCGCCACCGCACGCTGAAGACATGTATTGATTCATATTTGTACTTGAAGTAAAGACAAAAGACTATTTACAGCCATTTCCCAAGTTTCGTAATTTATAATCCTTAACCCAACCATGCATTTTTTTTACATAGAAAAAAAACCCCGGTTCTGGCCACCAGAGGGATCGTTTACCTGGTAGTGAATGATCAACATTGACCACCAGGTCTGGGACTTTTTGACCCAGACCTTTTCAGTTGGCAATCCTTGAACAACTCACTTTTCAACTAGTGGTGGGCAATACTGCAACATTTGGTTTCGATCCGATACCAAGTAATTAAGGACCAGAATTGCTGATATCGATACCGATACTTATATCATCAAAACGCTAAATCTGAATACATTTTGATGACCACTGAATATGCCAAAGGTTGGCAATCATTGTAAGCCGAGTGGTAGAATATAATTTCTACCTGCCACCTGTGAGACACGCGTTTGATTCCAAACTGAAGCATGTATGTAGCAAGCAATTTGCTTTCCACTGAATTCATGTTAAAACACACATGGACAACAAAAATATTGTTTTCATTATTGTAAATTGAGTGGACTAACATGAACAAAGGTTTTTTGACTAAACAAAGTGCACAGAATTATTTGTGGAGAACAAACCAAAAAAAAGCACTACTATGTACCTGCCACCTCTACAACTGTAACATGGGTCAACTGATTGAGAATACGTTTTTGATTAGAGTAAAATAGACTGAGAATCAAATGAGTATCACGATTTTCTTGCTTACAATTGAAATCACGATTCTCTCAAGATTTGTTTTCAATAAAAATGTTTACTGCACTCATTTACCTGATACAGAAGGAAATGCAACAACAAATATGATGCTGCCTTATGTAGAACCGGCACATCAACTTTGGACAACAGTAAGGGAACATTCCTGTTTTTAGTCTGTCAACATTTTGAGGGACTAAAAACAGTCTTTTTAGGCTTCAGTGAGGAATGGAGACCTGTTACAATGTTCCACCCTGGAATATGAATATTGAGTTTAACAATTGAATATTGTTGTAATATGAATATTGAGAGTGTTCAGCTGCCACAAGTCTTCGTGATTTAAAATACTCGATGCTTAGAGCAACAGGGTAATGCACTGCAATTCCTGTAAACCTGCTCTTTCACTCAAGCTTTTACGGTACAAGCATCCTTTCAGAAATCATTCATTTGGCTCAACAATTTCCTGTAACAACTTGTTGTAGAAAGACGTTTGTCAAAATACCGAAATAATTCAAGTTGCGTAACATTTTGTCACTTGACATATTTCGCCTGGGGAAGAGAAAACCTAGTTATCATGGGGGAACTTTCCTTCTCCCCTGTTGTGTTGGGTTAAAATAAATAGGCTTAGTGATTGATGAGGGGAGCTAGTACATTCTCATATTGAAGCTGGTCAATTCGATTATATTCCCTAAAAAGGTGTCAAAGCATGTTGGAAATCAAATGAAGAACAGATAAAATTAACTCTTGAGCCAAAGATATATCTCTAGCTAAAGACGAAATAAAGACTAGAAAGATATCTAAACAAAGACATAGCACGCAAAGTCAATGATCTGCCTCAAACCCAAATGAGCAGGTCTCTGAAGCACAAACATTCTGTACAGAAGCTGTGCCTTATACCTTCAGGCTAACCCTTCTTAGGCACTACACAGCAACTCAAACCATTAGTCGTGATCAAACATGACCATATAGCAAGCCACGTTTGAGTTTTTAAGAAAATGAATGGCTTTATTATGCCTATAAGACAGGACCCTACAGAAAGAGATTAATAGTTACTTTTATCTTTATTCCTCTTGCTATTCAACCTTCAATATAATATAAAGAAACGACTTGGTTTAACAGTTAAAGTGTAACCAGAGGAATGTGACTTGTAAATTGAATCTGTAAACTAAAAAGCAAGTGATACAACTGAACTGTCGGATCTCCTTTCCCACCCCTCTAACTTAACCTTAACTAACAACATGTGATGTGAATGTACACAACATATATTATAGTTCCGTGAATGCTAGAGGGTGAATACATACTACCCAACAAATCCATCAGGAAGAGATAGACGCATAACTTCATCTTAATACCAGCTAACAATCAACAAAGTAGTTTGTCAGGACCGTTGTCAACTATATGATTGTGAACCATTGTTAAAGTGTTTGATTTGCGATAACAACTCAAAAAACTAAATGCAGGTGTGCACACACACTTAGTGTGCCACTAATGGTGTTAATACATATGAATGATTTATGATTACAATATCCCATAGCCCCTATTTTTATATATGATACGATATCATACGCTTCATATACTTTATGATACACTTTATATACTTTAAGTTGGAAGCTAAGGACAGCTACAGGAGAAATGTGGAGCAGAAGCTGAGGGAGAGCAACATAAGGGAGGTCTGGGAAGGTGTGAGGACCATCACAGGTCACAACACAAAGACGAGAGCTACAGGGGGGACAATGGAGAGGGCGAACGAGCTGAATGACTTCTTCAACAGGTTCAACCAGCCCCTGCCCCCCCCACCACCACCCTCACTGCAGCCATCTCTCCTTCTTCCCTCTACACACCTCCCCCCAGACACCACAACACCCTCCTCCTCCTCCCCCACCTCAACACAATCCCCGCCTCACATCACCACAGACCAGGTCAGAGGACAGCTGAGGAAGCTCCGGCCCAGGAAAGCAGCAGGCCCAGACAAGGTGTGTCCGAGACTACTGAAGACCTGCGCTGCAGAGCTGGGGGAACCACTACAACGGATCTTCAACCTTAGCCTGCAGCTAAGGAGAGTGCCCACCCTCTGGAAGACATCCTGCATCGTCCCGGTTCCGAAGAAGAACAGGCCCAGCGAGCTGAATGACTTCCGACCGGTGGCACTCACTTCACACCTGATGAAGACGCTGGAGCGGCTCTTCCTCAGCCTCCTCAGACCCCAGGTACAACACGCCCAGGACCGCCTGCAGTTCGCGTACCAGCCAGATGTTGGTGCCTCTACATGCTACACCGAGTCCACTCCCATCTGGATAAGGGAAGCGGCACAGTGAGGATTCTCTTCCTGGACTTCTCCAGTGCCTTTAATACCATCCAGCCCCCTATGCTTCAGGGCAAACTGAACAGGATGGGAGTGGACCCCTATCTGGTGGACTGGATTGATAACTACCTCACTGACAGGCCACAGTATGTCAGGCTGAAGGACATCACGTCTGACACTGTGGTCAGCAGCACTGGAGTCCCCCAGGGCACAGTGCTGGCCCCTCTTCTCTTCACCCTGTACACCTCAGACTTTTGTTACAACTCGGAGCTGTGCCACATACAGAAGTACGCCGATGACACAGCCATCGTTGGGTGTATCAAGGGTGACAGAGAGGAGGAGTATCGGAGTCTGGTGGGGGACTTTGCTCTCTGGTGTCACACTAACCGGCTTTAGCTCAACACCTCTAAGACGAAGGAGCTGGTCATTAACTTTGGGAGGTCCAGACCAAGACCGCAACCAGTCCTGCTAGAGGGAGCTGAGGTGGAGGTTGTGGAATCATACAAATACCTCGGGCAGTGGCTGGATAATAAACTGGACTGGACCACACACACCAGCTACCTGTATGGGAAGACACAAAGCAGGTTGTACTTCCTCAGGAGATTGCGGTCTTTCAACATCTGCAGCAAACTGCTGTGGATGTTTTACCAGTCGGTGGTTGCCAGCGTCCTCTTCTACACTGTGGTGTGCTGGGGGGGCAGCATATACAAGAAGGACACCTCCAGACTGGATAAACTGATCAGGCGGGCCGGCTCTGTGGTCGGCATGAAGCTGGACTCACTGGTGACGGTGGCAGAGAGGAGGACACTGGACAAACTGCTGGACAATATTGACAATGTCAGCCACCCCCTGCACACCGTAATCAGCAACCAGGACAGCCGGTTCAGTGGAAGGCTGCTCCTTCCCAGGTGTAGGACAAACAGATTCAAGAACTCCTTTGTCCCTCATGCCATCACACTCTACAACTCCTCACTCGGGGGTAGGAGGAAATAGGGTAAAGAGGGCAGAACAGAAGGGGAGGAGTGGTGCACTGTGCAATAATAATAATAATAACAATAATCTAATCTACCCACATACATACCTGGACACTCTTCTTCATCTTGTTCTACTTTTATTCTTATCCCTACTTTTTATATTTAACTAAGAGTTTATTGTTTATTGTTTATTGTCTACTGTTATTTTTTTATTTTTTATGTTTTATTTTACCTGTTACTTTCTTAGAGTTTATTGTTTCTTGTTCTTGTATATAAGCTACAGGACATTCAATTTCCTTGAGGGAGTCATCCCAAAGGGATCAATAAAGCTAAGTTGAAGTTGAAGTTGAAGTCACCAATGCACACAATCACACAACCTCACACGGAGTGTGTGCAATACATCACACTCCAAGTGGGACTGATCATATCTCAGTGTACAACATACAAAAGTCATAAAGTAAAAACATTATGATAAAACATTTGATTTTAGTGTTAAAACAGTAAGAGGCTGAAAAATACAAGATTATGATTTACAAGAAAAGACAACGTGTCCCAGACTTGACATGACAGTGATCTAATCAGTCACTGATCCACTAATGGATACGTCTCCTTCGTAGGGCTTGCAATCAATCAAACGTTAGAGATGCATGGAGGGATCTGTGCACAATTTGCTGCAAGCATTTTAGCTGCAGCGTCACTCTACAAGCAGAGCTGGATTTTCCTCTCCTCTACCCAGTCTCAGCCCTGATGTTCTACAGACCAGCACTAGCGTATGTGTATTTCAGAGGATTCAGAGAAGGGGCACAACCTCTCCAAGCAAGTGTCTGTCTCACTGGTTGTGTGTGACCGGCTGTTTAGCTAACACCATGCTGGGATGCACAGGGACGAGTACCAGAGCTCATTCCACACCCTGGTATTGTCCGCCTTCTCAGTCCTGTTGATGGGGATCTGGGTCAAAGGAATTTGCCTTTCAATCTTTCCCAGGCCCATACATGACCTGGGCCCCACCTGCCTGAAGACTTAATCCTGCAGAACACTAGTGTGGGACACACCTTTTTTTGTCCGGTCAATTGACTCACTTTACTGGTACTTCTATTACTTACTACTTCTACTAAGACTGCTACTAGTGCTACTACTATTACTAGCTACTACTACTACTACTCCTATTACTAACTACTACTAGTCCTAATACTATTACTGCTACTCATATTACTAACTCCTACTGGTACTTCTACTACTACTCCTATTACTAACTACCACTACAAGTTATTCTGTTTCTCACTACTACTACTTCTACTACTCTTATTACTAACTACTACTACGACTACTTCTCCTATTACTTACTATTACTACGACTCCTATTACTATCTTCTACTTCTACTACTACTATGCCTATTACTAACAACTATTACTACTTCTACCACTTCTACTACTACTCCCATACTCCTATACTCCTATACTCCTAACTGCTACTACTACAAAAACTACTACTTATATGACTCCTATTACTAACTACTACTACTACTACTCCTATTACTAACTACTTCGACTTATAATAATAATAATAATAATAGGAGTAACGTTAGTGAAATAGTAGCCTAATCACTCTATCCAGTTCTTTGTTTATGAGTTAAATTAATAATGAATATAATATAATAATTTCATAAATTAAAGTACACACCACTAGTTGGACATCGGTAAGGCTCCTTCCTCTGTTAATTTAGAAGAACATTGTCAAACTGTAAACACAGAATCATTTTAGTGATGTTCCTCAGAGCCTTTGCATCGTACGTCCCACTGCATTTGAATGCTTTTTAATTTTTCATACAGCCTAATAAAAACTCATACTGTTCAGTCAAATAACTTTATGCCTAATTATAATTAGGGTAAACACCTTCTTAAAGGGTCGTTCAACATGAATTAAGGATCATATATTAGGATATTAATTAACATCAGCTATAGTTCGCCTTGTAAGGTTGACTCCGCCGTGAATGTGTAAGTCGCTTTGAATAAAAGCGTCTGCTAAATGCCCTAAATGTAAAGCTAAGGTGTGGGGTAGGCCCGATGTTCCATTGAAGAAAAAAACAAAACCTGTTAACGATTGTATTGTGTAAAACTGCTCCGTCATTGTTACTCCGACACATTAGTTGTACCAACAATTAAAAATTGAAGCACAAGATCAGTGTGTTGGAGGGAGTCGCAAATGTCCAATTGTGCTGAGTCATAGGATGACGCGGCTCCGCCTGACGACGTGACGTGTTTCCAGTCTGTAGCGTTCTGGTGCTTATAGGAGGAGCTGCAGCAGTCAGTAACCGCTTACTAAAGCTTGTTTAACTCGCAGAGATCGTTGTACAACGAGCACCAGACTCACCCGTTAGTCGCTTTATCAAAACCATCACCTCTTGTCTCGCTTTTGGGCTACAGAAATTCAAATGTAAGTCTTGGCTGGGGGATATCAGCGGTCGGTGCAGTGTGTGTATGGGTGTACATTGCTAAACACACATTAGCAAGTGATGCATACGGGCCATCTTTATGGTCAATTCACAAACGAAACCAAGGAGACCTCGCATTGCTTTTCTCATATCTGCTTCTTTGTTTTGATCGGTGTCTAAACCTCAGCTCCATTTTGAATTCGGAAGAAATAGCCAGCAACTGTTGTGTTTTAGCAAACGGGTTTGCACCAGACACTAGTAGACAGCATAGGTCACTACTGGTCTCTCAGCTATGGGCTTGCTGTCACAAGGGTCACCGCTCAACTGGGAGGAAACCAAGAAGTACGCAGATCACATCCGTAAACATGGTATCATTCAGTTCCTCAACATCTACAATAAAGTGAAAGACCGCCAGAAAGACGTGTTGAAATGGGGAGACGAGGTAAGCAGTGATTTTATGAATGAAAGGAATGAATGGAAAATGTTTAAGTTTAACTCATCTGATGCCCAAAGCCTGTCTGGGTTACTCACTTTTACGTAGAAATTAACTAATCACTGTAGTTATTGTGATACCTTTGGTTTCTTGTGTGTATACTACAAATTAATAATGGCTTTCACCTAATACGTGCTTGCCTATTACACATTAACCTACACCTTAATCGTTTTACTTATCTTAATGCGTAGGCCTACACGTTGCTGCGATTTGTTATCACTGTGCACCTACATGTCTATTTACCTTATTTTCTACTTCTGCTTCAGACTCTGAATAGTCCGTAACGTTAGAGTAAGGACAATTTTTCTTAAGTAATGCACATTTCCAATCGATCAATCTGAACACGAGTTGTATTCGTTGTTGAGGACATGCATCAAGCAACGTGGAATGTTGTTGTCATAGATTAATCCACCTTGCAGAATGGGGATTACTCAACGGGGGCTGACGGAAAGTCGTGGAGAATGATTGATGAATTTGAAATGAATGTGATCGTGGCCCGTTGTGATCTTGTATATTGGTGCTATACTATAGAAACTTAAAATAAACAACATTCCTGTGATTAAGGCAAAACGTTGTCAATGCTGACATGTCGGGTTTTTCTTTACCTTTTTTTTTAGGTGGAGTACATGTTGATTGAAATGGACGAGAAGAATGAGAAGGTTCGAATTGTTCTGACTGGAGGTGAAGTTTTAGAAACTCTTCAAGACCAAGGTGAAAAGATCAACCCTAAGTAAGCAAGCATTCAGCTACTCCTTCAGAAACATAAAGAATGAATACTGCAAGCTTACAAGAGTACACAAGCAACTCCTGGCATTGTATAGTATTATTTAGGACTAAAAAAAGCAGTGGTATTGGTAATGAGCAGCCATTCCACAGAAAATGTCAGGGCACTAAGTATTGCATAACAAAAACGTAACCATCTTTATTGCACTGTATGCTGCTCCTCTGTATCAAAACACTTTCAAAGAAAACAAACAAACTTCAAGTACTCTGGCCGGTATAGATGGGTTATTATAATAACCAATACATAAATGTATAAATAAGTGACAAAAATACTACACAAAATGTGCATAATGTTTGCTAGTTCTTGGTGGCCACTGAGAAATAGCATTGTGTGAGAATATGAAGCGTCTAACGGATTGTTCAAAGCCAAAGCGGTATTAAATGAGATTACAAGTGAACAAAGTCACACGTACTGCAACTGTTACTTCACTCTCAGTCCATTGGTCATTTATTATTCAGTAATATGAGCGGCTTGGCTGAAAACTTGGGAGACAAAGGAGACCGATGGAAACCAGAAAATAATTGACGCTAGCCAGGGGAAACGGGGGGGCAAATTCTTGTTTGCGTGACTGAGCATGTCTGTGAAAACACACATGGCTTTGTTGATGCACGATCGGCATTGATGACGTCACCGCATACCCGCACAGAGGCGAAGTCCTCCGGGGGGGGTGGGGGGGACGCCATGCTAGCAGGGAGCAGAGGACCACGCATTCCTCCTTACTGCCACACTGCTGCACATTCCCAAGCGCAATAGCCGGGAAACATGGAATACCTGGTTCCTTCCTCCCCGGACTAAATCTCTCTTTTTTGTTACCGCCCCGCTCAGTCACCCCACCCTGTGGAGGCCAGAGTACGGCAGCTACATGATTGAAGGCACCCCCGGCCAGCCCTATGGGGGCACCATGTCGGAGTTCAACACGGTGGAGGACAACATGGACAAGCGGCGGCGAGAGGCCTCGGCCGCGCTGAAGGAGAACGAGACGCTTTGCACCATAACCGCTTTCCCAAGGTAGCTGGGCCAATGAGCAGCCCTCTGTAGAGGAAGTCCTGAGTCACTTCCACTTAGTGCCTCATGGATTTTTATTAAGAACATGTTTGATTCAATATTGACAATATAGACCAAAATATCCTATATCTATATATATATATATATTGTGATTGAAATGTACATTAAATGTCAAATGTTTCTAGGTTAGGTTGTTTAGGTTTCACCCAACCAGAGTATCGCCCAACACCTGTTGAAGCGGGGGTCTCCAAGTCCTTGTTCTTCCCAGACGAAGCAATCAATAGACACCCAAGATTCAGGTACGCTCATGGGACAGCTCGTGACTTGTCTGCATATTTTGGTTGAGTGAAGTCCTGCCTTCAGGGCTGATGATCTATGGGACGACAGCTTGGGAGTAATTTGTTAACCTATCTGCGAGGCTTACTCATCTGTAGTTCTATGTTGATGTTTCATACCCTCTTTTCAGCACGTTGACCAGAAACATACGTCACAGAAGAGGCGAGAACGTTGTCATCAATGTACCAAGTAAGTGTTGCGTCTTAAACTGAATAACGTCTTATTTCTGAGGCCTTAAAGTCTACATGTACAGCTTATAGCATGGAACGGAACTGCTATATTTGCTTTTATTCTCATTGTGTGTGTGTGTGTGTGTGTGTGTGTGTGTGTGTGTGTGTGTGTGTGTGTGTGTGTGTGTGTGTGTGTGTGT
>JAOPJO010000043.1:1896126-1913311 GCA_027123675.1 Molva macrophthalma | reverse complement strand
TATATGTATGTATATAAGTATGTATATTGGTTGAAGTTAAATAGGCCAGTACCTGAAAATCCCATCAGATAAGCCCCAGAGAGGCGGGAGTTAAATCTGTTTTTTGTCATGATAACATTCTTCAAAGTCCCATGTGGCCATCTGTGATAGCACAATACACAGCTCACTGTGCCAACACTAAAAGAAACCAGTTATGGCCACAGATTGTTAAATTGCGTTTTATGGTTCATGCAGAACTTTGAAGGCCTTTTGGAATGTGGCCATGGCCTTTATCACATGATGAGTATGTCATGAGTCACTACAAGCTACTATTACTATTAATAGTAAATTATTATTATTAGCTACTACGAGTCTTCCTCTGATTCCCCTCTCTCTAAATGCGCAGGGTGAGTGAATAACGTATGTTATTTTATTATGTGTTCGTAGTTCATTACTTTGGTTTTTATTCGTTAAGTCCATAACTCTAACCATCCTGAGTCCTGGTGTGTGTTTGGTCTCTCCCCAGATCATTCATGTCCTCTGGTGGTACTACTTCTCCAAGCTCATTGAGTTCATGGACACCTTTTTCTTCGTCTTACGGAAGAACAACCATCAGATCACGTTCCTCCACATCTACCATCACGCCAGCATGCCAAACATCTGGTGGTTCGTCATGAACTGGGTGCCCTGTGGCCACTGTGAGTGTTTCAACTTCCCCCTCCAGTGACTCACATTTCTCCAGTAGCCAACGTTCGTCCCAAGCCATACGAGCCGGGCTAAATAATGAATGTCCTGCGAGGGCTACACCCACTAACTCTCAAAAAGCCTTCTGTGGTTTCTTTCCCTGTTCTTCCTCATATCTCTTCCTGTCTCAACTGCAATGTTGATTTCCTTTTTTTTTTCCTTCCTCATTTTGTTTTGATTTTATCAAATGTATTTTAAATGCCTATTCAACTGGCATTTGACTTGCCATTTCATTAGTCCACAGTGTCCAGTGTCACTCCTTGCCACCTATCGGAAACAGGGGTGTTAAATAACTGAGTTGGCCGAGCTAAGTTAAGCAATCAATCCAACTGTTTACTTGTAATAGCCACTCACTCACCAGTCTCCTTCTTAGTAATATATCATCAGCTCTCTTTCTCATGTGTTTTGTCAGCGTACTTCGGTGCCGCCCTGAACAGCCTCATACATGTGTTGATGTACTCCTACTATGGCCTGTCTGCGGTTCCAGCCCTGCGGCCCTACCTCTGGTGGAAAAAATACATCACACAGGGACAACTGGTACGCCGCTCATTCAATTCATTGTGTTTTTGTTCATGGTACTCCCAGAGCCTTTCATCTTAAGCCCACTTGTGTATTATGATGGTTCTACTGTTCTCTTGATTTCCATTCGTTGTTTCCTTCCAGGTTCAGTTCTTTCTAACGATGACCCAGACGCTGTGTGCCCTCGCATGGCCCTGTAGCTTCCCCAGGGGCTGGGTGTACTTTCAAATAGGGTACTTGGTGACACTCATCATACTCTTCTCCAACTTTTACATTCAGGTAAGCTCTAATACCCTTCTGGTAGCCTTATTTTGTGTGTTATACTTGTATTCTATGATTAAAAAGAGACATCAGTATCTGTAATTGAAATGGTAACAGATCAGACCAATGTGAGAAACACAGAGCATCTTATGATTTCCCCATATATTTAAATTCAATGCCTCCCATCAGTCAAACAGTAGATGAAGGACACACTTGGCCTTTCAGGTTTGGCAGGCAGGGCATACGTTATCCGTTGAGAATACCAGTTAAATAACATTCTTTCATACATTCTGTCTCTATTGTCTTTGTTTCCGTTTCACTCTTTTCAACCCCACCAGACCTACAAGAAGCAGAAGGTGCCTCTTAAGAATGGCTCTCTCTCCTCAACGAACGGACATGCAAACGGGTCGTCTCTCATGGAAAACTCTGTCCATAAAAAGCTGAGGGTGGATTAATGTACAGTATGATGACCGCACCAAACTCTTTGTTGCATAGCAGTAGACAATGCTGTTAGGGGGATATATGTATATATTCCCTTTCATATAATGACTTAGTTTGGTATCCACTCGGGACAGCAAAAATAGCCATAGTCACATTTACCCAGAGACTTTTACATATTTTTGCACATATTACCACTAATGGTATTACATAATGCTATCATAGCTGTATTTCCAAACATGGTTTTATCTGTGTGACATAGTTTTTACTCCATATAAGTTAACACACCTCCATAGCCGAATAGCTTGCGGCTGGTTGAAAGGGACTCTCCAACCCCTTCATTGGTCCCCATTGGTCACAAAGCCACACACTTGTCATTCCTGTATCTTCTATCTACAATGGTGCTGTAGATCAAAGCACTACAGAGTCCTCTAAGGCAGCCCTGAGAGAGCTCAACGCTAAGTTTGTATTCGGTAATAAAATCAAGATTTCTCTTCCTAACTATAGTACATTTTTTCTGGCTCTGCCCTGTACTGGTTGTAGTACTACTTGTTCCTTCTGTAGTTGTGACTTGATGTATTTATTTACAAGAGCCACGTGGTTGGCCAACGGTTTAGTCTAGAGTGGATGGGATGTTGATGTACAGTATAGAGTTTAGGTATCCCTTAGATTTGTTATTTTGTTTTTTAACTATGACTTTTTTTTAACCTGCGTCTGGCTTGTAAAACGCTGATGTTCTGGCGGTTGGTAGTCGGTCTGATTGCCAGGCCTAAAGCGATGGCATTGATCTTATACACTCGGTGGAAATGTTTGCCAGAGTTATGAATCCATGACAAGCGTACAAATCCGACATGCCTCCTGCTTGGCATGCTAGGCATGCCATGTCCCCCAAATCCAGCAATACTCCTCCAAACGATTAAATACAACTTGAATACAAAGGGCAGAGGTGCTTTCCTCAAATAGATACATTTAGTAGCTATATTTAGTATGTTTGACGCCACCTTTTGAAAACCTTTTACGTTTGAAGAACACTGAACGATGAAAAGGCAAGGGCTTTGATGTAGAGACGGCCTTTTCCTCGGTGAAGCACTGCACAGCACATCCGGACCTCTGCCTCGGAGCTGCTCCTACTGATAGTTTTACAATAGGATGGAGGGTTCTCAGGGTGTAAATGTCTGTCATGAAGCCTCAGTCTCTTCGACATAATGGTACAGCTCATGTTGTGTCTCCTGTCGTCTGAAGAGACCGAAGAGACTGGGGATCTATAGCCAAAGTCCAGCGCAGAAAACACATGTTGGTTCATGTGCAGCAGTGGCATCTTTTTTTGGTTTTTCTGCGTGTTCTCGAAGCATTTGCACATTTAAACGATTGTAGAGTACTCGTCAGACTAGCACAAACTGGGGGGCCCTGCACATTGCTGTGTATTTTCGATCATTCTTAATCACCATTAACACAGTGTGTATTGAGCCCCTGTTATCTATAAATGTTAGATTATAAAACTGCTCCTTCCCTTTTTCTGGGGGGGAGGTGAAATGCATTGAATTTGTTGCCGAGTATTCCATGACATGTCCTAGTTGCAAATGCCTTATGAAGATTGCTACTCGAGTGTGTGTATGATCGTTCATTGTTCATATATATATATATATACATGTCTACCTACTATTGTAAACACCCATCTATAGCTATACTGTTGTATTGCCTATATGCCTTATCAATGAAATGCAGGTAGGCCTACATGTGGCTACTCGTCAAGTCCATTTCTTCAACCACTGACAGCTGAAATGCATTTTAAGGACAAATGTAATACAAAGATTCACGGGTTAAATCGTGTGTGTGTGTGTGTGTGTGTGTGTGTGTGTGTGTGTGTGTTATCAAACACACACACACACAGGCACCCAACGTTGCCACACTTTCTACAATTTTGAACAGAAATGAAACCTCAAAGTAGGCCAATGTCCATTTTAAACTGTCACTAAATGCTATGAATAAAAATCACTAATGTTTCATCTGTGTGCTACGCTTTAGTTTTTGTCTGTTTGCCTTCTTTGGTTTGAGTTCATGACGTACTAAATTCTCAGGTGCGTGAGATAACTGCCAACACTTGTTGAATGATAGGGGGATGGGCCACAATACTTCAGCGAATAAATAATAATACCGCTAGTCCATTTTGGGTTGTTTTTTACTATAGAGTTTAATCCAAAGTGATTTACAGTAAGTTCAGATCGATATCAGGAGCAGGTTCGAAGGCAGAACCTTTCGGGTGTGAGTCAAACCCCCAATCCACTACTATCCTGCCCCTGACTTCTCCTTAATGATTGTTATCAACGATGTCAGTCGTAAAAAGAAAAAGATTGATTTGTCGATACACTATTTTTAGTCCCCAAGTACCGTAAACGTGCAGTTTTAAACCAAAGAAAACCTCAGTCAACAGAGGTGTTCTACAAGCTAAGACGACTGTCATTATGGGGTGTAGATCCCCATACGGGTAGAACAGGGGGCTATATCCTGGGGGTATCACTACAAGGATTGCACTATGAGAGTGTCTTCTTTTCTCCCTTGGAAGAAAAGCAGCGATGGGCGTTTCCAGTGTGTGAGCTGGAATGCCGTGGTGCGACACAGGCCACACCCACTAGGAAAACAGAACCACTTCTTTGTGTGAAGTCTGTCTGCTGACTGGAACGCTTGTCCAAACAGTGCCCTCGCTTACTTCCAGAAGTGTGTGTGTGTGTTATGACTTCAGTAATGTGGAAAGGTTAACAATATGTCTATTTAGCCATAGCTTTCCAGAAGGAAGTGTCTTTTTAAATGTATGTTGAACAAGGTTTTACTTTGGGGAAATACGCTTTATGGACGCTACTCTAGTTCTACAAACATTATACACTTAGAAATATCTGTATCTGTCAACAGTAATCACATTTTTTGTTGCTGCCGTAAACGTATCCTTTAAGCCAATCCAAAAAGTATGAGAGGAAAGCCCAAATTTAAAAAGTGACATGCCACTTCCTCTTTGACTATGTAACCTGAGAGGGTTGTGTTGCACAATCTATGTGTTTGTAGACACAACGTGGCCCCCGATTAGTTCCTTCAACATAATCACGTTGTCTAGTCTGTGGCTGATCCCTGCTGGTTACTCTACACGTTTTATTTAATGCAAAATCCCTGTTGAACCAATTGCTCTAGTAAGATATCAGTTTATGTATTAGGGACCACAGCCTGTGAAAAAAAATAAACAAAACATTTCCAATCTACTTCTCTCAAGGTGCCCTTTTTAAAATCCGACCCTGTGAAGAGTCAAGACTGATGGTACGCTCAGGAGCAGCTCTCTGGGCTTAAGGTCACAGTGCAACATTTGTCATTGCCTACTTCCAGATTCACCTGGGCCAATCAATGATTTACTTTCTGCCCTTAGTGAAGCTCCATTATGGCCCTGTAGCATTTATGCCTGCTACTAAGGTGAACCTATCTTATCACATGGGGCCTGTAAGATAAGCACATTGTCTTTGTTATATTTCCTACTGGTTGGCTATCCAGTAGGCCAATTTGAAACAGCCGTCCCTGCTTTGCCCAGCCCCATACAATTCTCACATCTATATTAAAATGAAAGTCTATAGATCATTTATTAAATGCCTTGATAGGTCTCGCTTGACTTGGAAGATATGAGACACGGCATATGAAAAATGTGCACTGACAAGTTACTCTACAAACCCCTCCAACAACATTGTTTGAGTGAGCTAAGCCAATTGAACGCAACTTTATTTATTTCACATATTTCTTTTGTTCAGTCTTTATCTTCTTATATTCCCTCAGCAACACAATTTGTAACTGTGCTGGTTTTAACTGGCAGTTGTGTAATATTCGGTTTGTGGATGGTGAACTAAAAGCTGTCATGTAAAAGTGCAAAGTACAAAAAGTACACCTGGTTTAGAACAGATTTTTACTTCTGCCCTAGCCTGTCATGTTGTTTATCTGCTTTACTGAATAAAGGCTGAATCATTGAAGGAAATTGTGTTGTCATTTCAGAAAGAGCATCTGTAAAATGAACCAATCGAAAACCCCATCGCCACAAAAGATGAACCACAAATGAAAGATAGTCACAGAACGTGTCCCACACCATTTATTTGACCAGAAAAAACAGACAAAAAAATGTGATCCAAGATTAGGTGAAAACCTGATAACTACCACGCCTATCAACTGTATACATTCCATATCCTCAGAAAAAGTAGGGCATTATGTTGTAAACCTAAACATGCCAGCGGGACAAACGAATGTGGAGCACACGCCGACATTCAGTAAATAAAAATAAAGACTCCGCTGTACAGAAAACACAACTTTTTTCTCGCATTGTATTCTTTATACTGCTGTGAAAAGTAAAAGATCTTCAGATCTTCACATGCACACCTCTTGTGTCGCCTACAGGGGGCACTCTGAGAAAGCTGTGTAACTCTTCACACGTGCAAAGAAAAAAGGTGCATACATGTTGTCCAAGTTGAACACTGTGACAACCGTTTCTCCAGTTGGCCTAAAGACAAAATTAAAAGATGTTCAGAATCGACGTGAGGGGTATTTAAATGAAACTGCGAAAGCTTAATCTCGTGCGTTTATTTTTTAATTACATATACAGGAGAGTGAATGTAATCAACCCAGAAGGGCTTACCTGTAGGTAATGTGGCAGGAGTGGTGGATCCAGGTCAGCTTGTTGTAAAACTGGCGCCCCCCAGAGGCCATCTGGAGACCCACATGGAAGCTGTGCTCCGCTTCAGGTGCAGGGTTCCGCCTGCAGAACCGATTCCTTTGGACTTCTGCCCCCTTCTGTTCACAAACGAAACAACACATGTGAAACATGTAGAACATGTTAAAACATAACCCTTTTCCCACAAGTTTTCATACAGTGTGAATTGAAACCACATTATTTTAAACCAAATCTAATCTAACTAATTTTAAACACACATAAAAATGATTTTTCATTCTGAAGCCAGTTCAAACGAAGTGGTTAGCATATCGTTTTTCTTTAAAATAAAATCCAAAGAAAATAACATTCAGAGCGTTACTTGTAAAGTGATCTGCATTTACAAAGAGAAAAAAAAATCATCCTTTTTAAATAGGTGCATAATATAAGTTAAATTAGCAAATTCGATTTGAGACGGTTCTGCTCCAACTGCTTCCTCGTCTATAAAATGATCGAGACCACTAGCGACGGAACTTTAAGCGGCATTATAAGGCAATTTCAAAACATCGTGGACATAGCATAAACATAAGCGGAAACATGGCCATCAAGAAGCTAAAATCGCCGTACGATTTCCCAAAAGACCAATCAACAAGGAGCGATATGATTGGAAAGGAAGTCCCACTGAAAACAGTGGGAGAGGATAGGTTTTTTCAATGATAACAAAAAAGGTCTACAATAGCCCCCTTCATCACACACACCTTGAAACATGTCAACACACTCACCTCTTCCTTTCTCTTGGACACAACAACAAATACTTTGGTTTCATTGTCTGTTTCCTGTGAGAGACGGTAATAACCAAGCATAACCGATTCCACTCTGGGAAAATAAGAAGACAACGAGAGATTAAGAAACAATGTAATGTGGTTCCTACTAAAATGCATCCTCAAATTCCCAGTAATGACACATTTTGAGATATAATAACATTATCACATGTACATTGTGAACTAGATGTATAGATCCAAATAACCCAATATCAATATTATTCGATGGATTGCCCAGAAACCTTCCGCCCAATGAAAACCATTGAAAAGCCATTTAGGAAAGTCCATTGTGAGGAGGAAATCACCTTGCGTTCTTACTGCGCAGGCGAGGAACCACAGTCAACGGGTCTTCAGGTGTGGTCAGCATCCCCACCTTCCCATCTGGGAAGAACCGGAGGTACCTGGAGGAAAAGAAATAAAAACAAAGCCTCCATGAGCTTCCACCCAATCGACTCTTTCCTTTAGTGGCCGGTGTTCCCACTCCCAGCCCAAAGGTACTGGGTCGGATAGCCTACAATGTCCGTAGCCTACGTACAGGCATCCCTACACAAGAGGCCCGACCGTTACCTGCTGAACGGCGCTAATAATAATAATACCTTGTTCTCTGACTCCTATGGCTACTATGCACTCCGTCCAGCTGTCGTGTTTTTTTTACTCGCTTTTTCAACTTTCTAATTTTTGACTTATCTACCCCAGTTTCGATTTTATGCTTTGATTATTCCCAGCATGACTCGGATAAAAGGGTCTGCATCATGACTAGATGTAAATGTCAAGCCCTAAACGGTAGGTAGTAAGTAGTCTTGTGACATCACACACACAGCCCTGCCCTTCCCACCTGTAGTACGCTACATGGTGCCAGGCCCTGTAGAACCCGTCCAGGGACTCTTCACCTTGACGGACATAGGACACCTTGCTGATGTAGACTCCTGAAGGCAGAAGACACGTTGAGCTACATGTTCCTCTTGTCAAAACAAAAAATCAACTACGTATTTCAGATGAAAAGCGGGGTAGTTGCAGGTGGGTAACAAAGTAGGGCTGCGGATCGATCCTGGTCCAAATCTCGACTGAAATGCACAAAGATTTAAAAACATAGGATAAGATGTAAATATGGACTCAAGCTGATCTAGAGAGGTTAAACGCATGCATGAGTAACCTGTTATTGGCCATTTTACGTGACCAGCTAATGTCTATCACACAATCTGGCTAAACCCCCCCTAAATCTGACTGCAGCGAGTGGAGTCAGTGAAAGCGCTTTTTTTTTTTTTTTTTACACTTGATAGTGGCCGGGGCCTAAATCAACGTGGGGGTTTGTGGCAACGCTTTTCGACTGTCTTAACATTGAGTCGAGTTACCGTCAAAGCGAACGCGTGGCCTTTCCAGGAACATCTCCCTCCAGGACTGGAAGGGTGTGAGCGTTGTGCGACCCCACACCCTCAGGCAGGCGGAGCGCCACAGGTCAGAGTCCCTGGGTGGAGAGGAACAGGAGGTCAAGGTTAGGATGGCCGTCCTTCGCACGGGAATGCCGGGATTAAGGACGGCTCAAATACCAATTTCATTTTCATTCATTGATGTATGGTTGTTATAGCCAATAAATATGAAGTGTATGGTTGTTATAGCCAATAAACATGTGTGGGAGTGTGTGTGGATGACGGCTGGTTTAAGCAGCCTCAAATGGCCGAGTCTGATTGGACTCTGGGGCTGGGTGAGGCTGCACACCTCTTGCACATTGAGTAATCAGTGTGCACAGGTTAAGCCAGCCATCTCCGCACACACTCGAGAGATCTCCTGCACGGCAACATGGAGCACCAGGCCATGTATCATCCTCTGCAAAACATTACAATGCACTGGATTTCTAAAATCCCCACCCTGCGACCCTTGTCAGGAGGAGCCCAATAAAAGTCACCTAGGTGGCGTGTAGCAGGGACCTTGCTACAATATGAAACTTATGAAATGTTTTGCACACTTTGCTAATACATGATAAAGTAAAACACAAATAAACAAACGGATGAATGCATGACTGAGACTGCACATGTCTTGGTGGCAGGCTGACCTGGCACAAATGTAAAACCCCCGGCAGACCAAGGACAGCTGCTCCAGGGTGCGCATGTCCAGATCACTGGACACGACCCAGCGGAAGATGTACATCAAGACCTCCGGTGGTAAGGCTGTGGGTGCACAGACAGAGAGAACACTGCAGAGCATCAGAAGGTGACCTTCAGTTACTATGAAGGCCTCACGGCGGTGCAGAGAGTGAAAGAGAGAGAGCACTTTACAAATCAGTTCGCAGAGTTACGTGATTTACGTATATAGGATAGAGCTGTCAATCTTCCTCTATAATCCCATTAGAATTTCATTCCTTATTATTTTTAATATTTGAATTATATTCGAATTTTTAATGCTAAAATTTAGCCCATTCATATTTACTATGTACCTATACACTGTATAAACAGGCTTATACATTGCCAATGGCACTAGTAAACTTTCTGTCCACTAGGAGGCATTCTAAACAAACATTTCTTTCTTGCCAAGTAAATAATAGACACAAAAGTATATTATGTTAACACCGCCGCGTGTGCGGCAGTGTTGTGCGGCGTTAATATATTTAGCCGCGTTGTCCTTGGTGATAGAGAGCACTGACTCACTCACGCGTTGTAAGGTCCTTTTACATTGAACGAGATTGTTGGTTGCGATTTTTTACAGCTCTCGCCGGTGAATAAATCAGTTTAACCAATCACATTCGGGCATCTTTGTCATAGTCACCATGGACACTGCAAGTTGTAGGACAAGGCGAAGGTAACAGCCTATATACGTTTCTCAACACAGTGTTCTTACTGCATCCATAGTCGTAAACTACAATCACAGACCTATAATTATCACTATTTGTTATATGTATTGATCATTCATCTCGATAGCAGTCAGCGAGCAAATGTTTAATGCACATCGGTACATGAATATAGGTTGCTTTTGATAACATGAAGGTGTGCAGTTGTATCGCACCAGTTTCGTTTTGGATACCAACTTTCTACGAAAGTTACCTATTTTAGTTATTGAACAGAGAAACTAATGTCTCCAAAAACACCCACTTATCATAATCCCCCTCATCCGCTAACAGCCATTTGCTACACTATTTAACACTTGGATAAAAATACAGTACAATTGAATCCTCTAAATACATAGTATATTTTGGTGAAAGGACGGAGCACAAGCTCGTCTTCACTAGGCTATATAGGTTGAGTAATCCATCCTCTTTCACCGGTGCGATTATTATAGGATAGGGTAGGCCAAAAATTAATTTAAAAAAAGACACATTTTAATAGTAATTTCAGCATTCGAATAGTATCATTTTTTTTTACTATTCAAATGATATGCGACTCCTGAAATTCGTTCCAACAGCCCTAACATGGGGCAGCAAACAGACCAGGTGCTACCTTGAGTTTCTGAAAGCTCCATCAGTCGTAATCAAAGTCTCTTTCCTCTATACAAACATAATTTCCGTACCAGTGGGTGCGTTTGGGCGACCACGTTGGCAGAGACTACACTGACACACTGTATCTGAACGAAGACAGCACCGGCCTCTTCTTTGCAAGAACCCAACTTACCAGAAATGTGCATCTCAGACATTGTTGTCTCAGGCTGACATATCTTTGGCCAGGCATCTTCCAGAGTCAGCTGCTGCTGGAAGTAGGCAAGAAGATCTTCTATGTCGCAGTTGACCTTTCCTGCCAAACTAGAAAGGATTGCAGTTTTTCAGTTTCAATAAATGTCTATATTATATCATACACAAGTGGAGAGGTACCAATGAATGCGTTTTGTGTATTTGGTTTAAACCACTGTGTTAACCCACGGTCATGCTTTTATTTCTTTCAATAAAAACGGGTCTAATAGATATAATAGATATAATAACAGTGTTGAGCTCATAGGAAGGTGTGGAAACCAAAAATGTCTGGAATGCAAACACTTCAAGGTACGCCAGCTTCTGGCTAGCACTTAAAACAGACGGGCTGAGGTGGAATTGAGGGAATTTCTTAACATTTCTTAGACGTGGAACCTGCTTGCCTAACTGCCTTTAGCCTGCTTTTCCACAATATGTTTGAATGAAAGTGTTTGAATGATTCAGAGGTCAGAGAGCTTACTTGTTCTCCCCTTTTTCCTTATCGGCGCGGTTGTAGTTGATCTTAAACTCAATGTCCGGCACCAGCTTTATGGCCCGGCGGTAGAACTTGATGGCTGAAAGTACAACATGAAAGGGGATGAAGGCATGCAGGTGGCTGATCGAGTGTAGCTCGTGCAAACTATATCCTAATGACAAGATATTTTGTATGTACAATATTTATTACCGACATGTACATTGCCCAAAACGTATTGGTGTAGCATTATGGATTTACTTCCCCCAGATGTGATACCTTCATAAACCGCTCCACTCTGCTCTTCTTCTACTGCTTTCAGGAACAGCTCTCTAGCCTGAGATTAAACATCCACATAAGCATGTACAGCTTTGTCTCGTAAACCAAAAGTTTAACAAATAAATGCAATAGCCTTCACCGTTATACTTAACAATTCAGCTTACTTTCCTCTCGCGAGCAGCTTCTTGGGCCATTCTGAGGTCGGCCGCCCTCGATGAACCTTTCCCCGTCCCTGTCTCTCCGACATTGGGATTCAGCTCAGACATCCATTGAGCTCTGAAGGCATTAAGCTCCAGCTGCAAAGGAGATATGATGAAAAGAGACGTGTAACGTATGGTTTTTCAGTTTAAAGACATGTTGTCTGTACACAACAATGTTCTAGCTGCCTCTTGCAGCCCCTGGATCCCTACCCACTTTTAGAAAATGCAGTGAAACTCATTGTACTGGATTGCTTTACTAGGACTGTTAATATACATATGGATTATTGGAGGTAAAAAAATTAAATGCTTCAACTTCATATAAAGTATTGCAAACAATCTTACTTTGAGATTGGGGCCATCTGGACCTGTATCTTCATCTTCAATTGTACCAACTACATTAGCATTTTCTTCTGCCTGCAAGCAAGAAACATGTATGACTTAGCATGTTAGTTTGACTCCCTGACGAAAGGTTCTGTATTTGCTCCCCAATGTCCACAACCTTACTGTAGGCATCCTTGAGCAACATGCCTAACCCCTACCTGCTGCAAAATTACACTTATCTAAAACATGACACATGACTTCCAAATATTCACTGGAAGTCACTTTGGATGAAAGTGTCTGCTAAATTACCAAAGTGTAATAGGGCTCGTACATCAGAATGCATCATGGGATATTTTACTAAACTTTCCCTAACCATGTCTAACCTAATACCTAAACTTAACCACCTCGAACACATTACCTAAACTTAACCATCTATAATGTAATACCTTAACTTAACCATCTCTAACATAATTCCTAAACTCAACCATCTTTAACCTAATACCTAAACTTAATCATCTTTAACCCAATACCTAAACTTAACCATCTCTAACCCTTATACGCTAACCTAGAAAAAAATGCAGCCGTAGTAACAATAGCCCAAGTAGTGTTGCTTTGTGCATTCCATAACTTTCCCATTGATGTCTTGTGTTTGCTAAATAATCACATTTCTTTCCACTGTTTCCCAATTGCCATGGCCTTCTTGCAGTAATAATTGTGTATAAAGGGGGAGTTGGCTCTCTTTGCTCAGTCATTTGCCAGCTGCATGTGTGTTTATCTATTTTGCATGAGTTGATCTGCGAAAGCTCTTGACAATTTTGTGGTACACCTTAAAGTCAAAGGTTGGGAACGATACAAACTGTCACACCCAGTCCCAAAGAGCGTTCTTGTGCCCTTAATTAGAATTGGATGAAATTGGGGGTGTAATGGTATAGAAAATATTATTTGTAAATGGACTGTTCGGACCCTCTAAGAAATTGTCTCTGCTCCATTATTTCTGCCATTCATGTGTCACACATGACATTTAAATCGAAAGTGTTCCGGGGCACTTAGTGGCTGTTAACCAACCAACACAACGTGTATGTATTGTATACAAAATGAGACATTACAAAGGATAAGAATGAACCTGCATTATAACAACATGAAGCGGGAGGATGGACACGACGATCCTACCATGTTTATATTAAAAAAATACAGTAAGTACATGTTATACAGTACAACCAGATGTGTCCAACCTATCCCAGTACCCCATCTTTACTGAATATAAATTGTTGTAGGTAAATAGACCTATATATAAATATATCTGTGTCTGTAAGGTCAATACCAGCTAATGGTTGGTATTTAGAAAATAGACAGCTGCTTCCCACAGCCTGGTAAGCCTCCAGTATAGTCGCCGTGCGTGAGTCACGCACTTCACACACCACAGTGACTATACTGAAGGCTTTAGCTTCATGGGTTTAAAAAAAACTGCTCTTGGGTTGCCTTGTATGCAAGCTTGGCATAAGCTGCAGACAAGCTCGAAAAGAAGAAGACATGCCAAGTACAACAACTGACTCAGGTTAATAAATAGGTACAAGGTACTGGCACGCAGGTGAGGCTAGCAACGTAGCATGCTAACTACCAAGTTTCTCTGCACACGTTTCTAGATTGTTTACAAGTAGAGTGACTGACCATATTGGCTTGCTTGGGGTTTCTTCGTGCGTGTTTTGTTTTTTTGTCTCTCTGCGAATAACCAATAGTATATTTTAGAGGTCACGGTCGGAGAAACGGACAACACTTCTAACAAATTTGCGAGCTCGGGTGAACGCTGCCATGTCTAGACTCGCCTACAACCCAGTACTCTCTCTGGTGGAGAAGGCGTCGCTGTCTTCAGTTTGGAGCTTTCCGTATACCTCCTTGTAGCGTTACCCCAGTCTACTGCAAACCGATATCCGGTCTCTTACTTCCTATAAACTGTGTCCATCTGGCGTACACAGCTAACAGTCCCCGGAGATAGAATAATTATAACATGACAATAATAACAACTAAAAGGAAAAGAAAAATGCAGTATTTAAAAAGAAAAGAAAAAAAATCGAACGGAAAGAACGGCTATCCCTCTGTCGAAAGTCCATCCCCCTCTCTCACCGCTAAGCGCGTGTAACTGAAAGTCCCGCCCTCTCTCTCGCCAATAACGCTCATTTGGGGAACCCTGGAAACGAGGTTATCTACTGCCAGAGCGTGGATGTAGAGGACGTACAGCCAAAGCTAGAAACGTTATGGACGTTCAATTTGTGTATGTCAATGTTTCACTTATCTAGGACCCAGAAGTACTACAATGTTATAGAAAAACTTCTCTGGGGAGACGACACAGAGCCTGGGCCGGAAACTAAAAACTGTTTTGTTTCCTGTTTCGTTACGGAGATATTTTACCGAAGTAAACTAATTCACGCGAGTGGATGACGCTTTCAATATATGTATTACTACAGATGCTTGTGATTTACTTTCCAATATACAAGTTATTAAAAATAATTCTATTTTCTTTTGATATTATATTCAGCAACAGAAACAATGCCCCCTGTGATCAATAAAGTAATTTGAATCTGAATATTGTGTGCGTTTTGTACCGACTGTGTTCTATATACCCTATGGTACCGAGGATTAATCATCCATGGGATTAGTAAAATCACACAAACACACACTTTGTCATTTCCAATTAAGAGTAATGTTTTACCTAGCAGAAAGCCGCGTCTGTACACTTGTGTATGCGTGTTGGTCGCCCGCCACTAGGCGGCACCATCGCTTTATAACATTTGGTTTACCGTTGTTACATCGCGAGATAACGCGAGATTGATATGATCCCGCCTGAGAATACAGCACCTAATGTTCGCTAAATCACTGTTGTGTTGCGGGAGAGACTGGATATGGTTACACAACTTTAATTATGACAATTAATCCCTCCCGTTTACGGATAGTACGTTATGGGTGCATATAGAATTTACAGAAGAAGGGTGAGGATTGAATTTGTGTTTGTGTGCATTTCATTTAACGTGCATCCTAGTTAGTCGGCCCCCACCAGACAGACATGTAGCCTAATGTAAACACTCATGTTTACATTCGGTTTGAAAATAGTGTATTTATAGAACATTCGGATTATTAATGTTCCTTAAATCTAAAGATCTACAAACGTATCAACCTTAAAACGAGTCTTGTTAAGTTTAGCATATTTGATCAAATGTAACCACGTTAGGGTTTTTACATTAATATAATAATACATAGCAATTATCAATATCAAACACGAACGGACAATGCTTGAAAATGAAATGTTTAAATGCATAACTTGGTAATGTTACAACGTGTCAAGTATGTAATAATGTACTAACATGATAATGTAAAGATGACAACATAACAGCGCTCTGGCAATGTTGGTCCTGTTAACCGATGCAACTGTGTCATCATGATAACCAATGTTACTTAACTGTGTCATGTTAAGTTTATGTATGGTATTCATATCATTTAAGTAGTGTCAGTTTATAACATCGAAAAGACAAACCTTCATCATAAATATTCTTACGGTGTTCATGATCTTTTCCCTACCTTTAGGTGTAAGCGCATATGGCAGCATGCGTTCTCCAGCTTTGTATCGTTTCTACTGCTGTTGTCACAGGAACATTTGGTTACACTCAGCAGTAGAATATAATAAACATCATCATAGTCTACTCATAGACGATGTTGTGGTAGGAGATTCACAATGAATAGATACACGACTATCAGGCAGCTGGGGGATGGCACCTACGGCTCAGTCGTCCTCGGCCGCAGTCTGGAATCAGGAGAGCTAGTTGCCATAAAGAAGTGAGTATTATTGAACCTCATTCAATTCGTAATGACAACCATTTTATGCACTGCCCCCCTTTATACGTGAAGGCAATGGCCAGTGGGAAAATTGAAAAGAAAAAGTCAGCAATGCTGCTATGGAAAAGAAATGGAATGCACAAAATGATACAACTATCTATCATTTTTTCCATTTTTGTGAATGTGTCTATTTCAAGAAAGAAATCCCACGTACCACCCACGGTTCTCTCGTGTACCACAGGTTGAAAAAGACAGGAGTAGAATATGATGTATTGAATGCATTTATTTTAAGGACAAGTGAGGCCTTCACGAGTCTCAAATCGTGTTGACATTTTGTTTCTCATCACCTGCTCTTGTGTTTTTACAGAATGAAGAGAAAGTTTTACTCCTGGGAAGAATGCATGAATCTTCGTGAGGTCAAAGTAAGTAACCCATTTAACTTGTTTTTATCAAGAGCAACTTCATTAAAAAAGGTGTAATTTTCAACTCCAGTTGATTTTCCTTTTTAATTAACAGAAACATAATTAACAGAAACATTGTGTATATGTAAATGTAGGTTGAATCTAAAGCACTTTCTTCAGGAATAATGATTTTACTATTATGTACATTGTATATGTCAGTTGATGTACCTTAATCAATTTTTTTGCCCACCCCTGTCCTACCACGACAACGATTTACATTTTCCCACAGCTCAAAATTACAAAACAGACCTAAGAATATAGAAGGTGATTCTTGTGTGCGTTTGGCTCTGACCTCTGGATTCTGTCCCTTGCCTTCCTCTTTAGAAGTTTAAAAAGCAGAACCATCCCCTTTAGAATGTGCTAGCCTAGCCCTTTGCATCTCAGTTGGGTTATTGAATACAGCCTGTTAAACCGCAAGAACAACTCCAAATCCTATTGTGGCTTCTCTCTTAGCAAATGTAGCATGGTTAAACCTACACTCACCGGCCACTTTATTAGGTACACCTGTCCAACTGCTCGTTAACGCAAATTTCTAATCAGCCAATCA
>JAOPJO010000043.1:1852664-1870414 GCA_027123675.1 Molva macrophthalma | reverse complement strand
TGTGTGTGTGTGTGTGTGTGTGTGTGTGTGTGTGTGTGTGTGTGTGTGTGTGTGTGTGTGTGTGTGTGTGTGAGTTTTAGCGTGTGTGTGTGTACTTGCAAAATAACAAAAGACCTCTACCCCTCGTCTGGAATGTGATCGTTAATTTAAATTAACTGAATAAAAAGACAACCCGTTAGCCGACAAGACAAGCGCTGCATATGGCCCCTCTTTCAGCATGGTCACTACCTTACCTACCTTGGTAACTTATAACAAACTCCATAGCACTGGAACGGGTCAGAGTCCATCTCTTTCTCATTCATATGTATAGGAGCTTACATCCTGACCACTAAAACGCTGTCATTAACCAGGACTCAGTGACTAATTAGCCAAATCATGAATAATTGAACACAATTACCGGTAACACCCATGGGTTAATATCATTAATAACAGTTCTTAAAATTGACCCATTATGTCAAACTACTAAAGCTTTTAATGTCATAGAGAAGGATGGAGGTGCCCCAAGGTTTGTGCCATCCATCCCATAATCCCATAACTTGCTGGATGGCTGTCCCTTAAGGAAGGTGTCATACATTGATGGTAAATGTATATAGTGTCTTTCTGGCCATTCGAAGCACTCAGAGTTAATGCTTCACATTCTTCCACCATATTCCCACTATAGCCACGGCATCAAGCATGCAAGACAACCACCGGTTTGTAGAAAAACCCGTTAGTAGGTCTTTCTGGGTCCAATAGTTGCTGCAGCCTAATCTAGAATCTAACCAGAAACCCTGCTTATCATTCTGCCCTACTCCTATAATCATCTCACGAAATATAAAATATGCAGTTCTGATCAAGTGCAATCTTTGATTTGACCCCATCTGATGGACTTCAAATCAAAGCATTTGCTTGATACAACCGAGAACGCTTTGCTGTGCATTTAAGTTGGACGCTGCCGTCAACATGCTTGTCGCGTTAATGACGAACACAAACGAGCGTGGTTCCCAGAGTAAACAGCTGATTAGATCACTGTCCCGTCAACGGAATGTCCTGCCGACCCCTCAAGTGACACTCCACTTCCGCGCACTTCTACGTCTATCCAAAAACACACACGCACGCACACACACACACACAAACACACACCGTTGGTCGCCGGAGGTGGAAGACAAACAAAAATCAGTGCTAATTGCGCCGTCGCTGACGCTCCCTGCTTTTCGGAAGTACAACGCAGACTATTTTAAGTCGCTTCGGTGACAGACGAGTAAACAGCCGAAGCGATCATGCAAACATGCCGCGGATGCTTGAAATGCCCAGGTGACGTGGGTTTCCCAGTCGACCGTTTATAAAGGATGTAACTCCTCACTCGTCACCTCCATCCTGTTTACTGGCCAGGGGACCTGATTGCCACTCAGGAACCCCGCCACGCAGGAAATAACTTTATGATTGGTCTTGCACTAAAACATGAAATACTGCTAGGTAATGATTCACGCAAGAGACTTTTACTGGCATTATTGCTGCCGTACACCTATTGGTACTTCAACTCGATACAATGGAGTGTTAACCATCTGTCATTTTCATACACATGTGAAGTAACTTGTTTCCTCAATGACAGAATTAAACAAATATTGAAAACATATACATTTACTGGCTTGATTCATGAGATGATTAACTGTACTTTTAAGTAGTCAGTCATTAGACCTTGGACAACAAAGAGTCAAAAAAAGATGGAAGATAAGGTTAATAGAAAACAATAATATGCGAAACCAAACCCCTTTCCATTTCCTAACCTTGAATAGAAGGATTAGGAAAACAAGGCCCACTGTGAAATTACTGGCACAATAGTGTGAATGCAGTCCAGTCAAGGTACCTCAAGGTAAACCCTCGTAATGACAGAATTTATGGAAGATTGCCAAATCGATGGCTATTAAGGCAGCGGGGGAAATCTAAGAATGGAGAGAGAGTGAATGAGTTATGTTGCCCTTCAGCTGGGAAGTTCTCCCAGAATAAACTCTCAGTGGGAAAACGAGCACCATGACAAAACTGTGGAAACAAGGTGTTAGACTAAATACCTTAACAATGTAAGGCATTAATTTATGCACAGAGAATGTCGCGCTATAATGGAAAGGTTTGTCACCCCCTGTACCCACACGTTCATTTCTGTCCATTTTCTGCAGCTAGAGAACTATATTCAAGACAGCATGAAGCAGGAGATGTTCCAAATCCAGCAGACCGCCGTCCAGAACCACACGGCCACAATGATTGAAATTGGAACCAACCTGCTCAGCCAAACCGCTGAACAAACACGGAAGCTGTCCAATGTGGAGGCACAGGTGCGGCTGTCACCACACGATAACCAAGAACAACATGCAAAAAAAAAAGAGGCGTGAAAAGGTTGAGGACTATCACAGGTTTAGCTATCTGTGTGTGCAGAGATATTCTTTCACAAAACAAATGAACAAAATATAAAACTCAATCACTTGGAACATGGGCAAAAAAGATCTGTTAAAAACGATCCAAGTACAAGCACAATCTAGGAATGGCAATGAAAGCACTTGGCCACGTCCATGTGCTTTCATTGCCATTCCTAGGTTGTGCACTTACACTTGTTAAGTCAAGTAAAAGTGCCTGGGGAAAGGATGAATCAAGAGAATACATGGGTAGGCTACATTATCCTACTGTGCAGTATATGGTTTTGGCCAATTGCCAATGACCTTATGTGAGCCAACCAAACAGCATTTCCTGTTATTACCACAATTGTATTCCCACAGAACGGGTCAATCAGTTTGTCACAATCACACATCCGTCTGTTCAAAGACATCAACAGCTCCCATCGCAGCCACACGTAGACCTAATTCACGTAAACAACCTGCTTTTTGCTGAGTTCAGTTCCTCCACAATGGGACAGCAGAGGCATCTTTGACCCGGCTCAGTTCAATACATTCATTGGTCGAAAAAAAACACAATATACCCTTCACAATACACCACCAAATGTAAACTCACCCCCACCTCATGAAAATGTGTGTCAGTTCATATTTAACCGGTATTCTTTTTCCTGTGACAGGGCAAATACTCAATGATGGTGCGTAACAGAGGCAGGAAAGTAATGGTGTGGGGCAGGGTCTGATATGTACTACGAACCCCAAATGTTATATTTGAGGGACTGCTGGTTAACCTTTGAATCAGCGAGACCTTGTAGCTTAATATTTACATGTAAAGCTTGGGATTTCACACAATTCAACTAAATATTATGAACACAAAACAGTCATTCAGTGCTGGCTCAGTAGAACATGGGCATACTGGCCCTAAGTGCATCAGTGGGAAATACAGTTCACATCGATCCCTGCTACTAAATCCAAGACACTCTTCCGATGCAATAACAACTCAAAGTATGTTTGTCGCAAATTGGTTTTATGACAAGGACTGTCTGATGATGGCAGACACAGAGACAAGAGAGGTCAAGAGGATTGGAAGGGTATGGAGGGAATAACTTGGAACTCAACGGGAACTGTCTTTGGCGAATTCCAAGCACTCGTAATTGGCCGATATCCAAAAAGAGCACTACAAAAATGTATAGATAAATAAAAGGCCAGCCACATAACTGCACAAAACTCAATTGCGTTTTAAGGGATTATGGTTACATGTTATTTATACAAAAATAAGCAAATGTCAGATTGAATATTATGACCTCGATTTGGAATATTTTCCTTTCTAAAAAAGATAAGGGTGGGTTTAACTTAAGAGCAAGCTGTATTCTTGTGGGAAAATGCTCTGTATACCACTTGCCACATTTTATGACCAAAACAACCCTACGACAGATAACCCTAAATCGAATTTATATGTATGAGAATAGTTTTGACATTGGCAATTGTTTTTCATCTTTAGGTAATAAATCATAGCACTCGACTCGAGCGAAAGCTTCTTGAGAACTCAATTTCAACCAACAAGCTGGAGAAAGAACTCATTGTCCAAACCAATGAAATCAGCAAGCTGAATGACAAAAACAGGTGAGGTCAACATGTTCATCAAATTTGATTGTAAACCATAGAATATATGAGGACATGTAAGGTTTCTTAGAAGATATACAATGGAATCCCATCATTTTTCAAATGCTTTTATCCAAAGCAACTGCCTGAATTCAGATCCATGTCATTAAGCAGCAGGTAAGGGTTTAGGGCATCATGCCAAAGAAGGCCTACAGGTACACTTCCGACATTTGGGGCCGCTCCCGGTACCGTTCTGCTGGAAGTTGAAGAACACCCTGCACTATCTTGCTGCCCTTTCTGAGCCACAAATGACCAGTCACTTCCTCCTCAGCTTCCTGGAGAAGCGAGTGGGTGAGATGGAGCAGCAGAGGCAGCTGGAGCTGAAGACGGTGCAGCGGGAGAAGGAGCAGCTCCAGACCGTCATCCAGGGCCAGACGGCCATCATCGGGGAGCTGCAGCACCAGCTGCAGCACGTCTCCTCCAACAACACTGCCCTGCAGCGCCAGCAACAGGAGCTGTTGGACACCGTAAACAACCTCGTTTCCAGCTTCTCCGCGGGCCCCGTCGGAGGTGGGTACGCCGCTCGCCAGCGCGGGACGTGCAAAAACATGTTTTCGCCAACCTTGTTTTCACGCCTGAGCCGATGGAAGCCCTGAACGCACACGCTGCACTTACTTCCTGCTTTCACACATGCAATGGCGGGAAATGTTTTCTAACTATAAGTGGCGACTTGTTTAATGCGAGCCCCACCGTTGTTATTAAGGAAGGGAAAGGCATTATGCAGCAATGTTGTATTTTCATTCATGGAGTGTATGATGTGTTTGTTATTATTGCAGAGAGCAAACCCAGAATGATGCAGGATACACCGTCCACATTCAGGGACTGTGCGGCGGTGTTCAAGTCCGGCAACACAGAGAGCGGTGTCCATGCACTCACGCTTCCCAACACAACACAGGAGGTGAAGGTAAGCGTGCTTATTGGCTTGTGATGCGTTGTAGGATAATGCCAAATACTGAACATCAATCTGGTGATAAGGGCAAGCCATGCACTTATAGGTTAGGAGTACATTTAAAATCAATCTCAAGTATGTATATCCCAAGAGGGCTGGCGTGTTTGAGTTCAAAGAATTATCTCCTTGAAAAGTGCTTCCTGAAAAGTGTTCAGGGTGTCAAGCTGTTGAACCAATGTGGTGTCCTCTTCGGATGGAACTGCGTTTATTTGAGACATGAAGTAGAAACAGCATTATCCTAATGACCATCAGCTGTCTTAATAGACCTCCCACCCCACCCACCAACCCCCATATCCACTCCTCCTGTTTTTGTGTTGATGCTGAAGGCTTTCTGTGACATGGAGACCGAGGGAGGGGGCTGGACGACACTACAGAAGAGGTTCGATGGCCGCGTTGACTTTCATCGGACGTGGAAAGAGTACAAAATGGTAAAAAGTAATCAAGGAAAAAATTCCTTTGCTAGGGAAAGACAAAAGGTAGTCGTGGTTACGGTTCTGCCCAATGCAAGAGGCTGAGACTAGATGTAATTAAACTCTCTTTAGACACTGTACATCCAATAAAAGCCTACCGCCAAAATAAACATCTGTGACATGTTCTGTACAAATACTGAGAGGGATCAAATCAAATAGAAACAAAACACGAAACACAAATTTAACATGTGATTTATCTGGTGTATTTATGCGTATGATTTACAAATTAGCTGAGTGAGTTCTGCAATTCCCCAGTGTAATATGCATATTGAATCAAATGAATCTTGTGCCTTTCTAGGGATTTGGAGAGCCTTCGGCGGAGTACTGGTTAGGAAATGAGTTTGTCTCCAAGCTGACATATCAGCAGTCATACATATTAAGAATCCAGCTCAGTGATTGGGAAGGGAACTCTGGATACTCGCAATATGAGCAGTTTTACCTCGAAGGTGAAGCCAAGAATTACAGGTATGTACCAGGCACACATGTTTAGATAGAGCAGATTTTTACAAAAAGGCCAAAAAAGAACATTAACAAAAAGGCAGTTAAGGACATGGATGCCATTCTCGTCCTGATTCCATTTTCACTTTTCATCCTAAAGGATACACCTCAAAGGGTACAGTGGAACGGCGGGAAAAATAAGCAGTCTCGGAACGCCAGGAAGTGACTTCAGTTCAAAGGATGTGGACAACGACAAATGTGTTTGCAAATGCTCGCAACTCACAACGGGAGGTAAAAGTAGAGCCCTTCAGCCAATCACATGCATCAACATATCTGTGCTCATTAAAAATACAAAAAGTGTGAAGAAATGTGAGTAAGAATAAATACATTACAATTCGAAACACTTCCCTGCTAGAACTCTTGACACATCCACAAACAAAATCCCCCCAAAAGTTGAAGTGACTAGAGCACAATTGGCTCAAAATCTCATCAGTGATAAATACAGTGGGGATTTAAGGATCCATGATAGTTGACAGGAATAGCCTGGGAACAGAGCTCAAGAGGGCTGTGTTCACACACCTCAACAGACCAGCGCTGCCAGACTTCTGTCTTTTTTTTACTGCGCTCTTAATTCTTCTGAGTTGTTCTTTTAACACAGGAATGCAGATGAGAATATATACAGTATACACACCCACAAACATTAACTTTATATTTGTATTCATGTGTACAGTATAGTATATGAATATATGTTTAATAGAGTAGAGTGTAGAGTATATAATACACAGGTCGCTCTTGGAAAATAAGTATTTAAAAATACTGTACATTTTCAGAATTACACAATTCTTCTTTTTTCCTCTCTTCTAGGGTGGTGGTTTGACGCATGCGGGCCATCTAATTTGAATGGGATGTATTATCAACAAGGCCAGAACTCAAACCGCTTCAATGGGATCAAATGGTACTACTGGAAGGGCTCGGGCTACTCACTGAAGACAACCACCATGATGATCCGACCAACCGACTTTTGAACCGTTGTTCCTAGACGTGTCTTCTAAACAGCGAGGGATGGAGGAGTCAACTGCAAACTATTTTTTAAAAAACTTAACAGTAACCCAATATTTTTGGGGATAATATTTCTCTGATCTCCACATAAAAAAAAACACTTCCCTGATGTGATAAAATAGGATAGACATTTTAATTCCGCAGGAGGTTTTAAGAGTCGAAGGGTTGTAAATGTACTTTTTGTAAATTTACTGATACTGAGTGATAACTTTGTTAACGCTTTTACACTATAATCGTAATGTCTATGGTACAACATGTACTGTACTTGGGCTATAACCATGGCCTAAGTGGAGATTGTCATAAGTCATTGTAGATGAGGGTGTATAGTTAAAATAGCACACAAATGTGTTTTCTACTTTGATAACAAATTTTCTTTCTCAAAGAGATTTTGTGAATATTTTATTTAATTTATGTCAAGATGTAAAAGGCTAATATTTAACTTTATCATGAACATTACCATGATGGTGAATTGTGTTTCATGCATGTTTTTTAAGGACATTTTTTTAATACTTTACATTGTTTTGCCACATTTTAGTAATGACACTTACTGTTTGGATTGTTTTGTGGCGAAAATATGTATGCACTGACACTGAGCATTGAAACCTGAAGAGACTGGATGACTCATGTTCAATAGCCTCAACAGGGTGTTTATACTGAAGGGGCGAGCACTGCTGCCTCTTGCATTGTGCACTTTCATGCTTTAAAAATAAACAACAGCCTACTGAAAAACAACCCTGTGGGCACATTACCCCAACCTGGAACATCATCATATACTTCTGCATCCAAGGGCGACAATTACCTTTACCTAGTAGAAATCGATTCCACTCGAATTGTGTGGCGATGGGAAAACAAGAGAATGTTTCTATGGGGAGTTTGTGAAAACTGGATGACAACAAAATCCTCAAGGGAATGAGTGGAATGGGTTACTATTGCTGCAATTGACCGAATGCCTGCTATGATCTTGGACGACAAAATCTGCAATAAGCCACTGAACCACTGTGTTTAGAGCAGGCTTAAATAGCTGATGTTAAATCGCGAGTAAAGCAAACGGTAGCAAAAAAGGGAGTGAGCCAAGACCTAACACCATGAAACGAATAACACCGTTATAGCGTTGTACATAATAACCGCCGTCATGGCCATAATCGGTCTACCGGCGATAAACACAGCCAGCCCACAGGTAGCCCTCGCGTCCCTGAGAGGTGAAGGCATCCAGTGAGGAAATGTGATGACACATGTCTGTTCGGAGACCCCGTGTCTCCCCTAAAGAGACACAGGAGACGCCACCGTAACTCGTGAATGACGAGCGCAGGAAGAGCCAACATCCACTTTTCACACAGGATGCTTTGGGAAAAACAAGCAGAACGAATGACTGGCAATAAAAATGAGCGGTGTTGCGACACACTTCCTTCTGGCCGGGCTGTTAGGGCCCTGAGTGGGAGCGGGGCCTTCGCTTGGTTTGACCGTCAAGCCTGGGCTGGACAGCAACCGTGAGTTAGACCGGTTATTGAGCAAAAAGGCTGAGGAGGTTTAAAATAAAATAAAAAAAGTATGTGATTTTTTTTTACTATGGTGTATGACGTTTTTCATTCTGTGCTATTATTTAACAAAATCGTATTCCTTAAATGGTGCATTCCGTAATTTCATCGTAGAATAGATCAAAATGATTCTTTGATTTATCAAGCGGAATAGTGACGCACAAATGACCATGCTTTAATGCTGCACTGATTAAGAATAATGAAATATTTAACATTATTTAATATATATGGCATCAATTCAACTGCTGTCATAATTGTATTTGCGGACACAGAACGGATAATGGATCCCGTCGGGTAGCGTTACTTACTGGTGCTGCCGGAAAATGTTCAGACAGTTCATACGGTTCTTCTGGAAGCCACCGTCTCTGCTCCAAACTCTGCAGCATCTAAGTCGGCAAATATATTCAAAAGTCAATACATCATCATCACACTCAAGGTCGCAATGTAAATATAAATAAATACGAGAAACGAATATAGAACGAGAAGGAGAAACTAAAATAGATCCGTAGTGAATATTGAACCGGGTACCCATTCGAAGGAGAGGACCCAGCACCCACGAGCGATGCCCAAGAGGATGTTGAGGGTGCGACGGTGCCCCCGAGACACCACGTGGGTGGTGGTCTCGCACACGCGGTCCACGATGGAGAACCCACCCAGCAGCTCCACCACCTGGGTCACAGTCTGCTGCTTGCTGTAACAAAGATAATAATATGGATAAATACGTATATCTGAATAAAGTATAGTAAGGAAGTATCGCATAACTCATAATTACGTTTGGCTAAGAGATTCACGCTCCTCCATATTTCCACTGTGGGAGAATTGGAGATTAAGAAGAAGAAACCCATGGTTTCTCTGAAAACAATCTGAAGGTTTTCTACGTGAAATCCTTCTGGCACTTACTCAGTGGACATGCTCGTCATGACCAGAGTCCTTGTAGCCTGCAACACAGAAAAAGTGCAATAACACATTAAAAGCATTCTGTGAATTCATTGATATAGGACCTTACATCTATAAATAATAGTTTGACACAAAAGTAAGCTTCAATGTGTCAATAAGGCAGTTTTTTTTTGTTTAGCCAAATTTGGCTCAAATAGACAGCCAATAGTTTTGCGGGGAGTATAGCACTTCCAGATGCCAGACCTTATCGTGGTCAGAGAACAGGGGAAATGAAACTCCAAGGCCGTGGAAGAGAAAAACACGAGCCCGTGAAGCGGAACTGTACGCCTGTATTCCGGCGAGAGTGTGGGGCATCATATCATCTGTTTGACCCCAATACCGGAGGACATCATTAGCAGTGGCACATGAATGGCAGCTAGAGCAGTGGACACAAGGTTCGTTTCCTGTCCCAGACCGGAGACCGGAGCCTGGTCCCCAAACGAAGGCAGATGTTCAGGCCTTCTGAAAGCAACGTAAATACCAAACAGCCCCCATGCATGTGGCTGAAATTAACCTGCTCATGTATTCAGTATACCAGAGATTGAATTAGACCATAGCAGTAAGGCTCGAGTTTGTATATATACACACATATTTAAAAAAAACAAAATCTGGAATAATTTAGTTTTAAATAAAGATTGTTTAAACAGGCTGCTGTGGCTTCGACCAGCTTCCTGTTCCCTTTTCCCATTGTTAAACACGCTCAATAACCGTGTGCACAATTATTTTAATCCATTTATTTTTATTCTTTCTATGCCTATTTATTATTCATTTCACTCCATTTTTATTGTTTTATGTGAAGCACTTTGTTACTCGTATTGACAGGCATTATATAAATAGTTATTGTCATTAATAATGTATACGTGTTAAAAGGATTAAAAGGAAAAGCTAGCCGGCCGTTTATTTTTGTGTAAGCAGATTGTGTCTTATAATGTAAGCAGATTGTCTGCTTACACAAGGCCACGGAATGTGTGCCCTAGTTTTTTTCACGTCCCCTCAAAGGGTAATTTTAGCTTATCTGATGTGGAGGTCATGCCCTGGCACGGGCTCAAAAAAAAGGCAAACCATTAAGAATATGTACGACATAATACGCCTCAGACAAAAGAGGCTGGTGTGAACCTGGTGTAGCTCGGTTCCGGAACACAAACCCATGCAAACCCAAAGCACAAACAGAGGAAATTCTTCAGGTTATGACGACCTCTCCTTGACGGTCGCTGTTCTGCCCACACCGAAGTGATGCTATTCTTACAGTAAAAAAAGGTCAGCGATCCCAAGGACCTCTAGTCATGCTGAGGTTAGCCAAAGAGATTAGATCACCATGGCACCTCTTTCAGTACACAAACTATAGCCCCCTATACAAATGCAGTCATACACAGACACACACACACACACCACATACATACATACATACACAGACACACACACACACCACATGAGTTGCAATGCTTAACCAAAACTTCTGTTGCTGTGGTGACCTCGCGTGAACATTCCTGATACAACACAAATCGCCACAATAACATCACAACCAAAACATGCATTTGTGAAGATATAGATTGTATTTTTACCTTCGACTGTTCCATTTTCATTAGACTCGAGTAAAGACTCTCGTCTTTACTCGTGTTCCCAGCACGACCAGCTGCAACCGTTTGTTGACTTCCTCCACCTTAAGAAAAATAAAAGATGTGCTGTAAAATAGTGTGGTAAATGAGGATGTCTGAACAGCAGGTGCAGTAGGCCGTGTGTCATCACTAGTGGTTGGATTCTTGCTGTACATTTGCTATAGTGACAGAAGACAGTTACTTGTGCAAAATCCTGACCATTTCATGTATGAGGGGGAAAAAACAACTTAAAATGTCATCAAATGAAGACTGAAAGCAACTTATTTAACGTTGAAGGCTGATCGCACATGACGTGTTAATGAACAATATCCAGCATCCACGGCTTTGGTTTCCATAAGTTACCATAACCTGGCAAAATTCAACAGCATGCAAGAGATCTCTTTATTTTCTTATAAAGATATATTTTTGAATGTCAGATGGTGCATATTTACCAAGGTTAGGTATGGGAACTTTAACCTGGACAGGCAGACCTCAATACCGCCATTAACAGCTTTCTTTAGTAATTGCCTCCCTTGTGTAATTACCGGTAGTCATTTTAGTATGGATATTTTCTACAGCACTTTGAATCAATTATTATTGGGTTCCCTTCTCTTCTTGCATATAAATATGATGAGTAGGAGTTAATGCCTTGTTAATGGCTTTGTCATATCAAATCACAAACAGCAATTTTACTCTTTATAATTCTGTAGTAATGAACCTTCAATACAAATGTAGTCCTATTGACAAATTATTATTTGGGCCATTTCCTATAAATGAGATGTGTCAAGAGAGGTAGCCTCACCATCTAGTCCAACATGTTCTGTGATTGAAATGTTATACACTTTGGCTTGTTGCCCCAGATATGCCTTCTAGAATTTAAAGGACACATTTAAGGATTTAATTAAGACCGAAAGAAGGAAAGAAATACAATTTTACAACATATAACACTGAAGTCTGATCTTAATGTCACAGATCGAATATATTTATATTATGGCATCAATATTCAATACAGCCAAAAATATAGAAATAAACATAGAAGTTGCAAACAGCTAAAAAAGGTTTTCAACAGATAAAACCACATTGCTTAATTTCCCCTGGTTCCTTTCATATGTTAATGTTATTATTTAATATTGTACATATTATACACAGCAGTATAGAATGGGGGGGGGGGGGGCTGTGAGTGTAACCAAAATATATGGATGATGTAAGGCATGGTATAGGCCAGGTGAGACAGTAAACACAAATACAAATCGCTGCTTTATAACTGTGTGTATAACAAATTTGAATATTTCAATCTGAATTCATTATGGGGGTTTCATGGTTATGGTTTTCATTAGAAAGTACAAGCACAGTTCAAAGTGCCATCAACAGAACGCAAAACGTGTTTCACAGTGCAAGATAATACAGCACCTCACATTTCGGATTGCTACTCACTTTCCATGGCATGTGGACGGACTTTGCCCTCAGATTGTACCTCCTGTCCATACGATGCACTGACTCTTATCGGGCCTAATTGGGGCCGTTTCATGGGATTAGATGGGATTCTATGCCTGACCACTTGAGTTTCAAAATCATCCGTGTCCATTTCTGGCGGCGACATCAGTCTGCTTTTAGCTCTAGCCGGGTGGTCCGAGCCACTACAGGGGCCGACTGGGATGGGGGGAACGGGGTCTGGAACGTTTGGATGCATTATAGGTTGATCGCGTACATCACCGCACTGGTGGTTGGAATCGTCCATTGGGCTCTGCGTTTCATTTGGCCTCCTCTTCTTATGATCCGGCACTGAGGTTTCACTTCTCCTTGAATTCCGCTTGCCAGACACGGGGGCCAGTTGGAAAGGAAGCTGGATCCTGCTCTGCTTGGGCAGCCAGGGTAGAGAGGGTCTCTTCTGGATAGGGTGGTGGTTGGCTGAGGAGAAGTAGTCCTCAAACACGCCATCCTCCTCCACCTCAGGTAAACTTGGAGCAACGCTTAGAAATTCACTGGGAAGGGTGGACTTCCTTGTTGATGCAGACGATGAGGCTCTTCTCTTATTTTTAGGGGTTGGCGGGTCCACTTTCTTTAATTGAAAAAGAACGCCTTGGGATAATTCTTGGTTCACTTGAGTGTTTCGAGGAACGTCTGGAACAGAGAGGCAACTAGAGGGATTCAAATCCCCTGGAGATGTTATCGTTTGTGTTTTTGAGGTAGTCATTGGTTTAGTCTTTGGTTTCACATCATCGGGCAAATATCCACAGTTATTAACTGCAATGCTATTAAATTGTAACTTGGATTGTATTAATTTTGAGGTTTTGGGGTTTTGAGGAAGCTGGCAAGGAACCTCAGAGCCACTTTCTTTTTTTTGTTTCTTGAAGAGCTCATTTTTCATTGAGCTCCTCCACCTTTGGTGCAAGGGCACCTCTTCTGGAGGTCCGTCTCCTGACTTCGGCTTTCTAAAATGAATCAGGGATTTCCTTTGGGGCCCATCACTGCAAGGTGAGAGCCAGGGCTTTTCAGCGGCCTGGTGAGTGCCGGTGTCCACATGTAGGCTAGATTCTCCTCCCTTCTCAGGAGAGCGATGAGGAGAACACATCAGAGATGAGGATTCCTCATCAGAGTTGTCATCTGCATTGAGAATAGAGACAGTACAATGAGATGAATGATATTTTGGGGGGCTTTTTGGGGACAGATTAGCTACATATAAAAAGAAAAGCCCAAAGAAAAACATCAACATATTCAATATTTAAGTGTACTTTCTGTGTAATTACAAGGTCATGATGTAATGCTTCTTACCAAGTAACTTAAATATAGTTGGAGAGAAACCAAGACAAGGTCTAACCCCCGGGGAGGAACCGGCAGCCTCCACCTCCTGGGATGCTGAGAGAGGCCAAATGCAACACTAGGTCACATTCGGTAGAGACCTATTGAGCCGCGGTGACATTTTCTAAACTACTATTTACTTATTAAATACAATTGACCCATTTAGCACCCATTTTGCTTCTAACCAAAGCGACCTACAGTGAATTTTCCGTATGTCCATGTCATCAAGTAGCGGGTAGGGTTGCTGACAAGGACCTTTGGGGGGGATGGGACCCAGTACCTGGGAGTCGTTCTGCTGGGTACCACGGTGGGCCTACCTGTGGGCGAAAGGTGCTCTCTTCTCTCCCTCATTTCCTTCAACCGCTGAGCCATGCTGTCGGACCTCTTCAGCGAGGGGCTGTAGACGATCCCGTTCTCCTCGTCGATAATGTACGGGGAGAGGTCTGGGACTTCACAAAGAAAAAAATGGATGGCCACAAGCCAAATTACAACAAGTCTCTAAGAATAATAGAATTGATTGTTCATAGAGCGTACCGGACTCTTACAGAGAGGCGATTGTGGAGCTAGGTCTTTGATCATCTTGTCCAATTTCCTCTTCATGCGTCTGTTGTTCTCAGGAGTCTTTTCAGCAGAATCTTTCGGCTGCATGCAACGGTGCTACAAACACATTCAAAAGGTGTGGGATGGAGTGTATTACACCAAGATAGGGCATAAGCTGTATAAAACCCATTTACTAGTTTACGATCAAACAGGGTTTTTTCAAAATGTGTTTCTTCGAAGGAATAAATTGGCCAAATATGGCAGTATGTCACACCCACCTCATGCATTAGAAACTAAAAAAGTTGTACTGGAGTCAATGGAGCTAAACCCATGAAAACCCATAAAAATGTCCTGCCAGGGTTTGTCTATTTTAAATATAACTGTTTACATCAAGAAATGTGTAATTTCTTTAAATGTTATGGGTATCAGACTGTGTAACGGCAGTCAACATTAGTTAACTGGTGTAAAGTATGGCTCAAGAAGGGAGCAGAAATCTGTGGGAGTAGCTTTGATAACAGTGTTTGAGCGACTGTGATTTCATGTATGTATGTATGGATACTATCCTACTGTAGTGTAGTTTTACTCTGTTTAATTGTATGTACATACACAGTTGTACCATGACATTTGTTAGACAAATTACATTACATTACATTTCTACGGTCCAGGCGTGACGCATGAGGTGGGCTTGTTTTAGCCACTCTATAGCTAAATTGATCATAGGACTTGAGTAAGGCCCCCCCATATCACTGGTCCACTTAAGTTTTCTAACCGTCCTTTTCTTTATCAAATGATTGCCTTCATCATTCTGGGCCGGGAACAGCTCTTCATCAACAAATTTGGCTTCATCTTTACACCTGCACACAATTTTCACAAAATCATTGAGAAACTTCAGGTGGTTAAGTATCAAAGTGGTTAAGGATTTTTCAGTCTACATGAAAAGCAGACTGTATACATAAAAGAATAACATACATAAGATCACTGTATACATAAACGCATTTAACAACAATAATAATGGTAAGTTTACCTGGCCAACCAAAGAACAGATACAAGCTTTGCCCCAATTTTCTTGGCTTTATTCCAAGTGGCTTGGTGACCGTCCTTAAATACTACATGGGTGACATGTTTGTTAAATGTCTTTGATACCTGTAAAGGAAGATAAATCAACAACCTGATCATTTAGAATTCATAAACTGCATATGCAGGTTTTTGTTTTCTCCAAATACACAAACATCAGAAACTCACCTCAGCGCCCATTTCTCTGAGTTGGTCGATGAATGGCTTCGAATAGTTTTCAGTTTTAGTTGATGACCACACATCAACGTACGCAACAACATCTGGGAATAGAATAAACAAAATTTGTAAACTTTGGACTGGATTTTAATAAAATAAACGTCTTTGCTCAGTTCAATAGTCTACCTTTGAGAATAGATGAACCTTCATTGCTTCTGGCCATCATGCCCTTTCCTCAACTTGAGGGGATCACCTGCCAAAAGCCAACACTCAGAGGTCAGGCTTCCGTTGTAAAACTAAAACTAAGCTAGACTTGCCACCACCCCTATTTCTACAGAGATATTATTCATATTTTCCATATGCATATTCAATGTAAGTATGAAGTTAGTCTCAGGATGAAGTAAATAAGTTGGATTGTCATGTTCAAATGCATCGAAAACAAAGGGTTTCCATTATCAATATGTAGTCGTTTTCGTAGCCTAGTATTTACCAACAACACCATCAACAATAAAGTAAAGCGAATTGCTATACTCTAGTCTATTCAACAAAATGTTGTATCTAGTGTTGCATTGGTTACACAAGCTAGCCAATTTAAAAACGTGTCTGGCGAAATGACAAATATACGGGGTAACAGTTATACAACAGACCACATGCAAATAATGTGTCTTGTGTATGGGAGGAGGACATTTAGCCCAATTGCCCAAAGAGTTTACAGACATAGCAATGGATTAACCATATCCTTAGAGCTACTAATTCTCAAGTGTATCATCTTTAGCAATACAAAATCACATAATAGCACCAACCTTCGGAATACAGTGAAGAAAAACATTCGCGCTTGTTGTTTGTAACGCAAGGAACTCTGGGAGATATGCAACGTCACTTCCCCCACAAGGTGACACGCGCAATGTTTTACGTTTAACGCAAATTAATCTTCCTTTTTTAATACATCCGTGGGTTTTATGTGCAGCATAATTATATTGTTAATAATTGTAATATTGTATTATAATATTGAGTGCAGTGTATTCAGACACAATGACACCAGTATATAATGTTGATAAAACGTGGAAAATAACGTTACTGAAGTGAGACAGAATCTTCCTTAATACTATCGACCTTACATAACATTCCCTGTACAATCTACATTAGGAATGAAAAAATGCCTGCTGTACCCAGAGCCATTTCTCTCTAAATAGCTCTGGCTGTATATATTCCAATACCCAGAGAGTGAAATCATTTTGTATAATGATTTCATATATGAAGTAGCCTGAAGTATACGTCTGTATTATTGGTAAACCTAAACTTGACTGAAATATAATATATATACAACAAGGAAATATCATATATTATTACATTTAGTCTTAATCTGTCAAAAATCACATCACACCATAACATTTTAAAAACAGTCCATCACATGCATTTGTTTTCCTTTACAAATTATTTCCTTTACCCATTTCCATTCAGTATTCTGATAAATGTTTGTTTTCCCAACATTTGTTAAAAGTGTATAGTTTGCTGAACAGGACTCCGATCTCTTTGAACTGGCTGTGTTTCTGAGTTGCAAGTGTGACATTTATCTATGAAGAAAACATGATTGAGGTATAGTCATACCTCGACAAGATACACATTTTGTATAACAAAAACACACAGGTCCCACTCTTCCCCTTCTCCTTGCACGGACTGACTGCTGGATCTGCACTCCTCCCAGCTTGGGGGACCTTGATCGGCACCGCTGAAGAGGGAAGTCATTGTTTAAGGCTAGTGGAAGAGACCAGACTGGCTTTTTTGGCTGCCAGAGTCAGAGAGAGGCAACCAAACCGAAACATTTACATTGGAGTATGGGCCCGTTGAAGTTTCTTAACTGTTTGTAATAATGTCTGAGGAGATGAAGGCCCTCACGGTACTCTACCGCCACAGAGTGGTCAAGCTATTACATTAGATCTTGATACAAATTATTCAGAAAGCTGGCTGCTCCACGTTGATGTACATATAGACAAAGACATTTTGTAGAAAACAAAGACGCAGATTTGTTTATTCAGTATTATTTTATTGATATTGTAAGCAGTGAAGCCACAGCGAACTCAATTATTATTCACACACACCCACACCCACCCACCCACACACACGCACGCACGCACGCACGCACGCACGCACACACACACACACACACGTCCTCACAC
>JAOPJO010000043.1:1842202-1852309 GCA_027123675.1 Molva macrophthalma | reverse complement strand
CACACACACACACACACACACACACACACACACACACACACACACACACACACACACACACACACACACCTTCTATAGGAGTGAATTCTAGTAAAACTTTTTAGACAAGACACTCCTTTGTCTTGTCTGCTTTCAGCACCAACTTGGCAGAGCAGACATTCTTATTCACAAACATCTCACATTCATTGGGAATGTCGACAGTATCGCGGTTAGGGATCCTAGAAGACAAAATAAAGAATTCAAATAAATATTTTGAGATGTTTCAAGTTCAAGTACTGAAACAGACATGGGTCCACAAGATTGAAGAAAATCAAGTGACTTATACAGAGGGATGTGCAATGAACATAGAGCCACAAAAAATAAAACCGTCTGGAAGATCTTTAAACAAGGGCTGTCTGTGTGGATAATACGAAATCTTAGATATAATGTCACTTACGTGCTGCAACAGTGCATGCCATTCTGCGTACAGGAGCACTGGTTGCAGTCTTTGACCCATTCCGAGCCAAAGGCATGTATCCCGCCATCCTTATCCACACACGCTACACAAAAAATACATTTATTTTGTCAATCAGATTCCCTTTTCTGCCAGTCTCGCGTTTGCAATTGGCACGCTGGTTGGACTCACCAGTTGGAGGATTATTCAGATCTTTAAGAACCAGCTCCTCGAGAAAGCGCAACTAGACCCAGTAGGCAAACCAGAACACGGAGGGAATTCTGAGAAAAGGATAGATACAAAAAAAATACCTTATCTGAAAGGGGAAATGTAGCATTTATGCCCTTGTTTTTCCCTATGAATATTTGGATTTTGAAAATCCCAGTGCTCAAAAATAGTTTTTGGATCAATATTTTGGACACAAATAAATAAATCACAAATAATGAAGCTATTCAAAATGTTCTAGTAAAAAGATGGTATTAAATATCAATTTAGTTATTACCTATTTAGAAATTTGTCAATGTCAACACATGTCAATAACATTTTACCTCGTCTGGGTTCAATTACAATGTAACTAACAAAGCAATATTAAAGCTATTTGAAAACAAACCACATTTAACCGTTAGGGCATCTCTAAAGCATACAATTTCTTACCATCCTGAGAAGTGTTGTGATCGTAGGCTACAGGAAGCGTTAGTATTCAACCGCTCTCTGCTGCCGCCTTTATATTCATGTGGGCGCCGTTGCGTATCTCTGCTGATTGCCAGAATACTAATCTAAAAGTTTGTAGCAGTGTTTGTTTTAAGGCGTGGGGAAATTGTGGACCAGGATGTATAGGTCATGCAGACAATACTTTAAAGGCACACCTTGTTGTATAAAGAAATAAGTGATAACATTGTCGCACATTTGATTCTGGTCAAATACAATAGGATTAATCACATCACACAAGGCATTTAATATATTGGTTGTTTTTTTAATCATCCAAATTTAACAAGTACCCAAAATACAATATTGGTCAAGGCCGCTGGGCAAGTGATCACTCTGACTGAAATACAAAAAGTGTTGAGCCAAACGGCGAAAATCATTATTAATTGCATTGCGAATAAATAAACTTGTAAACCATCACTCCAATGATAACGTATACAAAAAGGAATAATTACATTGTAAACAGGTTTGTTATACAAAGGTGCTCAATCAACTACATTTTCAACATCAATTGTGACAAAAAAAAAGATTTGATGTGCCCTAAAAAGACAACAATTGAATCCACCGATTCCCAAAGCCCTTCAGACATTGCACAACCGTTATACTCTTCATTTACACATAACTGCATGGATTCTCCTTGATATGTGAAAGCACAATAAGTCTGATAAAAAATTAAATACAAAATTATAAATAACACAGAAGCGAATAACCCAGTATTGCAAATAGCTAAATTTCAAAAACAATACATTTCCTGTAATTTCTTTGGCTAAAAAAATCGACACTTTGGTTTAAAAAAATAAAACGAGAAAGCCTACACTTTCAAGACAAGAGCTCCAAAGTAAACATGCAGTTACTTAAAAGGTTTGAGGAGAAAGTGTTTCCATACCATTAGCAGAATAAGCACAAAAAGAGCTCTCCGTTTCCTTCATAATCCCTGCCTTGATCAAATTAACTGTATCCTGAATGACACAAACTGCTGCCTTAGCATTAAAGCCATGTTGTCTGCTGTGCTGCCTCTTCATTTATTTGTAAATAAATCAGTTAAGGCAACCAAATAATAGAAGGGTATGGGCTAAAGGCATATTAGTATGAAGATTCCAAGGAACATTCTGCACAAAGCCCTACAAGTTCAGGTCAGTTGTCCTCTAAGGTCAGGGCAGTAGCCCTCCTGTGTGCCCCCCCTCTAACACACACACACACGCACATACACGCACACGCACACGCACACACACACACACACACACACACACACACACACACACACACACTAACCAATCAGACTCTTCATGAAAGCAGGCCTGTCGAAGGGCCAGTTGTACTGGTTGGGCACGGGTCCGTTCACGTTGCACTCGAAGAAGGAGAACATGGGGAACCAGATGCGGGCGCGGCGGCTCTGCTGGTAGGCGCGCGTGTTGGCCAGCGTGTGGTAGTAGAGGAAGAGGCGTGTGGTGATGTAGAAGGCGATGAAGACATCAATGGAGTAGTGCTCGTGCGCTGCCAGGATGAAGAAGATCCCAAAGAGGTTCAGCACCCATGAGATGGTGTGGATCAGGTTCCAGCTCCTTGGGGTGTCTGGTGGAAATAAGATATAATGTCATGTAAGTTATGAATGGGCGTCATTATTAAACTCTGGACACAGACTGGTAAGAGGGACAAAGTCAAAATGTACTTGTCTGTCCAAAGCGAATTACAGCGATAATTCACTCTAATTCATTAATTGAGTCATTAATGAGCAGGTAGAGATTGGGTATGTTGCTCAAGGATGTCTACAGGTAGGCTGTGGACATTGGAGTTTAAACCCAGAGCTTTTCATCTGCAAGTCAAACACCTCAACCACTAGACCATCCTGTTTCCTATCGTTGCTAAATCCTGCATTACACAGGCAGGTTACAGTAGAAGAAGCTATGCTAGACGGAAGTGGTCCACAGCGCTGGCACTTACACTCGGTAACGAAAAAGTTAATCATGGTGAGGACCACGGTGTGGCCGCTGAACATGTAGTCTCCACACGTGTGAACGCCGGTCAGAGTCATGCCGAAGCCACTCCAGATGGCCAGCGCCCTCTGTATTTTGCCCCAGGTATCACCATACATCTGGGGAAACAATGAGTCCACTCAGCAAGCAGGCTGTGTATACAGTATGTTACATGACAACAATGCAAACTCAAACACAACCACATATAGATCCATATTTAAGCAATGCCGGTTTTATTTTGAAATGTGGATGGTTAATGATGGTTGATTATACTCAAACATAACACAATGATGGAACCCAATACATCAATAGCTATTTGCTTGATTAACCTCGTTGTGAAATAATTTGCATTATATGGCGCATGAATAGAATTTGTATTATTCAAAATTGTCCATACCTTACTAGCACATTTTAGATGCTGCCCAGGCACAGAGAGGGAGGTGACAAACATGGTGAAGCACCGCAGCAGGAACACCGTGCCAATCAGGGAACAGAGACGCCTGAACAGAATGGACCTGAGGCAAATGGAGTATAGCTGTGAAACTGTAGCCTGCAGAAGTAGGGCCATATTTGAGAAGTACAAAAAAAGCTACGACTACCTTTTTTTTTTTTAATACACATCGATTAACACAGGATTTGGCTCAGCATATCTTAATATATTAAAACCAAAACCAGAATAACCACACTTCTCCCACTTTACTGCTACAATGTGTTACCTGTGTTTGTGAAGAAGTAGGATCAACAAGAAGATATAACACAGAATCAGGCCACAGGCTTCGGCCATTGCAAACGCCCAAGGAATCCTGGGAACACTATCAGAGGATAGAGAAACAACACATGTATTTAGAAGGAAGATTAGATATAGACGCCAGCAACAAATACTTAATGAAACTAATCTGATTGCGCAATCTAGCACGTTTTTATCTGAAACGTGTTACTGAAGCGCGCGCACACGCACACGCGCACGCACACACACACACACACACACACACACCTGTCTAAGAATATGTCAGGCAGCGGCGGATACGTCCTCATGTCGGGGACGCGCTCGTGCACGATGACCATGACGAAGGACGTGAAGCCGAACACAAACATGACGTAGACCAAGCTGATGACCGTCTTCCACAGCTCGGGGTCCAGCCGGCCCGCCATGTGCTGCCTGCTCCTCCCGTTGGAGTGCGCATGGCACAGCAGCCCCTCTGGTCCGTGGGCCGGGCTACCCCGGTCCCTGAGGCAGAACTCGCTCCCACCGTTAAAGCCCCGGTCCGCCCGGAGACACCTCCGCTCCGCCCCGTTGGTACAGCTCCACTCCAGACCCCGAGCACCGCCGACCGGCGTCCCCCCGCCCCCGTCGGAGAGCTCGTCGGCCGTGTCCAGGCCCAGCTCCTCCAGCCGGGACTGGTTCTGTCTCTGGAGGCGGCGGACGGCCAGCGACAGGCGCTTGATATCCCCCAGCACGGTGAGGCCCAGCGGGGGGCCGCGAAGGTCGGCCTCCGTCAGGGCCAGCAGGCTTGTGCCGTCCAGGCGGTGCTGGGTGCAGAGCAGCTGCACGTACTCGCCAAAGCCCTCCGTCCGCAGCCAGCCGGCCACCTGCTTGCAGTTCCAGCTGCTCACGCTGGCCTCTGAGGGTGCCATGCCACTGCACACAAACACAGCGGGAAGGTGTTGGAAATGATTGCGAGAAACACACTGACGGAGTGGGGGGCCGCACTGTCATAGATGGTATGAATGTCATACAAATCTAATCTGGGTAGGAGACTCTGTGGCCAGTTGGCCAGCGGCAATCTTCTCACATGATAGGAAAGTCACCAAGATGGCTCTGATGGTCCTCTCTGTTCTCTGTGACCTAGCGTTAAGTAGGCTACTAGCATTTAGCAGGTTGATAACATTTAATGGACTATTAGCATTTAGCAGGCTACTAGCATTTAGTGGGCTACGAACATTTAGCAGGCTGATAACATTTGGTGGGCTACTAGCATTTAGCAGGTTACTAGCATTAAGCAGGCTTATAATATTTAGTGGGCTACTAGCATTTAGTGGGCTACCATCATGTAGCTGACTGTTCTGCTCTGGTTGTGGCTAGGACAGTGACTACACTGTAGCTTGTAAGTAAGTACTGGCACTGATTGACACACATGTCTATACAGGCAGGCTTACGATTTGTTTGTGTGTGCTTCCCAAACATAACGGACTTCACTCTCACAATGCATAATTAACTGTACTAACACAAAAGAAAAACCACACAAAAACATGCACTCAACTCCTCAGGCGGATCTCCATTTAAAATATTTGCAATGGGATTGAAATAATGAATGCCTAAAATCATTGTTATTCATACCAGACCATTTACATAGGGGGTTCCAAATGTTAAAGTGGTATTTTGTTCCAAAACCAAAAGTGCACTTTTTGCTCTCTGAACCTTTTGATAAGTAGCTGCTAGCTGTATGCCAGCACACCCTCTAAATCCAAAGGTCTGCAATTCTCAGCACACTGTTCTGATGCTAATCTCATTGAGGACATATTATGTTAAAAGGTGTAGTGTGTAGAATTTAGTTGCATCTAGCAGAACGGCCTTGGCAGAAATGGAAAATAATATTCATAAATATGTATTAATTAGTTTATAATCCCATGAAAATACGATTTTTTGTGAGTTTGTTACCTTAAAATTAGCCCTTTATATCTACATAGGGAGCGGGTCCTCTTCTAGAGAGGCCGCCATGTTGAACCGCCATGTTTCACATCCACACACACCATGGCGTTTTTATATAAGGATCCTAGAAGCTTAACCTTTTCTCGGACGGGCCATCGACCGCTGGCAAGATGGAGCTCCACACACCCACACACAGTGGCGTTATATATAAGTGTCCTAGAAGCTGTCCTCACTTGGAAAGGCCTCGTATAGCCTAGTGAATCATGCTTGTTAAAAATGTATGTTGCTTTTTCACAAAACAGAAAACACGGTGTATGTGTACAGTCCCCTTCAGCTCAATGAGTTGTAATTATTTATTGACGTGGTAAAAAAACAAGAACCTCATCACTTGACACTTTGTTCCTCGATACTGTTTCAGACAATGTTATCATTTTGGAAGTACCTACTGGCACCTTACACAATACTGGTCAGTACAGGCCACTGTAATCGTTGGAAAGGAAGGGGTGAGGGGGGATTCAGTTGATTGCAATCTGCAACCTCACTGCTAGTGGCCAACCTACATTTTACACATTACTTGTCATGAATCTGTTTAAAATGGACAGGTAACAAGCTTAACAAGCTAGTTTTGGTGTTATTCCCATGCGTAACTGTATAGACACAACTAAGTTGTGGCAAAGTGATGTGTTGATTAAGATCACCATTCGTCATCATTCAATCAGATATAAGGAACATGCAAATCAACAGTGTGAATTCTAGACGAGAAATGTCTTCAGTCAACACAATCTGAACAAAACAAGTGATACGAAGGTTAGGATGAGCTGGAAAACCATCCATATCATTCTATTACACGGTCAATTATGGTCAATCGCTAGAGACAGACAAATGCTGTCCGTCGCTGAAAGCACAGACAGACCGCTACATGCCCTAGTAAACCACAGATCTACAGTTACTGTATGTAACTTAACAAAGTTACTGTATGTAACTTACCTTTGTAGACTTGCAAAGACTCTCCAGCTGGCTTTAAGCCCAACAAGTAACAAAAACAAGGAAATAAAAGACCAACTTGCTTTTGAGACCTGTGTGTGTGTGTGTGTGTGTGTGTGTGTGTGTGTGTGTGTGTGTGTGTGTGTGTGTTTGTGTGAGTGCGCAATGTCTGACTGTGGGTCTGCAAATATGCATTGCTGTTCAGCTGATGAAACCTACTCAATTAACACCTTAACTAGTTTACACCAACATGAAAAGTAAATTCTCATTATCGTTCGCTCTTTTGATTCAGTAATGATGGACGAAGAGTACAGAGTCCTGCCATGGTCAAAATACCACATTTCTCCATTCCACACCTGTGGATAATTATTCAGTTACAAAAACAAATGTTTTCCTGTTTGCAGGTCAAATAATTATTTTGTTTATTTTGTTTAGTTTGTTGATGTTATGTCTCAAATAGAGATGGTAGTTATTTAGATGTTAGAGTCTTTTCAGATTGTAATCTTTACTTTCAGATTGTAATCTTTAATCTTTAATCGGTTGAATGAAAAGATTTGTGAAGATTCCGAAAACAACAGTATGCGACCAGATCATTTCACTGCTATTTCTAACGCAACAAACAGACTTTCTGAAAACGTATTTTGTGATGTACTTAATAATAATAGTTGTAATAGTATTGTGTTCTTTTGCAAATTGGTAGAGTAGAAAAATGCATAATGTATTTATTGTATGTCTTGACATAGTATGTCTTGGTAGTATGTCTTGACATACTGCTTATGTTTAACAAAACAAATATCCACACCCATTAATAATACCGGCAAATGGCAAAAAGCATGTGTGCAGCCTGAAATACCTCCCCCACGAGCCAAGCACAAGATCAAGGTGTGGTCAAATAGTCAAAAGAATGACATGCCATGTCCTTTTCTAACCAGTTTTCCTTGACCTCGATGGAAAACGTCAGGAGGTCAACGAAAGATGTGAAGGAGAATTCATAAGGACTTATGAAAAGACAACCGCGGTGCAGAGAATCAGACTACACCTACACCAGGCTACGTCATTATGAGACTACATCTACACCAGGCTACGTCATTATGAGACTACATCTACACCAGGCTACGTCATTATGAGACTACATCTACACCAGGCTACGTCATTATGAGACTACACCTACACCAGGCTACGTCATTATGAGACTACACCTACACCAGGCTATGTCATTATGAGACTACACCTACACCAGGCTACGTCATTATGAGACTACACCTACACCAGGCTACGTCATTATGAGACGGAGGATGTTATGGACGGGGGTCTGCCATGATGAAACTATAAACTTCCCCCTGTGCGTTCTTACCGTGTTGTTTCATGCAGGCTGTATAAATATGAACAACCCAGAGAAAAATATAACTTCATTACCAAGGTTGGAATTTAAATAAAATAAAAAAATAATTGTATATTGGTTACCAGTCACAAAAGTGAAACGAAATGGTTGTCCCATTGAGAATAGCTGCTCCTGCTCACACTCCTGTCCACTCATGTTTACCAACATTACCCAATTAGTATCATTGTGTGGAAATAATTAGCTCCTTTCCTTTGGTAAAGGATGGTCCAGTGTACCCTAAGCTAAAGGAGATAAAAAAATATTAAAGCACCTTTCCTTAGCATTAAGAGGATACGACCAGCTCTTATCATGGCGGCCACTTAGACATTTTAGGGTATTTCAGGCTCATTTCACTCAGATAGGAACCTTCAATCTGAGCAAAACAGACTATTGGAGCAGAACCTGTGTTCCTGTTCAAGGAAGGAGTGATGCACCCTTCACATTTAAACATCATTAGTTTATAGTTGGGCTCAAGTGATATACCTACGTTCAGTTCTCCCAACCAATGACAAGGTCCAAATAGTCCCAAAGCCCACCTCCAAAAGGATATTTGATCATGCTAGACTCAAATACTCGTTGCTAGTGAGTCTTTTGAAGAGCCACTAAATAGCAGAGATAATGCTGTCTAATTTAACAAGCGAGAGATATTTTAATGAACGAAAAGACCGAAGCAGAACATGGAATTGAAATCAACATCTGGTAGCACTGTCCCTAGCTACCAGATACAGCTCCCAGGCTAGCACCATCCCTAGTGACCAGATAGAGCTCCCAGGCTAGCACCATCCCTAGCTCCCAGGCTAGCACCATCCCTGGCTACCAGATAGAGCTCCCAGGCTAGCACCATCCCTAGCTACCAGATAGAGCTCCCAGGCTAGCACTATCCCTAGCTACCAGACACAACTCCTAAGCCAAAGCTAGCACTATCCCTAGCTACCAGATAGAGCTCCCAGGCTAGCACTATCCCTAGCTACCAGACACAACTCCTAAGCCAAAGCTAGCACTATCCCTAGCTACCAGATAGAGATCCGGAGCCCGTCCCATCTTCCTATGTGTTGAGCTATGCTACACAACAAACTCAACACATACAAGGAACACGGAATAGCAGCTGTTCAGAACAACGCAGCATCCTGACTTTTACCATTTTAAGGAGACTTCAACTTGCAGTTTAATCCCGCCTTTGAGAGAGAAATCCGACTCTTTATGGCAAAGTTTAAAATAGTGTCTTGATTTTATTTTAGCATGCAAGCCGATGTGGCGCCGTGATTACTTCACTTTCTTGACATCCGAGCAGCGGACCAACACCCCTCGTCACGGGATAGCCAGCGTCCTCGGAGCCACACTTATGAGTCAGTAACCAAACTAAAAGAAGCAGCTTTTTAAATAGTTCATGGCTGTACATGGGATGTGTGTGCATGTGCGCGTGTGTGCGTGCTGTACTTGTTAATTACCATATTTTTAAGGGATGTCAATGCTAGTCCCCATGTGTCTCTTTGAGCCATGTTTGGTTAGTGATTGGTTGACGAGCTCTAATCTGGAAGAACGGGCCTTTCAGTTTATTTCGCTTCATATTGGTTTGGAACCATCATGTTGCTGGAGGCGGGGATCTGGAGATCTAACACTAATTCAAACTGGGCCAGCCCTAGCAGACTGTAAATAAGTACTGTAATAACACTTAAATAAGTGTAAGACTGTGGATGCAAACAGACTGTAGAAAGAGTTTTCTGAGATAGCTCCGTCCCTTGCAGTCTTGGTTTCCGGCCCAGGCTCTGTGTGGTCTCAGAAGTTCTGCTATAACGTAGTAGCACTGCTGAATCCCAGATACAGTTGACACTAGCATAACCGTCATGATTGATTGACACTAACATACCCGTCATTCCTGCTTCACTAAAATAGATGGTCTCCTTTTGGTGGCTCAGTTACAAATCAAAGTGTGACAGGGAATACCCCTATATACATATATACCCCTATACATACATATATA
>JAOPJO010000043.1:1817963-1831804 GCA_027123675.1 Molva macrophthalma | reverse complement strand
CACACACACACACACACACACACACACACACACACACACACACACACACACACACACACACACACACACCTTACCTCCTACAAAGGCATCACCAGCACCGTTCGTGTCAACGATATCCTCAGGATCGATCGCCAGCACGGGGAATGTTTCTATCTTGTCGCCTGGAGAGAAAAATAAAGCATTAGCATAGATCTAAACAGCGCGAGACCTGCATGCAAAAACCAAAGGCAAAAGAAAGAGGGGGGGAATAAATAGAAGCATTTCTCACTTTGTGCCATGATGGTTCCCTCCTTTCCCTGAGTAAAGACCACAACCCTGTGGCGCTTCTTGTTCTCTTTGGGCAGAGCCTGGGTCTTCCTGGCTAGTTCCTCGATGTCCTCAGTCTACAACAGAAACACGAAGGTGAGCACCACCAGTAACTTAACAACAGAAACACAAAGTTAATGACAGCACAGTGTGTATGCCATAGTAGAAGGTTTGAACAAGATCACTGATCCACTCACCTCAAAGTCTTGCGCTTTGCCAAACGCAGCAGCCTCCTGAAAATGAATATAGCAGTAATATGAAATCATGATGATCCATTATTTTGGTCTGATTTCTACAGTTCTTACAACCGTTTAGTCTTTTTAATCTTTTATCTTTATTGAGGTCTTGACTGCTTCCAAAGTATGCTTATCGGTCTTTAATTATTGCGTTTTATTGCTGCTTTTTATAAAAAAGCGCAATAATCTGCTTTTACTCACCCTGTTAGAAATTTGTAATACATGTAATATTATTATTATTATTATCTATCAAATGAGCAGTTTGGTGTACAGACATGGTGGTGTTGGCCTGCTTGACGTACCGTCTCATTCCCAAACAGAATGTCCACGTAGGGCATGACCTGCATGAGGCCCTCACTGAAGAACTGGGAGATGAAGGGAGCGGCGAGGTTCAGACAGAACACCTTGTTGTTCTCGGCCGCGTGCTTGGCCACCTCCAGGATGGACTCCAGGGAGACCGTCAGGAAGAAACCCTGAAGAGAAACCATTGAAAGGTGTGATGCCAACGAACTGATGGGACAATTCTAGCCCACCAGCGCAGAGGACATCATTTTGGCCCGTCGTTTTTTTAGTTTGTTTTTTTATTGCAAACCCTTCCATCGGTCTAATGCAGCCCTTATAATAATGGTTGAAGGCTTGTTCTCAAATCTGTCCTTCTGAATTTCAGAGTCCTTTTTGCATTTCGTTTTTTTTCCATTTCCAAAGAACAACCATATTGTTCCTGGTATTAAAATGGCCCAATTCCCGTAAGTATGATTTTCATTAGAGCTTAGTCATGTCATTTCCAATGGAAATTAAGTTATTCTACAAGTTAAGTCTCCTAACTTGTAACTCGACTCTTTAGTCATATCCTCACCTGTGTGTCTGCAGAAACGCATAACATCTAAGTGTTAATAAGGTGCATAGAACAGGACAGGGCTTGATGTACAGAAAGCATTAGTGCTGTAAGCAACCCTACTTACAGCAATGTAGTAGACTTTAGCTTTCTCTACTAGTGCCCAGTTCTCCTCCAGGTCCAGATGCTTGTCCTTCTTATAGCAGTTAGCCGCAGCTAGGTTAGCAACCAGAGACCTAAGAGAGTGAGAGTGAAAGAGGGGAGAGAGAGCAAGAGAGATAAATGGAGAGTAGGCAACATGTGATGAACAGATGTCATGGTTACTGGTTAAAGGTACAGTGTGCAGAATTTAGTGGCATCTAGCAGAACAGACTTGGCAGAAATGGAATATAATATTAATAAGTATGTTTTAATTAGTGTATAATCCAATAAAAATAGAATTGTGTTTTTGTATGAAGTAGGTTGTAATCTGCAACCTCACCGCTAGATGCCACCAAATCCCACACACTGCACCTCTAAGAGTCCTCATTGGAAACTGAGTAATGGGACACGGGGACATTAGCATGCGAGTTAACAGAGGCGGAGAACAGCCAGGGGTTATTTCGGTTCTAACCTTTTATCTCCGGTGATGCAGACGGCGCAGGTCCCAGTGGGCTCCTCGTCCTGCTCGTAGTAGTGGGCGTCCACGTTGGCCTCCTGCGCCTTCTGCTTGAGGATGTCCCCGAACTTGTCCCTGCCGATGCAGCCGAAGAACGTGCCAACCTTATGGGGCTTCTGGATCATCCACTGGGGGGCAGCAGCGAGCGACAGGATCTCTCAGTACGGTTTACTCATATTGCAGGCATTGGGGAATGGACAGAAGCTGTATAGCTAGGCCACTAGAAGACTATCCCCTGCCTCCAGTAAGTAGAGTTCCCAGGGGCAGCAGTCCATCATTTATAGTAAATACATTTCCCTCATTTTACAAAACGCCTTGTGTTTTAACTTCATCTCAATTATCTCTCAGTAAATTAAACTCCCAGATGGCAAGAATCAATTGCAGGTCATATCAACCATGGTTGGGGGAAGTAGGCATGAGCAACTACAGTCATTTCCAGTTTACCTCTGACTGATGCGGTAGTTAATGCCAGTCCATTTTCACTGCGTAAAAGCATCCCTTTACACTTTGCTACAGCTACGTGAGGGTCGTAGTCAACCCAATGGAGCAGGTGTGGTGGTGTGCGACGCCCACCTGTGCCAGTCTGATGGAGTTTTGGGTAGCCCCCCCGGCATGGTACTCCTCCTTGTAATTGCTGACGAGCTCCTCAAACCTGGAGACATAGGAGGAGCAGCGTGAGGTGGAGGGGAAGGAGGCCAGACAACAGTAGCAGGAGCCCCCCCATCTAGAACACTTTACACGCACTTGTTGGATTACCCCTTCTCCCTGCTACGTTTAAGTTCTGACTGTACAGTACAGAATGAAGCATTGGCAAATAAACTTTTCATGGAATAGTTTATGTCCAGGTTTTTCGTAACAACGTCCAAATTTAGAAAGATGGCTTTGGTGTTCCGATGTCCCTTATTTCATGTTGAATTTCTATTCGTGCTGATTCGTGTACCGAGTGTCTTTGGTTGCACTGTGTGTGTCTGGAGGAGGGAGGAAGCGAAACTAGCATGCCCTACTGCTGTTAAGGTCCTGAGACTAAGGCAGAGGTTGCCGAGATGAGACAGCTGGGACTGGCCTGGCGCAGCGAGGGAGGAGGGGGCGTGATCTCTTGAGAACTGACGCCATTGGTCGCATTGTTCCCCTGCGTGTTTGTAGTACAGTGGACATACACTTTGGTAGATTGTGTTTTTATTATTTGCATTATATAATTAGTAGTAGTCATGATCACTACAGAGGGATACCGCACCAACTTCAGATCATTAAGCTATCTTGTGTTAGTTTCAGCTCTTAAGGCCTTCAGGGGCCAAGAGCATTTTCATTTAATTATATTATTTACATGTTCTCCTGAGGACAAACGGGAGAATGAAACCAGCTATGTATATAGGGGAATTCCATTTTAAAATAAAGCAAATACATGTCCCTGGTTTCCTAGAACACTGCTGGGGTATGGCCTTGGGATACAAGGACTAGCTTAGTCATATACTATACACGCTGGGAGATCAGAACATTTTGTGAAACAAATAGATTACATGTGACGTGTGTGTCCATACACACAAGTGTGGACAGCGCACACACACATCAGCGCTGTTATCTTCTGGTAAATATTTGTTTTCTGACCTTAAACTGCGCTTCAGTGACAGAAGGCATTTAGGGATTCCAATTTTGCAATTGGCTGAATGGCCTCTCGGGACGAGTCTCCTATTCCCTTGGAGACTATTTATTGGCTGGCGTCAACAGAGCTCGATCATGATTAGTTCTGGAGCTTGCCTGTTTTGTCTAGCCTACTCCAGTATGAAGTGGAACAAACCCAGCTTCTCTCTTTTACAGACTTTTTTCCCTTACAATTTTGCTCTAGGAGGAAGTACTACAAACAATGTGTTAATTTACATTTGTTATATTTAGTCTTCAGACAAAGATTGAATCTTTAAGAGTATTCTATTAAACTTCTTTAAGATACAGGGAAGTTATATAAAATTCAGGGAAGTTGCATAATATAAAAAACAACAACAACAACTCAATTCCATAATTACAGCATCAAGCCACTGGTCACTTTGTAAAAACCAATGTCTTAAGCCATTGCTCAATATAAATGGTATACAAAAACAAGGGAAGTTATATAACATTCAGGGAAGTTGCATAATATAGCGGAGATACTAACAGTGCTTTGTGTTTCTCATCTGCCAAGATTGCGTCATTGGGCTTCAGTCCATACCTGCAGAGGGCAGAACATAAAGATCAGTTTTCAGTCACTACAGGATGAAATAATAGGGATAAAGATAAATAGTAGCCCTCATATCTCACACCCTCATATCACACACCCACACACCCTCATATCACACACCCACACACCCTCATATCACACACACATTGTTCAATTCTAACTGGAAGTGAAACTTGGTGTGAAAAATAAACTTACTAAACAAGTAATATCACACACCTTTATCTTACTTGGAACTAAATAGCTTTGCATCACTGGAATCCACCAGAACTCTGACCAGAGTGCAATTCTAACCCCTGCTGAAACTGAACCACTGAGCAACCAAGCAAAGCTTCTCAGCACGAATCAGCATGCCATCCGACAGAAAAAAGGTGGGTTTAAGATTACAGTGCCATGTAAGTCCAGCGTTATCCCCATGTGAGAGTGAATTACAACTGGTCAAGGAGGGAGGAGAGGGGGTGGGTTTGCGACTAATCCAGGCATTTACGCAAGGGGTTGGAAATGGACTCTGAGCGTAAACCTGCAGGAGCCCTTTGCACCGGTCAACTCCTGGCTAACCAGGGGCCAGAGAAAACCAGAATGGTCCTACTTCAACCGGCGTGGATTACACTCGCATCAACCAACATTAAAATATAGAGAAGAAACCCAATCCAATTCCAACTTGAGGATTTACAGCATCAAGCCACTGGTCACTTTGTAAGAACCAATGTCTTAAGCCCTTATCTTATATTTGCTCAATATAAATGGTATACAAAACAAATGAAATACAAGCACCCTCATACTCTTTGTTCCAGATTCCAATTTTGGTTTTTGCACCAGGTTTCAACTAAATTTATTATCTCTCATAAAACAAAGGCTTTCTTTCTGGTGATGAACCAAATTCACGCCACTGCACTTAGGAGAGCAGGGCAGCAGTCATTAAAAGAGGAACTAACAGAGTGGAGCTGCCACTCAGACACATTTATTCCAAGATATGCATGTATATATATATATATCTATATCTATATATATATAGATATAGATATAGATATATATATAGTCAATGGTAAAGTAAAATATAAAAATAACTTGCACTTACTAAACAAGTAATATCTGTAAAAGAGACTGGCTGAAGCTTAGCCATAAGAGTTGCTCTCTCTGCATTGCCTCAACATATGCCACAAAGTTCAGGTCTGTAACTCACTTGTCCAGAAAGTCCTTGTCAACCTCGGCAGAGATGTCTAGTAGGGGGTTTCCCATCCCGAACAGAGAGTTAGGGCTAGAAACACACAAAAAACACATGAGTAAAATAAATATATGAATAAAAATGACAGCAGCAGCCGACGGTTGCATAAACATAAAAAAGGTGTATAAGGAGGATGGCTAAATATATAAATATAAAAAATATTCTCTCCTCCTTTTGAGTCTTGCTTGATGCATGTTCAAATTATACATTACTTTATTTTGGTTCTATCCCTCAGATCCAGTTGCAGGGCTACATAGGGTGCAAATTCATGATGACAGATAAGAAACCTTTCTGTGACTGCATTCGCCCCGAGGGAAATCCAACCAGAGCTTGAACGTGACGTCTGTAATGTTCCATACAGTGTACACAGTACTGTGCGTCTATGAACAGATACTAATTCAAATAGAAAAGTAGATGCATTTATGCCACTACCTTATTTCCACTTCAGTGGAACAAAATAATGAGCTAAAGAAAAAAAAGGAACCACAACACACCCTCGTTACGTCAGGAGCGGACACGTAAAACCTATATTGCGAAGAAATGAATCCCTGAATGTACTATTGTTCTCTCATTGGGGTTAAAGCCACTGATAACCAACCATATGCACATCCAATACATAAATATGATAGGTTTGTTCTGTTTAGGTCCATTTGTACACAACACATACAAAGCACGCAATGCAGTTCCATATGGAAACATGGATGCAATTGGTACTGGAAAACAAACGTGATAATATTAATATAGAACACTTATGTCAATCTCATTATAATAAACAACCACCACGTCTCTGATGCCACACCCTGGTAATCCACGTATACAGCAAATAGTCCCAGACCTGCTTTTCTCAACCTTGTTATCCGGTCATAACTGAGCTTGTGTAACTAATAACAGTGGGGTGAGATGTTACTATGCCTTCAGCCGCTGCACATGTCCATCTCTAAAGCCAAATGTTTCCTCTTATCAAATGGACCCTCCACTAGTAGGGAAGAGCTTACCTTGGAGCTGGCATGGTGTCCCTATTTCTAATACATCTGACGCTGACAGACTTGTTGAGCAGCTCAAATATTGAGACCAAAAGAGCTGGGAACACAAAAAACTCCTAATTTCATCTCAGCGTGCCGCACGGATCGATGTGTCTACAAGAAGAAGCCCCACCTCCAGCTTGGAACGCACCAATTGCAGCTGAAGGAGGAGCGATGAAATATCGCTGCCTGATAGTTGTGTAGTTAATTCTTCCATCGATCGTTATTATATAAAATCCATGCGATTGAATCGTTCTTAAACAATCCAATTATATGGCGATACACGTCTAGCTGATGACCTTGGGGCATGATTAGGTGACATGTATTAACGTTACAGTAAACACCAACGTTATTCTTACCCGACACACAGATAATGTCGAAGAAGAACAACGAAATTGGTCGACTGTCACATTGGATTGTCAGTAATGTGGTGTCAAACGAGTCAACTGCCATGTATTGAGTCGTTTAAGCAGGACGGAAGCGCGCACCACTGCGCTATAACTACACATTTGACCTTCAGCGTGCATACAAGTCAATGGGAATACGGCGTACAATGCCTGAAGTTTAACTTTGAAGACATACGATGATTCACAGTCTCCCTTAGCTATCTAAGGGATTCCTGCACAACACAAGCCACGTGGGAGCTCAACAAACGCCTGACTTCAGACTGCGTGCAATTCGCCACTAAGTGTCTCGTTTCACTAGCATCACAAAAACTCCTTACTTCGTAAGCGATCGCTATATAAATACTGATTTAAGTGTGAGTGCGATGCAACACAAAGAAACCATGGAAGGGTTCATTTTCTGAAATAATTAATCGTGTCACCTTAGTTTAGTTGGAGAATCTGGCTTCTTTGGAGACACGGTCTTCTCCTTTTTCTCCTCTGATAGTCTTTGTTTCTTTGAAGTAACTGTCTTCTCCTCTTTCTCCTCCGAATGTCTTTGTTTCCTTGACTTTGAAGCCATGCTTGACAATTGCTCCACGTTTCGATCACCTTATCAGAAATGAATAACGTTCTCGATTGACGGATATCTTACACGCGCCTTCTCTGTAGAGCCGGTGTTGAGTTGGCCTCAATATTGCCAGATGTAAAGTAAACTGCTCGCTGTTTGTCCATCACTTTATGTTGATTAAAATCAATATAAATTACTTTCTTATAGCTTAATTAATATTTATAATAAAAAATGCTATAATCTAAAATTGAGTTTATGTATTGCTGATTAGCGTGCAGTTCAGGCTTCTCCATGGCAACTATAGTCAGGACTATTGGAAAAGTGCCACATTGCCACAACATCGTTCATCGACTCCTGCAGGTATAACTTTATGTATTTGTTGTGCAAAGTTTTAATAAGTCACCTATCTTTTGGTTTCGTAGTGGAATGTAATGTATTTGTCCTCATTCCGGTTGGGAACCGATAATCTGAAGTATTTCTTGTTGTCTCAAACTTGACCAATAGAATAGCCAGCTGCTTAATTTACCTGCGTTTCACTGTAATATTTCGAAGTTGCAACTCGCGACTGCCTTTTTACTTTATGTTTTGAATGCATGAATTCATCGTACATGTTTAATACGGTAGTTAACGATTGGTGATTTCAATGTACTTGTGCCTTTTTGTCTTCTATAACTTGTATACTCCCTTCCTTATCTCCTTCGCCCTCTCTCCCTCTCTATGTGACAGCATTCACAACCTTGACAGCCTCATCATTGTTGCAGTTGAAATGATCCACAGCCTGTTTCTGATTAACCACTCGGGAGACATCTTCCTGGAGAAACACTGGAAGAGCGTCATCGGCCGCAGTGTTTGCGACTACTTCTTCGAAGCGAAGGAGAAGGCTGCGGAGCCAGAGGATGTCCCTCCCGTGCTGCAGACCCCACACCACTACCTTATCAGCATCTATCGGGACAGGCTCTTCTTCCTCTCGGTCATCCAGACGGAGGCCCCCCCGCTGTTCGTGATCGAGTTCCTGCACAGAGTGGTTGAGACGTTTCAGGTCAGCTTAAGCTTATTGTGTGTCTGTGTGTTTTTGCCCAAGGGATGAAATACTATTTGGTTGAATTATACTATTTGCCTAGTTTGTGTGTGGATATGACAGTTACTATGATGACATGGCTCTTTCCTTGTGTATTTAGTTGGGGCTTAGTGTTTCCATCCTTTGATATATATTTTATATATATTTTTTTCCCAGGATTATTTTGGAGAATGCTCCGAGACGGTCATTAAGGACAACGTGGTGACTGTTTATGAGCTGTTGGAGGAGATGCTGGACAACGGTTTCCCTCTGGCTACGGAGTCCAACATCCTGAAGGAGCTGATCCGGCCACCCACCATCCTGAGAACCATGGTCAACACACTCACAGGTCCACAGAACTTCCCAATAGCCCACACATGATCGAGCGTTCTCCGCAATCATCAGACAATTCTATTTGGTACAATACCAATTGTTAATTTTACTTAACCATACTTTTATTTTCTGCGTTTCTACGCTTAATGCTTTTATTTGTTTGTTTTTACAGGAACTAGTAACTATGAAGAAAGGTTACCATCGGGTCAGTTGTCCACGATCCCATGGAGGCGTGCTGGTGTAAAATACACCAATAATGAGGCTTATTTCGACGTGATAGAGGAGATAGACGCCATAGTGGACAAATCAGGTAGAAAAATCCTTCCTTATTGGGTACAGTAATGTCGTGGCAATTCCTTTATGATATATTGAATCTAGGACAAATGAGACTTCTAAATGCAAAGAAGCACACAATAGTTGAAGAATATACCTATTTAATGTGTGCATGCACCAGTCTCCTCTCTAGCAGACTGAGCCCGGACACAGATTTTACCACCGTTTCACCTCCTCCCCAGAATTACATTTCATGACATCAAAGGAGGAAAGTAATATAAGTATAAATATAATATATAAGACATATAAGAAGGGGGATGTGATGTTAATGTTGTTTTATATGGTAGAATAGTTGCTTGCTTTGCATTACATCGATGAGGGTAGGCAGACCGTGACCAATCTCTGTTGCTGTCTTGCCCCTCTGTGGCAAGACAGCTTGGCCTGTATACTGTATACTGTATACTTGCGGCAAGACAGCCGCCGATGGCTGCAAATACATTGTCTGTAATTGAACTATAGATTATTATCCCTCCTGTGTTATCAGCAGGTGAAAAATCGTCGTGCCCCCCTCTGTCATTTTTGAAGCCCCTTGCCTAGTTAATCCTGCCGCCGGGTCTGGTTCCCTGCATTCTCGCATGGGGGCTCTGCTTCCTTACGACCCACCATTACTGAGCCTACCCTCCTCCGTTCAGTTCAAGCCAGGGCTAATGGGTGACCTACAGGGTGGCTAGATAACATGAGGAAGCAAAGCAAAGAAATAAGAAACAACCAAAACATATGGATTTTCCATTTACAGTTACAATCACAGGGTTTGAATTGTTAAAAATTGGAAAAAGAAGGGTTGTTCTGTAAATATGCTGTGGTCACCAATTTCCTTTTTTTTTAAATGTATTTCTATTTTATTTTATTTTTTAAGATTTTTTTTATAAAATAATTGTTTTAATGTATTTTTATTTTGTGTGCCTGTGATTGGTCCACAGGTACGACGGTGTGTGCTGAAATACAGGGTGTAATTGAAGCCTGCATCAAGCTCTCTGGGATGCCTGATTTGACTCTCTCTTTTATGGTTGGTTCCCCTTCTCCCATCTTTTTATATAGTATTTTATTTGTGGAATGACTTCCCTGCTAACCTGACTCACGAGGTGGGTCCTTATACAGAACCATATGGGAAGTCTTCCTTGGAAACTGTTTGGAAAGGGGCCGGCACGTTCCAAAAATATTTGGCAGGTTATTGGATGAACCATCTGTATCACCATAGATCACGTAGTTCCTCATAGGACGCGGATGGTTCCAAACCACTGTGTTTCGGGCCCAAGGGCATGACTTGACTAGATGGATTCTCGCGTGATCCTGATCTTGTAAAGATCTCCAGCCGCCTCACGAGGTAACTTCGCTGTAACCGTCGCTCCCTGTCTCCATCTTGCATTGCAGAATCCCCGACTCCTGGACGACGTGAGTTTCCACCCGTGTGTGAGATTCAAACGCTGGGAGTCGGAGCGCGTCCTCTCCTTCATCCCCCCCGATGGAAATTTCACACTCATGACCTACCACGTCAGCGCCCAGAAGTAAGCACACCACACGCCTCCTGGTCCGTACCCCTTTCTTACAGGCGCATTCAGGGAAAGAGTTTTAAAGAGTTTCCCCTCTTGATGTCCATTATCACAACTTTATTGTACCAGTCACTGAGCCCTACTGTTCAGCTGAGCAGCTGATTGTAAAGCCAATTTCAGAAGGATCTCCCTGTAAGGAAGTTATATGTTTGCACTGGGCTTGGTTTGCTTTGTCGTCGCATTATAATGGGATTTAAGAACACCCCCATTAATGGTGATGATATTTAAAGACGCTCATCTAAGCGTTTTCGGACATCAATGTTTAATGTTTATGGACGGCAGGCGGTTTATATATAAAACGAATTATTTAGCTCGTTCTGACTTTGACCTTTTTTAAATATCAACCATGCCTGCCTAAAGGGGCATACAATTCCTTTGCACACAAATCTTAAGTGGCATAGTAGGTGATGAAAGTAGTAGGTGATGAAGAATAACTTATTTTAGGACACTTGTCAGCAAAGTATTTGATTTAATTTTAAAGCATGATCATGGGAAGATACTGGCAGCAATTTACAAAGCATATATTCCATGAGACAATGGGTGTACATGATTCTTAGGTAAGGTAAGGGGTAGTGATTGTGGAGAGTTAAGGATTGGCCATAGCTGAAGTCAGCCCCAATTAGTAGAAAAGTGTTCAAATACCTTTTTTTTTTAAATGTTTTCAATCATTTAGGTCCTTTATCAACCTTTGCTGCTTAATGCTTCAGAAATGTAAATGTATGGTTCATGGATCGTTATAAAATGGTCTAAATACTTTAGTTCTTCTTGGCTGCTTTTCAGATGAAGCAAGAAAATGTAAGAATGTTGGACTCTGTTAACTTGCAAGGTCATTTGCTATTATTGATGCCATTTTACAGACTCAATTATTAATCGAAAAAACAAATGGCCGTTGGACTACTCGACTATGAAAACAATGGCAAGCTGCAGCCCTACCTATAAGAATCCTGCCTCCTCGATCTATTGACCCTCTGCCTCCCCAGCCTCGTGGCCATCCCAGTGTACGTGAAGCAGAGCATCAGCTTCTTTGAGGGCGGTTCCGGGGGCCGCTTGGACCTGACGGTGGGCCCCAAGCAGACCATGGGAAAGACGGTGGAGGGCTTTGTGATCACCATCCACATGCCCAAAGCCGTGCTCAGCACCAGCCTCACAGCCACGCAGGGAAGCTACACCTACGACCCCTCTACTAAGGTGACCACTAGGGGTGGGACTTTTTCCGCTATGTCACTACTCGATCCCATTTCGATTCTGGGGAGGTCACGATTCGATTAAATAAATTGATTCCCGATTGAAAAAATTGATTCTCGATTCAGTACAAATGGGTGCTAATTTTAGCATCTACTCCAGTTGGCAGTGGGCTAAGAAAGGCAGTTTAGCAGATTATGGCATCAAAGCAGAGTACATTGTGTATAAGAGTATGTTGTTTTTATACTTAAAAAAAAAGTTATAAAGTTATATTACCGAAAAAGTTGTCTTACCGATAACGTGTTAAGACGTGTCTATGTGGTGGTGGTGGTAGGTGCTGGTGTGGGACATTGGGAGGCTGAACCCCCAGAAGCTTCCTAACCTGCGGGGCAGCCTAAGTCTGCAGGCTGGTGCCCCCAAACCAGAGGACAACCCCTCAATCAACATCGCCCTCAAAATTCAACAGCTGGCCATATCGGGTACCCTTACTTTGAAATAACCTTTCCTTTTACCCTGTTGTAATGATCCAGGTTTTAGGTTCAAAGTTTCTTCCCCTTATTTTTGGGTCAAAGTTTACTTTAACTAAGTTTAACTTGGTCCCTATGTAAGTTTACTTAATTTTAATCACTGGTCATCCAGAAACGTATTAATGTCTCCTGAAGTGGTTTGTTCAAATCAAGGTGCAATTTCCAAGTTTGTTGTCCCAAATAGACCATAGAGCCAAGACGCAATGTTCCATCCTTTATTCATGGAGTCCTAGAGGATACCCCCACAACCAGCTATCCTGCTGCATGGTTGACCCTCCTCTTGTCCCCCTCATACTCTGTGTTACTCTATCTCCCATTATGTGTCAATCTCTGTCATTGTGTGTTTCTCTTTGACATTATCTGTCCCATTATGTCTAATCTCCCATTCGGTGTTCTTAATTAATCACAAACAACAGTATATCAAAACACATGACAATGGTGGGGCTTTTAGATACCTTCCAATCATTACCTGTTCTCTAAGTTAAACATACACAAATGTGCAACCCCTATTTCCTATTGGGTTACCGTTATACAGATAAGGCCAGTCAGGTGTAGTCAACTGCCTACACCCTCTCTAGGTTGAGCAATTGGCGGGGTGTGATACCTGGGTAAGATTGGCGCCAAGACCTGTTGGTCTGTGGGGGATCTGTTGTTGGACTGTAAGATGAAACGATGCAATTTTGGTGCTAAGACCAACCCCTCAGTTGCTCCCTTGATCAAATGCTTTAGAACAGTAGGAGGTTAGAGACAGCGGCCTGGCAGGGAGGAGGATGATAACGGGATGAAGGTGAATCCACATACATTGTTTAATCAACTCCTCAAGAGTAGTGGGGGTTTAGAGACAGATGTTTGGCAGGGAGGGGGATAAAAACAAGACGAAACATATTTACTTTCTGATCAACTTACAGTGGCCATTAGAGACAGGGTTCTGGCAGGGAGGGAGGTGAGGGCAGGGAAAAGGTGTCATCATATAAGCTGTTTGGTCCACTAACGGTGGGGGGTTGGAGACAGGGCTCTGGCAGGGAGGGGGATGGAAACAGAACGAGGTGAAACCATATCAACTGTTTAGGGATTAATACATTCTACTTTATTCCTCCGTTCGAGACCTATAAGTCTCACTAATAATCATTTAAAATATACTTGCAAGAAAATACCCGCTCTATATCAGAAAAATCAAGAAATACAAACATTTCAAAAATAAAAATAAAATCACTCTGTATCAGAAAAATTGTAACGTCACCAAAACATACTCAGAAACACTGAACAATGTACAATGCATAGTTTAGTTCTAAACCTTCTCACCCATCCTATCTGTCGTGGATTTATCAATCATAATGTTCAAAATGATATGAACCTTGTTCACATCATCACTAATCAATCATCAAGGCCTTTGTATACGTTCTGCTTTACATCCTCT